>BLKR01000168.1:600000-757613 GCA_011170035.1 Teleogryllus occipitalis | reverse complement strand
AGTTTACACCCTATCCTTACAAAAATATTTGAAAAACTATCCTTACGAGTTTAAAAACATTTCTGATTCAGACTAACGCAATTCCCAAACAACAATTTGGCTTTACCGAGAAAATCTCTACGAGTCATTTACTCTTACGACTTTCAGAATACATTCACACACGATTTCAAAACAAAAAGCATACAGGCGGGAGTTTTATTGACAACACTCAGGCATATGATAGAGTATGGCACAAAGCAATGATTTATAAATTAACAAAGATAGGTACCCCATATTATCTCATACAAATAATATCCATCTACCTTAAAAATAGAACGTTTTCAAGTCACCGTTAGCAGTCATCACTCAAATCCATGACCAATAAGTGCAGGCTTACCACAGGGATCACCACTGTCCCCTACGCTTTTTAATTTATATGTACCTGACCTCCCGAAATTAGGCAATATACAAACAACCCAATTCGCGGATGACACGGCAATTTTCGTTGCTGGAGATTCGTTACTATCAGAAATTCTCTTCAGTTGTATCTCAATCTCATAGACAGTTGGGCAGCATATTTAAAAAACAAATTGAATCCCACAAAAACAGCTATTAAAATATTTACTTTAAGATCCTATACACCTCCAGCACCACTCACAATAAATAATCAACCCATTAACTGACTCCCTCCAAATAGTACTGTGAAATATCTTGGTCTAAACATAGATACTAAACTGAACTGGAACTAACACATCAATAGTAAAATACAGCAAGCAAAAAATAATATATACCAAATAAAACCCATCATTAATCGATCTTCACATCTCCCACTCCCAACCGCCATAACCATCTACAAAACTATCATAAGACCACTCCTTTACGCCTATCCAATTTGGATATCCGCTGCAAAAACAAACCTAAACAAGCTCCAAATAGTCGATAACCATTTTCTTAGAATTATCACAAATGCTCCTTGTTTTGTAACAAATTCACAGCTCCACAAAGAATTCCAAATGGACTCCATACAACACCATATGATATATCTCTCAACCCAGTTCTATCACTCCATATCTTCTATATTAACTAACTAACTAACTAACTAAGAATCCGGAGTCATTCTACAGATTTTAACATTATATTTACATTTGAAGTACAAAAACAACACACGTTAATGTCACATCACACATAAAATTTACACAACACTATATTGCACTTGGAAGCAAAGCGCAAGTACCTAATCTATTTTGGAGCTTACATTTTTTCATGCTCTTCAACATGTTCCGTCCTGTAATCTACTGGACGTTGAGTAAGGAATTAATTAGATTTATTCTACAGTTCCACAGCTGTGGCATTATACTGACGGCAAGTCCCGTCATCCCAGAATTGGTGAATGGCAGGAACAATCGTATCACCAAATTATTTGCACACATTTTCACATAATCTTTCCAATCGCTTTTACTTTTTGCCTTACTTCGTAAGTAGCAAAGAGAAAGTATTGAAATTGGGTGGCGGAAATCGGCAATTTTTCGACAGAAAAACTTGTGTTAACGGGCCCTGGTAACATAAAAGTGGATAGATCTTGTTCCTATATATAGTAAATTACTTTCTCTGACACGTTGCGTAGTCAGAATCCATGTTTTGTTGGTCCTTGATACAGAAAAATCGACTGACGACAAAAAAATCTATCTCTCCGTCTGTTTGCCTGTAGTCAAAGAAAGCGCCTAAAGCGTTCAGATAACTTTCTTCGAAATTATTATTTTCCGATCGATCTGACGAACCCAAGATCCTACGAGTTTCAAATGGATATTTGGCTTTTTGGGGGGTACTTTAGATGAAGACTAAACAATTTCAAAATTTGTCCTCGAATAGCGTAATAGACTCATAAAACAAAACATAGGTCCCATATCGTTTAAATCCCTGAATTTTTTAAAATTACAATAATTCAAATATTTTTCGACTTCCTACATTATTGAACTTTGAGTTTTTTACTTATGAAATCTGTTCTTTAATGACAGATTTTGGAATAAGATCATGTACAATCTTTGGAAAATATGAGTAGATTTCGCTCAATTTTGCGAAAAAATACTTATGGCAAATTTTTAAACCATTATTTTCCCAAGAACTGCTGAAAATTTTTCTTTACATTTTTTTCACGTATGGATCAAAAGACGGCACAAAAAAGGTGACGATCCTAATTTTTGGGAACTATTTGTATTTTCGAAAATTAACATTGCAAAAGTATAATATTGAACAGAGATTTTAACTTAAATAAAATAAAATCTATAAAAAACATCTACAAATTTTTGAAAAACACACAGTGTTTGAGTTATTTCTACTTGAAGTTAATGCAATTTACAAAAATATTTTCTCAAATACAGCTACAATTTTTTTAAAATATTTTTTTGAATTAGAAAGGATATTGAAAAATGGCACGAGTCTGCCTGTTATTGAAACCCCTGAATTTTTGAAAAAGCATAAGTTAGATAGAATGGGAGATACCATTTGTATTTTAAGTGTCGGCAAAACAGAGTACAAGGAAACGAGTGCGTGGTGTGATGGTAAAATGCTTTGCGAGTAACTCCATGAACCTGAGTTCGAATCTGGGCGCGAAGAAAACTAGTGATACTAAAACAATATATAATTTCTCGCACTTGTATAATATTATCGTTAAATACGACAGTACGCCCATACGTTTCATTAATTTCAAATAGAAATTAGGCGAAAACTGCTAACTTTGACACAAAAATTGTGCATGATCTTTTTTACAGACCTAATTTAGTACAACAGACATCGTTTGAGGGAAAAATTTCTAACTTCAATTTTGTAGTTTTCATTTTTTTGGATTGCAATTTTCGAAAAATTAGGGATTTCAAAGAAAATGACACTTGCGCCATTCTCTGAAACGTTCTTCGCACTATTCAACAACAAAATATAATAATAAAAATTTGGAGCATTTTTTTTTTATTTTGGAAATGTCCGAGGGGTTTTATGTAAAGTATCCCCAAAAATGAAAATATTGGTTTCAAGTTCCAGGAGTCGCGGGGGGGATGTCAATTTGGGAATGTCAATTTGAAGAAAATCTGCTGAACGGTTTATGGGCTAGCGTTATGCACAGACAGACAGACAGACATTTTGCCGTCAATCGATTTTTCGGTGTGGGGAACGCACAAAACATAGATTTGGGCTACACCACGCATTAGATGATTTTTTCTATATTTAGCAACTGGATTTATCCACTTTTTAGTTACCAGGGTTCGGTACTAAGTGTTTTTGCGTCGAAAATTAGCCGTTTTCCGGCGCACAATTACAATACTTTCTCTTCTTACATTAGTAAGAGCGAGAAAGTAAAAAAAAATTGCTGGTTAGAAACACTTTTGCAAGTTATTATACTAAAATAACATTGCGTAACCGATACAAATAATGCGAGAAAATTTGTGCTATTGTTGAAATACTAATCTCATCATCATTTCTAATTACTAATTTCCAATACTTCGAGAATTTATTAATTCATTTTACCTAACAGGTTCCTTATGAAAAATAATTATATTTTCCTGTAGAAATTACATTTACGAATACTGAAATTTGCCTACTGCAATCTAACACTACATCTGTTCGCGGCTACATCCTCGAATTTTCCCATAAAAACATCGCGATTTTCTTCCTTGTCATTCACCCCTTGTTCACTGCAAGTTCTGTTTGTCTTTGTGTTGGTAGAATCATGACTAGACATCGGATGTTTAGGGAAATGCCTATTTTTTCTAGAGAACCTATTTAAAGGCTGATAAAATATGTCCACGAATCATGACAAATGATGACTTATGACGAAGTTTTATAATTATTTTTTTATTTATTTTATTTTATTTTAGCATAAATGCCTATTTTTTGCATAAATGCCTTTTTAGGACTTTTTTGCTTTTTCTTTATTATATTTATATACAATGCTAAGATATCGGAAAATCGGCGATGGTCCAACGTGACCATTCATTACGAAACCTTCAATTCACGTATTGAAATTTAAAATTACGAGAGATTTCCTAAAAGTACACCAACTGATTTTTCTCCATTTTCCTATTTCATAAATACTAGCCGTGATCTGAGAACATGGACGATTGACAATACACCGAGGGAACCGAAATTTTAAGTGGAAATAAATATAAATTCCCAGGTTTCAGTGTGGCTAGTGTTGGACTGCTAAAATATGCCAGTCACATCGTTTAGATATCCTTCTCCGCATTCTAACTGATTTTGTCTCCCAGTCGTCGCAAATTTGAAATTGTGATCCTTGAAAAATTACTGGTAATATGTAAATATTATTAAGAATAAAATGTAGAAGAGTTGTAAATGTGTAAATCTAATTTTACATTAAAATATACGAACTGGTTTTGTCCATTTAAGTTTACAAAATAATATAGACAAAAAATACAATTTTTCCGTTTTATTGTGTATGTAACTTATGATAGTGCCTTTTTTCTCCTAATTCTTGACTTTTTCAGTGCCTTTTTAGGCGCCAAAAAGACGATTTTTAGTGCCTAAACATCCGATGTCTAGTCATGACAAAAGCCGTAACTACTATGTCTTCGGATCGAGATTGGATGTATCATTATAGCACACACGCCTCCACATATGGTAATAACATATTCACATTTAACGCAAAGTACTCCGGCTTTACATGATCTTCCCAACATTCTTCTCCGAGTACGTCGTGAACAGCAATCAAATATGTTGATCATGTACCTGTAAGTGCTTATTCAGTCTTTCAATGTTTTGTTGTTGTTCATATGGATGATTATGATGATGATAATTATGATAAAAGCTAAATTGCATCCACACCGATTTACTTTTGTCTATCTCAAGATTATTTTAATCATTAAATGTTACACAACCCTTTTTTTTTTGCAATTTGGAGTGATTCCGTAAAAATGTTACATTAGAACCATCAATACTTATTTGCTAAGTGAAAACTGTTAGAATAAGCCTTATACGACCAGAAAAAAATGTTGATGTTAATGTTTAAGTAAACTAAAAACTTCATATCTATGTGTATAAACGTGATCTATTCTGAACTAGAGTAATGCGCTGAACGTCATCGTTGGGGTCCAGGAGCTACGTGAGGCGTCCACAGGGCGCAGCACCCGGCCGGCCCCTGCAGGAGGAGCGCAGGAGGCGGCAGGGGAAAAAGCGTCGGAGGCAGGCGCGTCCGCGGAGGAAGAGGATGAGACGGAGGAGGAAAGAACAGCGGAGGCAGCGGGACCGGAGGCCGGGCGGGAGGGGGGCGGCGAGGGTGGCGCGGGCGCGGGGGCGGGGGCGGGAAGACAAACGGGCCTCAGCCTCGAAATGAAGTCGGCGGGATTTATAGCTCGCAATATCTCCTGGGCGACGCGCGCCCGCTCGGGCTCGCTCGCCCCTCGGCCCGGCGCCAACCGGCCGCCCCCGGCGCTCGCCCGGAGCCCCGCCCACGGCCGCCGCCCACTCCCGCCTGCGAGGGGGCGGCTCCGCCCGCCGGACACCTGTCGTCGCCCCCGCCCGTCCACGCCCACCACCTCCGCCCCCGCGCGGGCGGGCGGCCGGCGACAGATGAGGGCCACGCCATTCGTCCGAGGCTGCACGGGATGACAAGACGTGTTAACCTGTCCAGGGCGCCTGTTATTAACTTACCTGTGACGCAAATGTTACGTTTATTACTATGTGTACTACACTTGCTAGACTTCTTCTCAATATATTCTCGTACCATTAGTTGTTGTGAGATCTGTGATGTACTACAGACATAAATAGTGAGACAATCTTTACGTACCACTGGCAATTTATTGATACATCAAAACACTTCAAACTTTGACACAAATACAACTTCGTAGAATAAGATGAAACGAGGGTTGTTTTAGTCTACAAAGGTACACTAAAAAATGAAACGTTTAAAAGAGATACTTCAGTAACTGACACATTTCTATTGGATAATATAAATTCATAAATTCATAATTCATTAGATAAAAAGAAACCACTATTCGAAGTTTATCAGATAATTATGTATCGACAGAGACAATTATGGATCATAAATATAGTCGGATATTCATAAATCGTCTTTGACGGTTCCTTCAATGATACTCGATATACAAAAACTTCGATATAAAGAAATAATTATGAAATTTTTGCAATTGCTTTTGAAACAAATTTGGAAAAATAGGGTCAATTGAAAAATTCAAACATTAAATAATTAACAAATGTTTTCATCATTCGTATCGCATATTTATGAATAGGAACTTGAAATTAGAATTGCTTCTTCACAAACATTAAGGGATTTTCCTTTCCACATTTTCAGCACACTTCAGTGCGTATCATCAACCTGAACCTGCGCTGAACTGACGAAGTAACATCATTGTGCAGGACTATTAGTCGAAAGGGCACGCGGTTGATCTTCGGATCGCTTTGGCGAACGCATTTCCACGACTGACAAGTTCCCATGGTGAGGGATAGCAGGAATGAGTTACCTTCATGAGAAAGCTGGAATCTGGACGTAGAAAGCGTATAAACATTTATTCAATTATACAAATGTTCAGAAAGACATTTTGCCCAGTAGTAATACTCTCCTCCTAAATTAAACAATACTCATTTTTAGAAACGTAATATACATAGTTTGTTCGGTACATTTTTGTTTCATAGAAAAAAATAGTCAAGTAAAAAAATGAGTTTGATATGTAGAAATAATTTTCGATATGTAAAAACGTTTTTAAACGCATTTTTCAAGGGACAGAAAAAGTATTCGATTTGTAGAGAATTTCGGTGTTTAAAAGTTCGATATATGCAGGTCCGACTGAACCTTCCCCTGCGATCACATCACATGCATCCCACTGATTACAAGAAAACGCAAGTGCACTAATAGTTTTGGGAACGACGAGGTTTAAGAAAAAAATCTTTTGGTATCAAGCTTTTACTCGATTTGTGGGACCCGTCTCTCGCATGTGTGGGAGTGTAGTGCACGTTAGTTCAAGTATGCGCATACGTGTTTATAAAGGGAGCAGAGCGGACAATGACGAGGAAGGAAATATCGTTCCATTATTGAAGAACAGATTCAGTTACTTGATACTGACCGGAGAAAACGCAGAAAACTACCGGTCACAACTTTCAGCCGATAGTATTCACCTTCCTACAGTGTTTGAATTCGACCAAGCAACGTAGCTAGTGTCGAAAATCCACCTCACTCGGGACTCGAATTCTAGGATTTCACAACCAGCGACCATGCAGGGACAACAGCGATATTACAACGGAGCTGACGCAGTCTCTAGAAGAGGTAGTAAGTAATATATTTGATTCAGATGAAAATACCCAATTCTTTCCAACATTCATAAATATTCACAAGACTTCAAGAATATGCGGTTATCTCCAAATACATACAGGAATTTTATATCCATTTCGTTTATGAATTACTTAGATTATTTTTTGCAAAAATACCAGCTAGACAACTATTATTCTTTTTCACTACATAAATACCTATATTAAGAAAGGTGACACAAGCTTTCGCAAAATCATACATACGAGGGTTACCGGAAATGTGAGAAATCATTGCACTTCCCCCTCCCCGTTAATGTCGGTTGCAGTGAAATGATTTTACTTGAAAAGTAGGTTTAGTATTTTTGCACTTTTGATCATTACCTTGTATTATTCAGGCGAAAACGTGATCTTGTCACCTAACTTCATGGTTGAAGGTGCCAAAGGCATGATAACAGTGCGTGGAACATGTGGTGTTGTATTTTGAGCAGACATGCTACAAATAGGCTCACTAGCGCCATCAGAGCGGCAGTTCCCTGCACTATTGAGAATTGGAGATGAAAAAAGGGGCACATTCCTGTCTCTTCTTCAACTCATTCGTTTCTTTCTAGCACTGGACAGTAGACTTAAGAAATATGATCCTTAGTCAGCTCAGTGGTGTATGTACTATGTATAACAAACAAAACGACTTTCTGCGTTCAGTTTACCATTTTTGTGAAATGTGTACCTTTTTCATCTCGCCTATTTTGATTGTATGGCCGGTATGTAGATTATATATTTGCATTCGTAGTGTTAAAATAAAATTCGGGATCAAGAACTATATCGGCTGAGTTGTAGAGATCAAATCTAATGAACCATGATGGTTCTTCATTTTTTCTCGAAACATATTAGAAAGTTTTTAGCACCGCAAATTGAGCAAAAATTACTTGGTTTTTCAAACAATTGTACATAACTTTCGTTTAAAGAGCTGATTTTCTAGAACAAGTTTTCTTGAGGCAGAGATCTCTTTCTTCAATTTTGTAGTTTTTCAAAATTTTACATGTTTACAGTATTTGAAAATACAGTTTTCCGAAAATGAATATAGCACTATTTTCTTATCGTCTTCTGATAGACAGGCGAAGGCAATTTAAAGAAAAAATTGTAATCGCTTTTGAGAAAAAATTGTTTTAAAAAATTAAAAATTACCTATATTTCACGCACGATTTTGAGAAAACTATTCTAATTTTCGAAAAATTATACATGACTTCATTCCAAAATTTGTCTTTCCGCAACATGCTTCATTCAAAAATCTCTATCTTCAATTTTGAAGTTGTAAGAAGACGCCGAAAAAATTTAACTTTTGCAATTTTTGAAAAATAGAGATTTCAACGAAAATGAGAACTGCAGCATTATCTGAACCGTTCGTTATTCGAGGAAAAAACTGAATCAGAAAAAATGGATTTATTTCTGAGAAAATTTTGAAAATGTTGAGGCTTCATGGAAAGTGCTCCCCTCCCGCCTCTTCTAATCAAAATATCCATTTCAAACTCAGAGGGCATCGAGTTCCTTTAGATGGAGAATATTAAATTTGGAGAAAATTGGCTGAAGGCGCTAGCGTTGGCCCCAGAGGGTGAGAGAAACAGACGGGCGGACAGACAGGCATCTTGCCGTCCAATTTTTCGGTTGTGAGGACCCACAAATAAGTATTCAGACTACACAATGTATTAGAGGAAGCAATTTACTATATATTTGAAGACTTATTCTATTATCTCTCTTTCTATATTCTATTTCTATATATTATATTATATCTCATTCTATTATTATCTTCGTTGCCGGGACCCGATAATAAGTTTTTGTCGAAAATTCGCTGTTTTCAATATATTCTCTTGTTACGAAGTAAGGGAGAGAAAGTAAAAGTTGTTAAAATTAGGCAACTTTTCCGTACATGAGAGTACACTTGTGACATCAGTCCTAATTATTTAAGGAGGTTTTAGATCAGCCCACTGTGCGAGATTTTTTTGGGGCTCCTGAAGACACTGTCACTGAAAATCCAAGACTGCAATAAACCTTAAGACAAGAATTTTTTCTCATGGTCAGGTCATCATTGGCGGCGTGAGGTGAATTTCCTTGGGAGATTCCTCCGAAAGAAGGCGACGGCCGACGCCGGGTACAGTGAACCCTCGGTTGAACGGAACTCAAGTCACTTGTCCCGTTTCACTTACATTACAAATAAGCGTAAGAAGATTCGGCTATAGTGAACGTAGGAAATACAACGTCCTGGAAATTAATTCCCTCTTGTAAAATAATATATCGTATCGGTGCCACAAATGGCAACACCACGCAGCTTGGAAAAAATATCGTCAGCCAAAGGTCATAATCGAAGAAGTCTCCCCTGACGTAAAGATAGCGCACCAGGAATGGGGATCTTACTGATGACTTCATGCTCCTCTGTTTCACTACGGAAACAAAGGCCATGTCCTGCGATGGCTACAACAGGCGGCGGTAACGCGAGATTACTGGCTTCAGTTTCCCCGCGCGCCGCGGGAAAAAGTTACGTTAGCCGCTTATGCCACCCCGCTATCGAAAGGATCTCGTATGTTATTAGGCGATTAAAAGGGGCTGCGGAGTGTGGGACGGAGTACCAACAGTGAAGACATTGAAGGGTGTAAAGATTACGGTACCTAGAGTTAGTGCACAATGTAGATTCAAGTATGGAGAGAGCACGAACTCTGGAGAAAGATCTAGAGAAATTACTAATGAAAATGTACGAAGCAAATAATTGAAAATACTTTTTATAAGGACATCAAGATATTGACATTTTCAGTTCGTACTGTAAATGTGCTTTGCTGTATCACTTCATTAATAAAACCAATCATAGTGAAGAAATTCTATTCAATTTTGACATCATCGGATGCAAAGTACCTCTGATATATGGGACCAAAAATGTCAGTCCCTAGAAGTTCACTATAAGCAGAGTACACTGTATGCTGTTTCATATGCGTAGGCGTTTTGTAGTAGTACATTATCCATTAAGGGAGAGAAATATAATATTTTTTTTCTAAGGCGTAATTGTAGCTCGGGAGATTTAGCCTTTAATATTTTAAGAAAATATATTTAAAATTTAAGCTACGGAATTTAAATTTTATGAAACGTTAATAGTGTTCGTGACCAAAGATAAAGCTCGCAGTTGTCAATAAACAACTACGCGTTTAATGGAGGCCTTGGCTAAACCTAAATGATTACCTGATGCTGCTAATGAAGCGATCGGAAATTTAGTGACAAACAAATCTAGTATCAAAGAAATCTTAAAAAAATTACAATAGAGCTCATAACAAATTGAAAGACTGGAGTAAAGATATAGAAATTTAAATATAGTTGAATACGTTATGCTAACGTATTTCAGTGAGAAAGAAAAAAGTACAAACCTCCAGAGTATTGGCTGTGTATTCGATGATAAAGGCACATCCGAAAATTAATAAATTCATTGATAATAGTAAATTCATGAAGTTCCTTGCTTTCCTAAAAAGAGATTCTGACGGTTACACACCAAAAAAAAAAAATCAAATGTTAAAGTCTTATAATTATTGAGTTGAATTTGATTTTAGTGTTTCATTAGTTCAAATACATAAATTTTACTCATCTCTGTCGGTTTGTTTGTAGTAAACAAAGGAGACATTACTTGATCCCTAGGGAGAAAATACAGTACCTCACCAGGCTGTGGAAAGTCCCTCGGTTGCCAACAATAAAATCCACTTTTTCTCCCGGTCGTGGAAAAAAATTCATGTAATAAGAGACATGAAGTAAAGATGAAATGACACATAATAATACATAAATATTTGTGGTAAATTAAAGTTTGGAATTGACGATTAAAGTTTAATTCTATTTTTGGTTGACATCACTCATTATAAAAAATGGTCTAATATTCTTCTGATTTCTAAGATCTGTTGCCGTACCTAATAAATGCCAGTATTTTAGAGTATATTACATGCCTCGCAACGATCAAACCTGAATAACGAAATGCGTGCATTATAATTTGTGAATTTTGTAGTAAACTAAAAGTGAATAATATGACATGCTAGGAAGTGTGGTAAAAATAGTACGACAAAGGAAACGTTCGAATTTATACGTTTATTACGTTAGAGTCATTTGCAATGTGACTTAAAATCGAATTAATTCTTTACAAAGGTATTTGTGTATCCAACTATTCCATAACTAATTCCTATGTAGTGTTTGAGTAACTGCGAGTCTGCGAGTGTGCGGATCCGTTACTCAAGGTTACTCCACTTCCCGGGCATCAATCGAGGGCAATACGAGGTGCCATTCGACGCGTCTCGGTCTCCTGGTGGGAAACTGATAATTTGCTTTCGGATCCGGCTACAAGATCCAAGATATTTCCAAAAACCTGTTATTGTGTGTTTTAGCGTTGCGATCTTAGTAGATAGACGGTCACTGATTGAACAGAGCCAATTTTCTCTCCATGGCGCCATCATTTTCTTCTACGAGGACAGCAACATTGGAACATGCCAAACATGCGGCATAATTGACAATAGTAATGTTGTTTCAACACAAGAAGAGAAGTGATTCTCCCGTATTACCGTATTTTTAATAATAAATTTACAAACATCTACGTCCAGTATTATCTTGGAACGTATTAAATTTGAACGCCAACTGAATACGTAGAAAACCAGAATTGTGAGTTATGTTAGAAAACGGAAACACATGCGTATTCGACTTTGCACATTTACGTTCTTAAGTGTGCAAACACGACGGAAGAATCAAATGTAATTTTAGAAGATTTTGTGAGTGAATTTTCGGAACTAATTGAGAATGATCTTATATTACAATTAGAGAATAACGCTGAAGAACAGCTTACAGCTTACAATTCACAGTAAAATTTATTGGGGTAAACTTAACATTCTCTCCACAACACAACCTTTTAAGCGCATTTTTGTGCATATTTTCAGTTATTACAATCTTGAAATTGCAATATTATCAGCATATACCCCGTTCGGAGGTACCATGCAAGGTCACTGGGTGTTGGGAATATTTGAAGTATAGGTTTGGGAGTATAAGCTACTACGATTCGTTGCTAAGTCCAATTTCAGATACTGTAAGTTCTTACTTGAAGAAAGCAACACATGACATTTAGAAATTTTTCAACTCATGAAAATACTTTTATTACAGTTTACGGCTTCAGCAATGCCACATTCAACTAGTATTATTGCTTTTAGTTGAGTGAATACGTGTGATATATTTTGTTGCTTGAGAAATACCTTTACAAGGAACCACACACAACTATTTCGTCTCCGACTCGTAAGCAGGTATTCCACATATTTAGTAAATGTTTTCTTCAACGAATCGAGGGTATGATAATGATTATGTCTTCATCTTCTGGGTTACCGACTACAGTGGAATAAATATATTAAGGATTCCAACATATTTTTCTCAAAAAGTGCTTTTTTGTAAAATGCTAATTTTCCGAAAGAAAACTAATTAACGAAAAGTATGAAGACACGTCTGAAATAATAATAATAATAATAATAATAATAATAATAATAATAATAATAATAATAATAATAATTACTAGGAGGCCAATTTTAATGAAATGTCATTTTTTTCCTTTTCACTATAGAAAGTTGTCGTTTAGTACAGAAATTCATTTTATTCTATTTCGACAAATAAGTAATTTTTTTTACTTTTTTTGTCATTTATAAGCAAATTAAATATTACGAAAAGTTATTAATAGATAAAAGTAATGGTGATCATGAGAGGCCTAAATTAAACAGATTTGGATATTGTCCTTAACTGAATTACACTATCCCGGATGATATCACGTCCCCAAGTGAAGTGGTGTTTCAGACTACATAATATGACGTGAGATTCTAAGAACAGGTTAACTGAATTGAATTGAATTGAATTGATGCCTCATTTTACGTGGCGACACTCAGGTCGTCTGACCACGCAAATTGCGTTACTCTCCCTTCACCAACTAGGGGAGAAAAATAGATATTACTTGGGCGACAAAACAGGCAAACTGAAATTAGATCAGAGGCTTCATTTAGGGGCTTTACAGTAGCACATATAAGGCTTTAAGGCCTTTTACATGCAGCACATATACTAAGGTGAGGCAGCGGGATTTACTTCCCCTCCGAAGAAAGACGTACGAAGGAATTTTTCGCCCTTAAAATTCCTCGGTTTCGATCGGGCTTGAACCCACAAACGTACGTACAACAGTCCGATACGTTAACCGTTACACCAACGACGCCACCGAACGATTGAGTTACGCGTGAACTGTTCACTCAATCAAAATACAATTCACGTTATTACGTGGTACAATAACTTCTTGTAATCGTCCAATCGTAATAATGATAATACATCATTACTGTTTTACAATTTTTATCACAATTTTTCCTTTAATCACATTTATTTATCATAATCACTACTGCGATGAAGGTCAATACGATTCGATAAAGTCATGGTGTAGAATAAATAGTGAGTAATGGAGTAGTGTTGAGAAGAATAAACTTAATTAAGGTGGCACATATTTCGATAATCTATGTTCTAAATAAAGCTGAACGATAATGGCTGAATGCCAGCCTGAATCAATCCGACAATTCAGCAACTAATACTGAATTTTGACATTGAAAATCTCAGAGAACACATCGTTATGTTAAACCCAACCCTGAGTACTCAGTGAACAACTATCGCGCATTAAGCTCAAAAAACAGTAAAATGTTAAATGAACTCCAATTTTAGAATGAAAAAAGACAAAACGCAGGATCAAATTTAAGTATTGCAGGGCCCCCAAGCAGAGAATTTTGTTCCTCCCCTCTTAAAAATTTCGCCATCTTTATGAAATAAAAACTTATTTTAATAGAAGTACCTTCTGTATAAATACTAATGAAAACTAATAATTTTATATACAATTTTACATATTTATATTTATTATATGAAATACAATTTATGTTACAAAACGTGTTATGGATATTTTTCCGAAGCGCGGATGGAGGATGGGGGCCCCCAAGCAACTGCTTCTTTTGCTTGTAGGTAAATCCGACTCTGAAAAAAAGTAACGAAAAAAGGGAAAAATATTATTACGGGACAGAAGAATATAGAACTATTGTTGAACTCACCATAACGTCTCTAGAAGCTTCATTCGAGCCTACGCTGTTGTAAGGTTTCGTAAGGAAATGTCGGCCAATCCAGAACTCCTTACGTCTTGCCATGTAACTGGGGAACGGTATTGTATGTTATCAACCTGCACTGTCACACGGTGAGAGAATTACCGTATCGCTCTGCCTGGACATAGTCGCGCGGGAGAGTAGTCAAACGGAGACCACGACCGAGGCGACCGAGGTCGGCCATCCCTCAGTCGCTGCGTATCGCTGCCGTCAGGCGCTCGTCAGCGTAGCGGGGGCTCGTAAATCGCGGTCCTCAGCCAACACCTCCCCGCGCCGCTACCATTATCACAGCCATAGCACCAATCTCCACCCATTTCGTCGCCCACACACCAGCCTCTCCTTGTCTTTTACCCGTTATCACAACTCTCATCCCAGCCACCTTCTCGATGAATTCTTATCAACATATCGTGGCTAGAGTTGAGTTTCTATTCTAGTCATTTCTCCGGTAACATTTCCCCCTATAACACTACACCCCGGATAGCTGTCACCTCTACCACAACCCCCACCCTCGAAGCGGCCTCCTCCCTCACCCCCGCCTCCCACCAGCAGCGGGGCGACACGTCGCATCGCATCGCGTCGCGTCTCGTGCGGGGAGGAGAGAAAGTTGTAATGGACTGTGTGTATTCCTTTTTTTATTCGGTACACCCGCGGACAAGAAATTTGTCACTCTGATCGCGAGATTTATACGAAATAAACGCCGGGATAATAGCGCTTATGTCGCGGGAGGGAGATTAATGCGCGTCAAGAATGATAAATCAGGGAACGGTCGGCGGGGCCGCCGCGTCGCGCCGCCGCCACCTCGTCGCCGCCCGCGCCAGCACCCGCGCGCGCGCCGTCGCGCTGGGCAGCGCGTGAAGTGGGAGTGGGGGCGCGCGGCGCGGCGCGGCGCGGCGCGGTGGGCGGGGCGGGGCGGTGGCGGGGCGCTGGACGCGGCGGACGCCGACTGGGACCGCGCCGCACGCCCGTTCGCCCACCCGCGCCCGCGTCCGCCGCAGGGCAAATGGGGCCTGCGAAGATTAAAAGCGGGTTTGATGAACGCCTCGGTGTCTCTATAGCAGCGGCCATCAGTCTCACTTCGGGCTGTCGCGCCCGCGAGTTTCCGCGCCGGCGACGCGCGCCCCCTCCGAGCCGCTGGGCGGCGGCGGCGCGGGCGCTGGAGGCGACGGCGGGGCGGCGGGGGCAGACGGGCGACAGGCCGAAGGGCGCGGGGCGGGTGGGGCGGCGGAATCAGCGGGGAGGGTATTGAGTGCGCCCGTGGGCCTGCGTCGCCCGCCGTCCCCGCCTCCTCCCTCACTGGGCTGCGTTACGACCATCGTGTGTACATGTCCACCCGGGCAACTGCGTGTATGGTGACATATGAGCATTCGATGTTATGGCTTTTAGAGTTGGGTATATTGGAGAAATTGTGTGAATGTTTGCGAGATATCTTAAAGAATTAGAAATTTTTAACCATTTCGAATTTTACTTTGCATCGAGTTTCAGCAGAAAATGTTCAAATAACGTACTACTTAACAAAAGATTATTGTAAACTAAAGAATAGGTTGGAAGAATGAATTAACATAGAAATTTGATGGTACTTAAGAAATTCGCTACAGCCGAAATGAAAATTAGACGTGCAAAATTGACAACTCATTTTGCAAAGACTTAAAAAAAACGGATCCGAAAAAAAACATCTTCTGAAAGAACACATACAGAATGCATTTTTCAATTTAAATTAATTTCAATGTTGAAAGAGATGCCCCACTTTCAATTAAATGTATCTAATATTCAATTTTAAATGGACTATTAAACGAAAATGTAAAATGGCAACACATTGACAATTGACTTCTTTAACTTCACCACATTGTTACTCAGTGGCAGTTCAAATAAAGGAAAACATTCTCCAACACCTTTTTTTGTTTTGGGCAGAGGTGTTTTTTTTTCAGGCACGTTCAGATTGTTACTCCTACGTTAATGCCGAGAACCTACAGTTTTACGTGTTGTATCAATTTGACGTTTTCTTTTCGTCGTATTTCTTGCAAGGAAAGAATTTTATATATTTTTTAAAGTATCATCTACTACTATTTAAGTATTAAATTGATGTACACTCTAAACCTTTATACATAATAAACCAATAAACATGCTATTACATGGTTTTTGTAGTTCACAATTTGAGGAGTGGCATACCATTCCATTCCGAACGAAACAAGACATAGATCCCCCAATACCAAGTCTGCGAGATGAAATGGACTCCAAGAAACAAGACCATTAGAGGCAGCGTCTTCCCCCGACATCTTCTATTCCGGCGTAAACAGCACTTTACTAACCTGCTAGCGGAGCAGGCTAACCCCCGTCCACGTGCCAGAGGACTGAAGACGCGGAACTTTCCAGCATTCCGAATCGCGAGGGGGAGAAGGCGGCCGGGGTGACAGGCGAATGCAGATGCGCGGGGCGATGGGGCGGGTGGGGGTGGAGGGCGGGAAGAAGAGCGATGGCTTCATATCGGAGCGCCCGCACGCGCGGCGCCGCGGGCGGCGGGGGGCGGCGCGGGGGCGGGGCGGGGCGAGGGCGGGGGCGGGGGCGGGGGCGGCGCCTCCGCCGGACGTGCGCCGCCCGCAAATCGCGCGCTTTCGCCCGTGAGGCACGGCCCGGCCGCCCCCGGCGCGGCGCCGGCCCTGCGGCCTCGCGGCGCCCGCCCGCCCGCCCGCCACCTTCGCCGACCGCCTTACTTGCGTCGCCCCCGCCTCCGCCTCCGCCTCGCCGCTACTTTCAGCGTGCGCGGCGTCAGCGACAACCTAAACTCGCGTCTCAGGGCGCGCGACATCGCATTCTTCGCATCTAATTTTATATTTTTGTCAGTTCCTGCAATTCCATTAATGTTACTTCTTACTACTATTGTCACTGTTACAATCACTAGTGGAAATACTCCTACTTCGAGTACTACATGTTAAAGCCCACCCTCTTCCCTATTTTTCCATTTCGATATTAACCTTATAATATATATTTTTCTTCAAGACTCTCTTACCCTCCGTCACTTGTTCTATCTCTTTGTCAATACAAACTATTCTTATTCAATTTTATTACCGAGCAGAGAGGTACACCCGTGTAATTCCATTGCGTAGAATATGAAGTATTTAGTTTAATTTCACATTCAGTTGCAGATTCTACACGTCTTTGAGCACATAGATTAATATCTAAAAGTGCCGGACCAGCAAAAGCGTAATAGAATGCTCAAGATCTCATCCTGTAGAATACGGTGTGAGGAACGTTTCTTTGTGGTTTTGGTTCCAAATTTTTAGTTTTTAGGACGTTATTTAACGATATAAATTGAAAAATTCTTCTGAGTGTTGCGGGATGCATTTGACATGAATATTGAGATGCCTTGTTTAAACAAATCTTTCATACTTTTAAAGTGAAAGTGCAATGCGTCACGTCTCTGTGAAATTATCTTTCTTTAGAGACCTCATTTATAAAGATTGGTTACGTGTGAGACACGCAAAAGGTATCTATACTACTGAAATAATATAGGAGACGATTCTTTCAAGCCAGTTGGTCACTTCTGTATAACTTCCGACAGCGACTTTAACTGGTATTTGTTATGTTCGGAATAACACCCGCTTTTAAACAACACAGATTTATTAACACAGAAAGTACGCACGGTACAATTCCAAAGCCAAAAGAATGTACCGAATTACAATAGCCAAAGTCGAATTCCAAATGCCAGGAGATGTACAAATACAAAGCAGGGTCTAACCGTTAATCAACACAGAATTTCCTAATAACTTGCCGGGCCAATTATAACTCTTATCACAATACAAATCTCCTAGCTCTATTACACCAATTATCACAACTCTAGCGCTCTCTTCTCCGGGCGGGCGGCGCCCGCTCTTAAAGCGGGCGGCGCTGCAGATTCGCACTTCGGCCGCTGGCTCTCCGGCCAGCTTGTCGCTTGGGATTGGGCGGCGTTTTCCATGCTCCGCTGCCTCTGCCGACTCCCTTAACTGCCGCCGAGCGCTGCCCTCTAGGCGCGCACTTCGAAAAGTGTTCACAGCCGCGACAGTATTTGTAGCAAAACTTCCAAGTTCACCATTTTATTGACACCGTATCTATCAATTTTAATGTACTAACAGTGTTGTTTTACATTAAAATGCACCATCAGGGTATAATCGACTTCAATGCATGACTTTTGATTAGGAACTTTACACGTGTTTATCGAATCTCACCGTCAGCGTTCATTCACTATTGGAGTTTTTTCCAAGATTGAATAATTTTTCAAATACTTCTGAAGATTTAACATCTTAATTTTCAACACTTAGAATGGCTTAAAATATGTAAATAAGTACAAAGTTAGGTTATTAGAAACGACCACCTCGAACATTATGAAAACGGTTAAAGATATTGAGAAAGAATTTTCATAAAACGGTTCGAAAGATAAGAGGTACCTATTATACCTATTGCACCTATTATCTTTTTGATACCATTTCTTTATTTTTAAGATATTGGGCTAACTTCGCTTTTTAACTGAAACACTATACATTGATGTAAAAAATTCTGCCTTATTATCTGAGTATATAGGTATCTCTTAAATGCCAGCGACCATTACATATCCACTCTACAGTTTCCTGATTTCCGCCACATTTTCTACCGGTGCGAGCGAGTGCACTTAAACCTTCAAGATCTTCTCTCTTCGAATTTCATTTCGATATATTTGTAAGAAAGTTTCAAGCAACGACGTTGCAATTTCTATCGGGGAATCAAATTCCATTCTTTTTGGAGGGTTCTTTAAGTTCAATAGGGTGTCAAATAGGATGTCTGGATGAGATTGAGATTATCCTTTTCTCAGATTCTCACTGTCACTCGAAAATATTAAAATTTGAATATTTGGCAGTATCTTCTGTTGAATTGAAGTGACAAGGACAAATGAAGATCTTGAAAACTCTTGCCACGACCAAAATTATTGTAAAGTACTGTTAATAATATTGAATAATATTGAAATATTGAACATACATAATAAAAATAAAAATACAATTAGAAACAATGCAATACTAAAAATGTAATTATATAACAAGAAATTTAAAATCTAACTATCAATCTATTCTTAAATCGAAATAATTTTAGTGTGTAACAAAATTGTTCAGCTTTCAAAACTTGTGCGGTACAAACCAAAACATCCTACGCATAACAAAAATAGAGAATCTCACTTTTCCGGAAGGATGGTAGTACCTAATGGAAATTGTTTTGTTTTGAATTATAAAAATGCTAGATAACATACATAGCAAAATATCCATCGCAATTTCCACGCCTAGAAATATGTAGTGAATTCTATCATTAACATAATTGTAGTATTACAGTCAAAAATATATTTTTTTAATTTTGATTTTCACTTAATTATAAAAGAATCTAATAACAAGAAACTTCTCCATTTCGTTACGAAGATTCGATGCTAATCGATGTTTTGATTTTAGCAAATACTCTTCTTCAAGTAAGGCAATATCAGGTAAAAATATAATGGCTACTTCGGAGTAGATTGACATTCATTTCTTTCCTTAGACTTACAGATTATCAGAAAATAGGTGAAGCAACCCCGCATTTCCCAACTTTGATTTATCACTCTCATCTATTAGATAATTTGCGTATCCGGAATTTTTCTGTAAAGGAAATTGAAATCAAACAACTTTATCTCCCACTGACAACTGAAAATCCTTGCTGAGAGGTAAGTAAAATACATTGTTTAGTTTCACTCACCAAACAAAAGTTACATAATATTCATGTCATCAAATGCTTTTAAACATTGAATGCTTTCTTTTGAATACTGAATGTAATGAACTAATTCATTTTTCTGTTCCTCTTTGGCCTCTCTTCCCATGTAGGATTTTTTAGGTCGCATTTCAACATCTTTGGTCATATAACGACCTCTGTGAGTTTTAAACTGTAGGGAAAACACATAAGGACAACACAAATACACACAAACATTCATGCCCGAGGGGGGATTGGAACCCGCGACCCTTCGAGTCGAGGCTGCAATGGCCCTTCAGTCTTAACGATCTCGGCTATCCAGGCCGGCAATGTTACCATTTCCTCTCTTATTTGCCGAAAGCTAACATAAACATATGCTCTTACATTTGAAAAGTACGAAGTACGTATTTAAATCTGTTAGTTGAAACTCGTCAAAATTTGATGCTAAGAAATGGTACGGTAAACGCGACAGAGGAGAAAACTATAAAAGAGCACTTCAAAAACTCACTATCACACACACACACACACACACACACACACAACACCGAAGGATAAAAGGGCCCCTTCATGCGGTTAATCGATGAGTAATTGTTTACTAAAAAAATTGGTTAATATGTAAATGACTGTTTAATACAATTTAGGTACTATAAACAATGCTGCTTGCTCCGCTTTATGTGGCTTGGCAAGGAACTATATGATCTGCCCGCGTCTAATAACTTTTCATTTACGCAAATTTATTGCTATGAACTTCTTTTGAAAAGGTAACTTTTTGATGTTTTAAAAAAATATTATCTTATGAATCATCCAGTTTATTACTGTCTCTTGATTTCATAAAAGTAAGACATATATTTATAACTCACATAAGAAGGGAATTGAAAGAAAGCGTATGCAAATATTAAAAAATAAATACTTTATATAATTATTCAATCTATTCTCATATATTGCTCTTCTACAGTTGTAAACCACATACATAAACCACAATGTTTTTAAGAAAGGCCGACAAGCAAGAGGTAACTTTGAGAAACACAAAAACTATCAGTGATCCAAGCGGCCTGACGTTTTGTTGCCTGTTTCTGTAACTCATATTCATACCGATGCTCGCTATCTTCGTTTTGATAACTATAACTTCATACTCACACGCTAGCTTATCTCAGACGTCAAAACGACTGTTACCCTTGATAGGTTGATGACATCTCGTGCCACATAAAGTACAGAAAATTTATTTGCGGCAATACTAGCATTCTCTTCGGCTAATTTTCATGTGTCATTCTCTTCTCTCCGTTCACTCGTCTCTTACGCTTATTTTAATGAGGGACTTGTTAGCATAATTATACTTTTTTTATTGGTTATTTAAGGTCGCATCAACATCTTAGGTCATTAGCGACCACTATTGCTGTTAACGGTATGGTAACTATGTGGATGAAACGATATGGTGATTGATGATAAGGGGTGAAAGGACGAACACAAATACAACCATGCCCGAGGCGGGACTCGAACCCGCGACCCTTCTGTCCGAGATCACTACGGCACTACTGCATTAGCGATCTCGGCCACCGGGCCGGCATATATAATTATACTTCTTATACCAAAACAATTTTGAATTTTTGTAAAAAAAAAGGAGATTTTGAATTGCAACACTACTAGTTTGAGTGTCAGTCGTTCAAAAGAATTTGTTCCGAACTTGTGAGCAAATACTTCAGTGGTTCAAATTTTTTTGTATGTACATAAATACTTTTACTTTTATATCCTTATACAGTATTTGAGTAACTCCCGAGTGTGAGCGAGTATTTGAGTAACTCCCGAGCAGAGGTGGAAATAAACACAAATTAGACTGAGTTTGTAGAGTTTTAACCTCTTCAAAAATTAGAGGAGAAAAATATGGAAGAGTTAAGCAAATTCGGGGAAGAATCAAATGTAGTTATAGAGGATTTTGCGAATATTTTTAGAACTACGTAATTGAGAATGATCTTATATTAAGATTAGAGAATAATTCAAAATAAATATTTACAGGTGATCTTTGAGAACTATTGTGCATATTAGCAAAAATAGTAAAAATATAGCTGTACTAAACGCTATTCGCATCATCAATGCCTTTAAAATTATAATCGCCAATATTTTGTGGCAATTATAATTTTGAAATTGCAATATTACCAGTTCATATCCCGTATGCAGATAACATACAAGGCCATTATATGTTGGCTGATGCAAATACTACAGTATAATAACCACACTAGTACTAAATATACAAATATTAATACAATTAATATAATTAAATAATAACTATTAATTAAATGGTAACTGAACACAGCAGATACGAATTTCAAAGTCTTTAATAACTCAATAAAGGTTTACGGAAATGTCGCCCTAATACACACTACACAAGATAATCACACGAATCACTAACTCCTCTAAAACAAATAACTAATACCAATTATCTAAATAACTATAAAAAGAACCAATAACTCAACTATTTAAATAACTAACTAAAAGCAGATGCACAAGATATTATGGAACAAATTGATGCCAGAATCACAGGAATTAAAAGTCTCAGTCACAATGGTCACAAAGCATGCTTTTCACAAAATCTTATTGACGCTAGAGATGTTGGTCGCAACAGGGACCGCTAAAACAATTTGTTTTTGCTGCCAACTTACCTTCAAAACTGTTCCAACTTCATACTTTACTTTTAAAAAGTAAAATTAAGATATATATTTCTGTAATGAATGAACGAATGCTATTACATTTGTTGAAACGTCAGTTAAATATTACTCACTTCTGGTTTGTCTTTTCACAATGTACACATTCAAATAAATGTGCAAATTTGTGGGGTAATCCTACAAAAGTTACTAGCGCTCAGTACCACTCATGTCGAATAAAAGTAACTAAGTTTAAGCATATTATAAATTAGTATGTTTTTAGTGATTTGTCATTTCCTTTAAAACACAATTAACTGTAATATGTTTTAAATTCATCTGTTTGCTAATTAGAGAGTCTCATGCAAAAATTATATTTAGTGGAAATTTTCAAGAGTTTAACCCGTTAGTTATGTTAGTTGCGATGCCCGCACAATATGAGTACGATGGTTTTCTCAACCCTTATTAGCGGGAAATTAAATGTTTAAGAAATGTTAAAACCTTACTGTATAATTTTTCCTGTTCTTTATTTCTTTATTTCCGAGATGAGAAATACGAGTAACGAGGTATTCCAGGTATCTCCTGCCACCAGGGCACCAATCCAGCCGTGACAAGCTCTTAGTGATAGGGTGCATATAAGAGTAGGTGTTATTGAGCGAGAGGATGGAGACAAGGATGAGGAAGAAAGCATCGCGAGCGGTTTGTGGCCCGTTTGTTAGGGTTCTATTCTGGGATTAATCTTGCTTTGAAAGGAGAAATCGGCCAATCCGAGCAGCCAGACGATAGAATTCTCTCCGAACTGGCTGAATTCAAACTACCTCTAGTTCGTGTCGAAAATCCGCCACGGTCGGTATTCGAATCCTAAAACTTTCCGAACAGAGACTAGAATAGCATAACTCGAATCCGCTTATTGAGGATGTTTTCATACGTAAAAGAAACAATTTTTACATTACAATTTTCAAAAATAACTGGGTTTGAAATGGATCCTGTAGGTATTGAGGCTATCAAGGAGAAATAAGACGTTTATGGGTGAAAATAAGAAATATTTTGTTATATATTTTTAACATTCTTTTAAGTCAATTTTACATTTACAAATGATATGGTACATATCAAACAATTTATCACCAATTAATACATGTCGAGCAATTTTTTTCTATTTTGCTTTTACATTATGAGCAGCGACACGTGGCTGAAAACAATCGAATGGCCTCGAGCTCTTACTTGGTTGAGGAGTACGTCATCGCTTATTTCGCGCATTGGGCCGTATTTTTAAGAAGCCGTAGAACAATTGCACAACAGAGCGAGAATTTTTAAATTGTGACACCACATTACTCATCATTGATAGCGAGTCACAGATCTAAATCTAAAATACTCTACCATTTCCTGACGTGAATCCCTATTCAGTTATTGGAAGAATTATTATCCACTTGGTCAACCACTTTCAGTACTTCTTTTACTGAGCCTATTTGTCTGCCTCCATTCTTTTACAGAAATTATTTGGGCTTTTGTGACTGGCTCTATGTCTTGCTTTTTCTACTTTGTGATTTCTGCTTTGTTCCTCCTCTCGTCTGCAGCGATCTTGCCCTCTAAGCACTCTTCCAATAGCTCCACGGTCAAAGTTATCCATGGTATTTCTACCAGGTGAGAAGACATTCTCCGGTTTTCTCTTGCAGTACTGCTTCTTTCATAGTAGACGTAGAATGAGAGCATAAATTGTACTGTTCTCTCATAAAAACGAAAAATATCCGTACAAGAAACATGTAAACGTAATTGAATAATCAAGTTTGAGAGAGAGAGAGAGAGAGAGAGAGAGAGAGAGAGAGAGAGAGGGGGAGGGAGGGAGGGGAGAGAGAGAATTTTCTCACGAATTGAAAAAGACCAATTGAAGAGATGTGGTATGTTAGAAGTCAAATGGAACCAACAACGCTTTTCGTTTACGGCTTAAATCAGTTACAAGTGAAAATTCATGATTTATATGTAAAATACAAGCATGTACTTTAAACCTCGTACCATATCTGCAATTTACAATCAAGTACTATACCTCTGGTATTGTTGGACCCCCAGCTTTACTCACAATTGGATGTGGTAAACATGAAAGTGTACGGCAATATACTGACTGTAAATAATTGCTTTTATACAAGTGCACATTTTATACGTTAATTTCAATAATACAATAAATATAATTTATATCTATTAAATATTTAATGTAAAGAATAACCACTACTTTACGTAACCTCCATTGTTGATACGTAAGGCTTAATGTTAATTATGTATGATAGTTTGTGGAAGTTATCTCGAGATAAATCAGATATTGACGGTATCAGACACATTTTTTGAATTTCATGACAAGAGATTTCAAATCAGAATGGGAAAATAACAATCTATTTCTACGGTCAACGTAGTCTCATATATCGAAAAAAAGTAATAACTCTGTAATAGAAGTGGGAAAATATGTGAAAATGGTTTTGTAGCTGCTTAATAAGTACACAAAGGCATATCTAGAAGACCGAAATTATCCTGCAAATATGCAGGAAAATATTAACAAATTAATGACGATAGGGTCCAAAAAGATCTCAGATATGGTGCGGTTAAACACGTTACACATGCCAGTCGTGAGTAATCATAATGGTAGAAGGAGATGATATAGACTTCCAAATTCCACAACAAACTACGTTAAACCAATGAGAGCAAAATTTATTTATTATTACCAGCTAACAGTAAAACCATAACACAGTTGAATTAGCTTCCGTTAGAATTTAAAAAAAACTTCTTTGATCCCTAAGGGCCCCGTGGGCATAAACGGATTTCTGCGTTTACGGCAACCGCTGTTATACCATGCTTACTTATGTTGTACGCAAGTAACTGCCAGTGTCCGTCCGTGAATCCGTCCGTCACTCACGATTAGACCACTTCCCGTACACCAACCGGGACATAGGAGCTGATGGGGAACTGATACGAGAAATTTTTTTTCGTATGTGGCCAGAAGATTCTAAGAAATTTCCAAAAACGTGTTTTGGTGCTGCAATCGTATTGGTTAGACTGGGAATTGAACCAATGCTAGTACCCAGGGGTAATTTTCACATCACAACATAACTTTTTTTTTCATGCGGATGATAACACTGTAATTCTCTACATGCAATATTTAATTTATCTTTACGTGTAACACTGAGTGAATCGCGCGTAAAAACTGTTAATTTTTGGTACTGCTTTGAAGTAATTCATAAGTAGTGGTTTCATACGAATTACCATATTTTTAACGATAAATTTGTAAAACCTACGTACAGTATTCCTTGGAACTTAATTTGAAGAACTTCAAGTGAAAACGATGAAAAGTAGAACTTTAAATTACACCAGAGAATGAAATCACATCCGTATTTGACTTTGCACATTTACGTTCTTACGCAATAAAATACCGATTTTCCTGATTGTGGCTAACAACTTATTGTTATTAAACTTAACAAACACTTTGTTCACATATGACTTCAAAACTGTGACTTTTAATGTTATATACTTACACATTATTCAAATAAACATTTAAAACTATGGATTTTTAGTGTTTACATAGGCTCTCCTACAAAGGCGTAGCGCGATTAATAGAGCAAATGAGAAAGTAAAAGTAGATACAAATCAGACTGAGTTTGTGGAGTTTTAAACTCTTGACAAATTAGGGAACCAAAATATGGAAGTGTTAAGCACACCTCCTGAAGAATCAAATGTAGTTGTATATTTTGCAACAGAATTTTCGGAACTAATTGAGAATGATTTTATATTATGATTAGAGAATAACTCTGAAGAACACCTTACTTAGGTGATCTTTTATGTGCATTTTTGTGCATATTAAAAAAAATCTTAAAAAATATAGTTGTACTAAATTCTAACAATTTGCATCATCCATAAATGAAAGTGTTTTTTACGACAATTATAATCTTGAAATTGCAAAATTACCGGTTCATATTCCGTATTGGAATCATGCAAGGCCATTGGTTCATGACAATTTCCGAAGTATAGGTTTGGGAGTATAACATTATTTGTACTAGATATAACTACTACGATTCATTGTCAATTGCAATGCCAGATATTGTAATAATTTATTAGAAGAAAGCATTTAGAAATTTTCAACACATGAAAATACTTTTTTAACATTTTCCAGAGTTGGCAACGCCACATTAAGCTAGTCATTTTATATTATGCTATTCAGTTAAGCATACAGACACAGTTCCAACAATTAAATTTTAACTTAAATATGTTTACTTGCTACCTGTTCAATTGCAATACAACTTTTCAGGGAGTTAAATATAAATGTAAAACATAATGCAGAGGAAAGATTCCAGGATTAAATTATCAGGCAAATTGTTACCAATAACTTAACGCAGTACTATCACTAACTTTAATTATGTTTTTAAAAAATAATTATCAAATGTGTAAAATAAAAATGAAACAATTTTTAAATGATGGAGAACACAAAATATCCTTAGGAAAACGTGATCGGATTCGAGTATGCAGAAAATAGTTTTGACATATTACTTTTTTTTAAATTCAAATGTTACCTCCCACATTCATATTAATGTGTCACTCTTAATCTCCTTAATTGTGCAATATATATTTTTGAAACATGCAAGTTTTTTTTATAGAAGAATGCGTTTCTTTTATAAAGCTATCTCGTTTTCTTGGATATGCACCCAAGAAAGCAAATAATCCTTTCAGGAACGTATATTGTCAAATTTACCTATTTTACCAACCAAATAACTACCTTTCAACATTCAAAAGAATCAAAAACTTATTAAATTATTGTTAAGAATGTTATAGATTCAAACTCACACGCTTCTATTTGAAACTTCAAACGAATTTAGTAATAAAAAATAATGCTGATTTAATTCTAACATATTTCCACAGAATCCTCTATGTTTTATAAACTTTTCCAACTTTAATATCTTCGATAATTTCCCGGATATAGAAGTTTAATCTAGGTTTTAAATAATTAAAATATGTACTATAAAATAGATTGTATTCATAATAACAATAAAATAGCATTTGAAAAGGTAAATAGGAAACCACGAATCTGAACCGTCGTACTTAATTTTTTTTTTTATCTCTAGTCAACAACACTCGTCTCCTCGATTGCAGACATATCAAATAACAAAAAATATTATTGCATGTGATCTAATATATTCCAAATTATAAAATAACGCGACAATTATTGTTAGTTAATATATTTACAAAAATATATTCAATATTATTTCGAATGGTGAGTTTAGGACTCAGTAGTTACAGATGTTCATTTGGCATAAAAAGGCATTGTCAAGTATGTCAGAAAGAAAAAAAAATTGGCAATACCTTCACCCAGTACAAGAGCCAAGTGCTTATATGTAGAAGAAATCTGAGCAAGAGACACGCAAAAGGGACGAGCTGCATAATAAGAGGTAGCAATCTGAAACACATTTCATGCGCGAATGTCACCACGAGAATACAGAATCCTTGGTACATTCCAATCTCTGAATGGCAACACACGATTCATCTCATTCACGTGCCTCGCCCGGCACCCGTACGGCTATCTGAGCACGAGTCTCAGGTTCGGAAACCGCTGGGAGCGGAATTAGTATTCTCAGGCCTCGCGTCCGCCTGCGCCGCGACCTGGCGCGCGTCAGCACAGCACAGAAAGGGCAGCACCCGCAGCGGGCAAACTGATGGGTAATGCATCCCTTGATGTGTGCTGTGTGCAGTGTGCGATTACGCCTGAGGAGAATGCTCTAGTGTTGATCGTGATGGGGTCCATGACATGCCAACGACCGTAATTAAGTCTATCCTCCGTCACGTCATTTCAAACTTCAGTTTCTTAAAATGTTGTGTTGTACTAACTTTTTATCGTACAGATATTTATCAAAGTTATAAACAAACGTATTTAGGATGTCTCCCTTAAAATACAAGTACTCCTTTGAAAAACGATTTATCTTATCCCTTACAGGGGATAAATCGTTTAAAAACTTAAACTAGCGTTTGCTTATGGTGCATAGGAAACTGGAAAATAAAATTTAAAGAACAAAACTTAGTAAAAAACATTGCTTGGGGAGAAATAACGTTCAATCTGATCAACCTAGAAAATTCAGATAGATTTCCATTGTATCTCTCTTCGTATACGTGCGCGAGAGACGTGCGTCTCTCTCTTCGAAGACTAGGACTACATTACAGAGCCAGGAAATGGCCGTCTAAAAATTGTGAAAGGGGCTCCATAACCCTAATAAAATATTTTATATTCGTACATTTGATCAACACTTTATTTTCTCCTTTTGTAAGTAGACAAGTGGAGAATTAATACACGATATTTAGAGAAGATGATCTTCAAACCATCTGGCACATGGCTTTATTAAAACTATAATTTGATTATTCTTGAAGGAACTTTATTTAATCTTCTAGTAAATAAAAGTGTTATATAGTAGTAAAATAGTAGTAAGTAAAAATGTTATAAGTAAATAAACGTTTAACGGAAAACGGAGCCCAGAGGAATCTAAAAATGCAGTTGGCTTCTTCTCTTGTTTCAGTCTGTGCAGATCTTTTTACTCTCTTCAATATGACTGAATGACAAACGACTCGCAAAAATCTTTGAACTCTGACCGAGATGTAATTTATTTTCATTTTCAAATACTCTGAAATGAATAGTGTTCTCAAATGTACGTATTTCAAGTTTATTTATGAGAGATACACGTCAATACTAATATTAAACAATATTAGGAAAAACTAATAAAGTTTTAAATTTATTGATGTCATTTACAACAATACATTAATGTACTGCATTGGGACACGTTTCTACATATTATATAAATTTTATAACATTTAGATGAAAATATTATCTTCCAATCTGAACTTCTGGGGAGACATGATTAAAGGAACGCTTACCTACAGCTTCTGTATTTATCATATTTCTGGAAGACCTACTACATAAACATGCGGAGATCATCCGAATTTTGTAACTCAGCGTTATTGGTGATGCATAAAAATACAATTGGAGTCCCTTATTTTTTACCATAGTTACTTCAACAGAAATACATTTTCTCCAACGCATAGAATACTTCGATTCTTTCTGATTTTACAAAATAAGGACAACCCTTTGTTTGTGTTGAATAAAAACTTCCAATAAATTTAATTATGATGCGGAAGGCACTGTCTATATTATCTTCTAGGGAAAACTTTGATTATATGTTATTCTAACAGAAATGTAACGATTATAGTTGGTGATTTTTATGTTATTCTTCTGTATTGCATACAAGTAGTGTGCTAAACATTCTATTACTACCATGCTCCCCAGCGCGTGTGATAGTGTAACGATAATGGTAGCACTGATGAAGACAGAACAGCGGGAGGACGCAAGAGTGAAACAGAACAGAGGGTAGGAAACTGGAGAATGTTACGAAACAGGGCCGCTTTTGTTTTCGCCTCCGCTTCACGACCCAGTACAACCACTGAGGTAATCTGTCTGCAGAGACACAACGCGACGCGATTAGGGGCCGTGAAGCACGGCCGTCCGACGCGACCGTCATCCGCCACCTGCCTCAACCCCCGCCCCCCACTCCGCCCCCGCCCCCGCCAGCGCCCGCTCAGCGCCGCCGTAAATTGCAATTTAGCGGCGGCGCCGTTTTTGTTTTTTAGGCGCCTGCCGCCGCGTGTAGCGTTGTCGTGTGCGCGGGCGGAGCCGGAGAGGAGGGGCAGCGGGCGCGCGAAAATTACGACGAGCAGACATTTGTACCGTTCCTGCTCTAAGTGGTACACACTGTTTTCCTAAGTGGATGACGCATGACCGGGATTTTTCTTGCGACTAACCGCCACCGCCCCCGCTTCTCCGACCTCGCCGCCGTCGCCGCAACCGCGACCGCGTACGCGGACATTCTCTGCTTTTGTTTTTTTAGCAGCCCCCCTAACCCACGCCGTCGCCACGCACCTCCTGCACGATGCCGCCCCCCCCCGCCTTCCGGACCCCGCCCCCTTACACCGTTGTCGTCGAGCCATGGGGCAGCAACCCCCACTCCGCTGCGAGCAGCCGTTTCGAGATACATTTTTGTTAACACGGAAGACCTGGTGTCGCGACTGTGTGTTTTTCGTCTCGGGATAATCTTGATGCAGTGGTGGCCGTCGGGCGGTTTGCGTACGCGGGTTTTAAACGCGGCTTTTGTCTCGCCATTTGCGTGCCCCCACCTCCCTAGTTCCAGGGATGTGGAATAGCGTAACATATCGTATGTCGAGGCATACACCCGCAGATTTTTTGTTGGCTGCACTATTTTCAGCCGTGTTTGAATATACATAACAAATTATTTTTGTGTTTAAATACATATATTTTGTTTTATCCTGATGTTCTGAAGTGTTGTATATAATTATATTATTTATTTCAATTTTTATCATAGTTTACATTCAAGCAACGTCGGGTAGAGTTCAGAATTCTAGAATTTATTTTCAAAAAAGTTTTTTGTTTCTATGATTCTCAAAATGTTTAATTAAACTATCAGCAAGCAGAACCTTGAGAATATTGTGAAAAAATATGTGTTGAAAAAACAAATTTATTTTAATTATATTAAGGAAGAAAATTAATCAATTGTGTTAATTGACTCGATCCGGAAATACGTTATTCATATGATATAACAGTATCAGTGGCGAATTCAGGGAGTTGTCATAGGAGCCAAGTCTCTCCTCTTCAGACCAAGAGTTTTTGTTAGTTATCATCCGTTATATGGCAAAATTGATTTAAATATTTATTTATGTAATATTTATATAATTATTTGAAAAATATTGTGTAGTATATATATATATACTACAAAAACAATACCCAATATAATAACAATGTTTTATGTAACATTTATTTTTTTTAATATTATGAAGGCCCCCTCCCAAATGATCGTCTGGATGCGCCCCTGAACAGTATGTTGGGTGAATGAAAAACTACTTTAGTTTGCCAACGTTTCAGAAAATAGATTTCCTACCTCAAGACTAAGAACGTGGAAACTACATACTGTACTGTAAAAGTGTATTGTCATAAATACTAACAACAAAACATAATAATTCTAGAAGTTCTTGAAACAAGGATAACACATACATAAAATTTAAACATACCTTACTGTGCTTGTAATATCTCGTTTCACATACAGCTAACTATTATCTTAACTATTATCCCACGAAACTTCACCAATACACACCTTATCTGCAACTGCCTGACGTACCTACCAGCATTGCATTGCGTTTATCACAGCTCAAGAATATGCTTCATGTAACCCATCCATAGTCATATACGAAATCAATATCAAAAGACCCAACCCTATTCTCTAATATTTCTTTTCTAAAACTGAAATAATAATCTTAAACTAGAGTTGATACAGTGGCACATACTTTCTCATACTAGTTAGTTTTATAATTTCTTTGATCTGGGATAGCTTTTCGGTCTTACCCCATCCTCTTGACAGCTGCCATCTATCGCCGCCCAAAGTATTATCGCCACCCAAAGTAGATTTTTTTAAAATTCTCAATTTTTCCTTTTCCTAATGGTAGAACCGCAATATTACTTTAAGAATATAACAGAAAAGTAAAGCTCCCATTTATAAATTTTCGTTGAAACATTTGGAGCGGTTTTCACAGAACGTTTGTGTTTCCGAAAAACTTTAGGAGACATGATCTGAAGCACTTGTTTTAACAAATTCAACAATGTATTCAAATTGCCGGTAATATAAATATTAATGACGTGAGAGAAATATCAAAAGTTTATAATTGTGTACTTCTTGAGAAAAAACGAAAGAATGCTACAAAATGGGGTTTATATCATCTGTTATAGAACATTTAGCATTACCTCTAGCAAAATTTAAAGAAAAAACTTGGAGCTTATTTTGAGAAATTCTTGTTTTTGATAATTTTTAATATTGCACATATTTCACTCAATATTGCGAGAAAACTACTAAAATTTTCAACAAAAGAGGCTACCGTACTTTAATGAAAGAATTAATTATTATGGAGAACAAATTTAATTTGAAGGAAAAATCTCTATCTTCAATTTTGTAGTTTTAGGAAGACGCCGAAAACATTTCAAATTTTTGGAAGTGTCGAAAACTCAGAGTTAATAGTGAAAATCGTATCAATGCCACCTTTATAAGTGTATTTTGTTATATTCTTGCAAGAAATTTAAAGAAAATATTTGGAGCCATTTTTGAGAAAATTTGGAAAATATCCGGTTGGCTCCATTTAAAATACCCCCAAAAATTTATGAATGTTCTACAAAATTGCAGATCTTTGAATGGGGCTAAATGGAAGGAGGAGTATTCAGTATGTAAGAAAATCCTTCGCAGAGTTTAGGCGCTGCATTACGACGTGCTGCGATTGCATGCCGCACCCCACAAGAGTCAGTGACGAGTCGAGCTGACAGACTATAAAGACCACGCAAATAGTATGAGTGATTCATAATGTAAATATCATGTTCGAATTAAGAGTAGAGATTGGAATAGCTGTAAGTTAAAGATAAGTTAGATATTAACTACCTCACCCTAATAAATCTGTACTCCATATAAAAAAATCTTCTTCTTCTTCTTCCATGACAAAGGTTGGGAGCCAATGGCCCGTTCCGAGACTCAGAACTGCTCTGACCATCTCATTCTAGGTCTACCTATATCTCTGTAGCCCTAGGGTTTATAAAAGAGAGCTAATTTTGGTAGTCTTGGCTCCATCCTGTTTACATGCTGGAACCATTTCTATTGGTTCTTTTAATGTAATTTACTACACTGTCAATATTTCACTTTGACCTTTGACCCTCACCATTCAGTGCAGTGTATTCAGTCCTTTATGCAATTTGAGGTCAAAGTTTTGATAAAAAAAATTAGTGCCAATTTTGAGAAAAAATTTGAAAATGTATTTGAGGCTTTAAGTAAAGCATCCTCAAAAATCAAAATATCCATTTGCAACTCTCAAGACATCGAGGTCATTCAGATCGATCCAGGAATCTCAATTTTGAAGAAAATCGGCTGAACGGTTTTGGTGGTAGCGTTGACCACAGACCGACAGACAGGTGGAAAGACGGACAGACAGACAGACGTTTAGCCATCAATCGATTTTTTGGTATCAAGAACCCTCAAAACATGGATTTTGGCTACACCACGTGTCAGAGGACTTTTTTCTATACTTAGTAACAAGATTTATTTTTCGATGTGAGGACCCAGCAGTAAGTATTTTTCTGCCGAAAATTCGCTGTTTTCGTCGTACGATTACATAACTTACATCACGCGTGTATTACTTGCTCATCTTCGGCACTCCCTTCGTAAGGTAGAGAAAGTAAAAGAATTCCATCTACGGCAAGAATGGCGTTTTTGAGAAGAACTGATAAGATTGGTAAGAAAATGTGCGCCCATTGTTGCCATCACCCATTGACTGAGAAGGGTTGATATGGGCAGATATTGCGGTAATATATATATATATATATATATATATATATATATATATATATATATATATATAATGCAACCATTATTAAGTGCGAGAATGTATGTTCTGTTTTAGAAAAACTAGTTTAAAATTACACAAATGTAATATTTTCATGTATAACGTCGTTATTATTTAATTTATTGGCATTTTTATTCATTATTATAATTTGTGTGTAAGTGCCTTTAAATGATTTCTGATTAAGTTTCTTGACAACTCAATTGTTTAAGTGAGTTTTTTTAATTGTTAAAGTAAGCTGGAAATCGCCCACTTTCAAAAATGCTCAAGTTCCAAATTTCTGATTTTCTCAAGAACGGCTCCAAATTTTTCAATGAAAATATTCATAATGAAGAATGTTTTTATATTCTGTAACACAAGGTCACATTTCAATTCTTTTTCAAAGAAAAAACCTGTGAAAATGTGAAAAAAATGTATTTTTGCGCCGCTAAGTAGAAACTGGGAAAGAGGGGAGAATTCTGAAAATGTAGTCTATAGACTAGATTTTCATATATATACATATATATTGTGACGTCACGGGGTTAGACAACCCCATAACGCCACCATCAGTTATGTAAAGTAGCCCACTAACAGAGAGGAGTAGGGTACGCGGCGGAGCGATGGCCGGTAAACGCGCCATCTGCCCACAGCTTTTCAAACTGCGACGCCCGAACTAGTGAGCAATGGTTTTTCCTTGAGGTCACGAAAGGAGAATATGCACCCCTCCAACATTTCCCCAGGCGCGAGTAACGTAAGTATCGCGGCGCGCCACGGAGGAACTCTCTTTTACGACAACTGCGGCGGCGATCGGAGGAACTCTCTTTTACGGCAACTGTGACGGCGACCAGAAGAAGCTCTCTTGTACGGTAACAGCGACGGCGACCAGAAGAAATAGGTAGAATAGGAGTTCACTTCAACTTGATAGTTAAAAGCTAGCTCGGAAAGCGTATCTTAGAAAAGTGAAGTAATTAGGGAATAGAGTGCAAAATCATTCGTCGCAGTCACAATAATTCGGAGAGCAAGCAAAATAACTATTTGACGTCGAAATAACTTCAAAAGTTGTAAAATTCGCGCAGAAGGACATTGATTAAATCCAGCATCTCACATTGCACGCTGAGACCATACATGCCTAAAGTGTGGTAAGTCGGCCGAGCATTTGAGTATAACTCCGGCAACATTAATCATTTCGAGGCTGGAAGCGCGAACGAACGTGTACGAGGCGGTGGAAGACGGACGACCCCAGGAAGAAAGAAGCGTAGGCGAGAAGGACTTGGTCTAGAGCGAGGATAGTACGGGTTCAGAACGAGAGAAAGGTGTGGAAATTGGAGGCTTGGCGGCGTTCGAGCGGAAGGAACTGCTTTCGTCGCAAGCACAGCACGCGAGACGACGCAGACGCGGGGACGGGCGGCAGAAAATCCCCAAGGTTACCTACAGGCGAGCGACGCGGAGCTGTGAGGTAAAGGAACTGGCAACGATTATGCAGCGTTCAGCTGGGAAAGAGGATAGTGGTAAATACACGACAATCAGTGTTAAAAGTGGGTGAAACGTCTAAAATAGGAGGGAGAAGTATTTCGAACTGTGTGAGTGGTAGTTTCCAGGCCATTTACTGCACGTGTCAGTAGATTCATTTAAAGAGGCTTACCTTGTACAATTTTACATAAATGATTCAGAATTTTTATATGTTGTACAGTTAATATTATCCAGAAAGATCAATTTGTTCTATTGTGTTTTCAAGTAATTGCTTTTGTGACATGTAAAGGGGTATGAATTAAGTAACGTGAATGCCACGTATGTTTTTTTGTGTTCAATATCATAGTGAGTGCGAAGCCCAAGGCTAGCACCTGTGAAAGGGTTTCTTTGAAACAAGTATCAAATTCATTTGAAACAAAAAGCCGTGCACGGAAAACTAGAGGCCAAAAGAGTAAATAATTTAGTAGTGGAAAAAACTCAGAGAGGAGTAATCAAATCGTAAATTGAAGTTGATGAAAGTGTGTTCAGGCAGTCGAGGTGACGCCTATATGTTTTTTTTGTTTTTTGTCTTGTTTCATTTTTCAGTGACCAGCTACTTAAAGTGCAATAACCTGTTGTGAAATTGCGTCACTGTACATTTTCTCATTGAATATATGTTCATATTATTCATATTTTATTTGATTCTTTGTGTTAAGGGTTCAGACATTTCTCATACCCGAAAGATCCTGCTTCCTGAGAATTGTAAGCTCGCTTCACGAGCATTCATGCTATCACGACCCACCACATGTAGTAGAGTAGGTAAAGTAGGTAGGTGGGGGTGTTACTATATATATATATATATATATATATATATATATATATATATATATATATATATATATATATATATATTGATATACCAAAATGACGAACCATTTTTATTGTGGAAATGTCATTTTATTTGGCATAGAATATGGGATGTCAATAGCCGATCGCGAGATGTCGCTATGTGACAAATAAACAACCGGCGTTAAGGATAATTTTGTTCGATATAAAATGACAGAGCAGAGGCGGAATAAGCATTGTTTTGAGAGACAAAAGAAAAAGATATAAAATTCGGATGCTTCCGAGTTTTTAGAAGAACATTCATTCGCTAGAGCAACGCGGTGATGAGCGGGTCGGCTCTTGATATATTTTACTAGATCGAGGAAATACTGTAATTGACAGTTGTATAAAATTAACTATCGTTTTCTTTATAATAGGATAGAGCGTTCTTGTAGGAAGTAAAAATACGTATCTAGGCGTCTACCCGAGACGTTAGTGAGGGAAGTCACGGATTATAATAGTATCGCCGGGAGAATATGGAACCAGACACGGACATTAGGCGAGGACTTTATTCAGAAGCAAAATTCTGCTGCGTCGACGGAGAAGGTTCAACGGGGCGCCATAGAACGAAGAAGTGAAGAGCGCGCGAAGACCCACGAATGAATAAAAAGGGTTTATAACTATTTTAATGTAGAGAAAACTGGTCATGACCAAAGATTAATTCATTTTGATTATCAATATAATAAATTCCATTTTGTTAAGTTGGAAGAAAGCTGATTATCATAGTTCGTTACATGCAATCCAGCATTTTAATAAGATGTTCAGATTCCTCGCCACTCCGTATGGATGGCAGATTGAATAATTGGTTGCAGAGTAAATAGCAACAATTATGAACTTCGAACCCCAATTAACTGAGCTAGCACAACATAATTTTGGAAGATGAGATATTTAAATTACGTGGGAATCATTAGGTTTCAAGTGTAACCTTTTCCTGGTACCCAAATTACATTCATCCGTAATAATTATGTTTCAAAATGTCCCTCGAAGTGGGACTTGTTTTTAAATAGAAAGACGGGACTTGTTTAAAATTCGCAACGTCGGGCATGTTTCAATATATACATATATATTTTTTGAAGTGAAGATATGAAGATATTAATTGCAACTTTTCAATATCAGGCTTAAGAAGCTGTTACCAGAACGAGAAAGTGGGTGATATTTTAATACTTCTAGTTAAGTTTGGATTTGTCTCTCGAGCAGTAATATCTAAGGAGAAACTTAATAATATAATAAATAGGCACACATTCTAATACTTCACGTTCTACCTGAATCGAGTAAAAATATTTTTTCTTCCGCGGCAAAATGGTCTTATTACTAACCGGAATTGATTTTGCAAGGTCTCTTAAAGAGCCTTTATAATGAAAGGAAAATATTTAATAAATTTGTAAATCAAAATTGACGATTAAATAAAAAATAAATGTAAAGAAGAAACTGTAACAATTAAAAGTAAATACATTTGTTTCAAAAATGCATTCATATTTAATTTTTGCGTATAGTTTTTAGTTAAGTCGCGATTGATATCACAAGTACGTTTGTAAAGTGTCCTTTTTCATATTTATTTAAATGAATAATTAAATTAAAATAAGATGTGCATCTCCATTAATCACAATACTGTGCTTTAAAAAATAAAAAACCGTTAATTCAAATAATATTAGCAACGAATTAAATGAGTATCATGAGATTCATGATTAAAGAACATTCAAAGCATAAAAACCCACTAGAACCTTCATTCCTTCAATAGAAAAACTTAACAGGATTTTCTGCATTCCTTACTGTTTTAATTGCAGGGGCCATGCGGCGTTCTGCATACGTGCACGTAGGTTGGTTGGTAAAGTTGGTGGACGGAGGCTAAGCACGCGGACCACTGAGTGACCGCAAGACCAAACAGAGAATTTATGGGCGAGACGTGCGTCGTTGGCCCTTTTCGGCTAATAACTCAATAGCTCAGAATCGTATGAACATTGCCGTGAATCCGCCGCCGACACGACCTCCACAATGCTGTGGAAAAAATTTCTCATCTCAAAACGAGCGTTTCTTTGGCTCCGCGCGGCTGCCTCCGCCACTGCTAGGGAAACAAGGGGCCATTAGAGCAAACGTGCTCGTCTTGTTAATGTTTCAATCGCTGAGCCGCCGACATTGTTTTTATATGTTTTTTTCAGATTTCCAAGGATTTGTCCAACTTCCCGGCATTTGGTTACCTACAAAGCAGACACTCTAATCCCTAATTGTGGATGATAACACGTGATTCATTTACAGTGAGACGGATAGGATCTAACAATATTTTTTTCACCCACTATACCATTCCCACAAAATCCCAAATTTGGTTAGAAAATAAGAGAAAATTTGATTTTCTAGACGTATGTTTATTATCTTTTTTGAAATTTCAAATAAAACACTTTCTCAATGATAATTTGCTTAATGACAGTCCAAGAAATAAGGAAACAAATTTCTACATCTTCAATTAAATCAAAGAAAATATAAAAGATGCCAATATACTTCATCATTCTTCTGCACTCCAATTAAAATTGCGCGTAAAGGTAATAATAATTGTCTACATTTTTCTAAGAAAATAATTTTGTAAAACCTATATATATATATATAAAACAATTACCTCTATTCCAATACAACCTATCTGCAATACGTGCCATTAAACTACCACTAAATCACTATTTCCAGATTTTTGCAAAAATTTATTGTAAAAAGTAACAAACAGATAATTTCCTTCGAGGAGCCAAGCGCACACACGAATATATTTTTCCAACTTTGAAACATATTTAAATACACTTTTTCTGTATGAACACTAATACTTTTACAGTAGTTCTTATAGTACTCCAATTTAACACTACATAAACTTCCAATTTAACACTACATAAAAAACCGTAGTCAAATTTTGGGATGTCAGTCTAGGTGAATCTCTTGAATGGCAAGCCAAAAGAAGAATCTAGCAAGCGTGACCTAATTTAAGGAAGAAATAAACACAACTACCCTGTTCTCTAGAATTTCTCTCAGTTCTCCTCCTCAACGTTTCTCGATAGGAAGCTTTCGAGGACTACCTCGCGTCTTTACTCCAAGGGATCGCAGCGCCTGAGCAGGAGCGTGGCGGGGAAGCGGGCGCCGCCGCGCGTTAGGAATTCGCCGGCCGCCGCCGCGCCGCGGCGCTGCCAGGCGCTGCGCGGCGCTGCGGGGCGCTCCCTGGCGGCAACGGCCCCGGGGCGCGCGTCGAGCCCGGGCGGGGTCAGGTATTGTTGGGGCTTCGCCCGGCGATTTACGAGCTCCCCTTTGACAAACGGGCGCGCTGCGGACGAAATTTTTAAGAGCATATTAGCCCCCCTCCCGCCGTCACCCCGCCACTCCCCGTCCCTCCTCGTCCTCGTCCCATCCACCCCCGAGACCACGCCCGGCCCCCCTCCGCCCCCGCCTCTGCCGCCGCGTCCGCCTCCGCGGCGTGCGCGGCTGCGTCGGCTTTTTTGTTTTATTTTTTCCCTCTCGTCTCTCTCCTCCCTCCGCGTCGAGCGACGAGGAAGGATCTCCTCCGCGTCGCCCCTGTCCCTGCCGCCGCCTCCCCGCCGCCCCGCCCCCGCCCCCGCCCCCGCTCCCCCGCGAACCGTGGCGCAGAAGAGCAGTTTTCCAGAAGTTGCTAAGTATGCGCGATGCCGTTTTTCTTCAGAAAAAGAAGGATTAGGTGTATCTGGTGATGCATGGCCGCACTCGGCCCGGGGTCCTAAGCAGTGTCGCCCGCCTTCCTGCCCGGCGGCGGAGGCGGCCCAGCCGTTCGCGCGCCGCCCATGCAATTTTTAGACGCTGCGCGCACGATCCTATGACGCCGCACCCTTCCTTCGATTTTTTCTTTCCCTTTTCTTCACTTTTTCTCCCCTCGGAACGGGGAGGAAAATTTCTTCGCACTTTCGCAGCTCGTCTCAGGAGCTTGGAGGTATTTCCTAGCTAGATAAGACCATACTGTTCCATGACGCATACTTTTGGAATTTTCATAATCGATGTAATCTGAATTTTGCTAAATAGTTATTTCTGATCGGCAATAAATTGTCAATAGATTCTATTTCTTTTCATAATATTCTGCAATTTTTCTTCCTTTTATTAGGACACTGACCTCAAAGAGACTACTGCTATATACTGAAGACTAATATTAACTGAAGAGAGAAGTAAGAAGAATATTAAATCCTTGACTTAATAAGTATTTTATCAAAATTGGTAACTATAAATTATAATACTCAAAGAAAGTCTATCTATTTTTAATCCAAACAAGCACATTTAATTTGTTCATATATTCGATACTGATTTCTAAGTAAAAAAAGGAATATTCGAAAATTTTATGACATGATAAAGTAATGAATGATAATTCCAAAAACATAGCGGAATGACTTTCCATAGAACAATAAAACACAACAAATTTCGCGTTTGTCTCTCTTTGTTTGTCTGCTAAAATATACAAATTAATGAGTGGAATAATATGATTTTCACCCCTGCCTTTAACGTTTCTTTCAGCGAAAACATCGTTGCCATTGCAGCGTAGTTGACAGAGAGCTCCTGAGATTCGAGTTCCTATGATGGCAAATTTTTAAAACTAGCTAGATAGCGAGATCGATTTCAACTAATATCTGAAGCAGTATTCTGGCGACCGGCTACACTGATTTTTAGTTTCCGAAGTACACTAACCTAACAAAAAGGCAACGTAACGTGATCTTTCCTCTCTCGTCCTCATCTTCTTCTATCTTACACACGTGCGCGCATCCCCGCCTCACCTCTTACACACACACACACACACACACACACACATGTACACTTGCATGCAGTTCACTACAACTCATGTCGGCAGACCTTACTGGAGCTTAGAATTAGTTTCGGCTCGGGAGGTGCCCAGCTGTAGGAGATAACAGAAGAGAGGAACTCGGAAGCCGACGAGTAGCCCGCACCGGGTCCCATAAGGTCTTGGGACGAATCCCCATCTCCCGGATCATGCACTTCACTTGCGGACTAATGACGTGTATAGCTGATGCACCCGCAATCAATAGTCACTCAGTCACTCACCCTCTCACTCTCCCAACCTCAGAATGTTTATTTCAGAAGGATTTGCTGAATGACACGATTTTATATGTTGAAAAAGTAATCAGTAAACAATATTTCCATTTATTTACATTTCAACTTCAACTTCAACAAAAGTGGGTCAACAATTTCAACAAATCAATATTTCATAGCTAACACTATGTGATTGTTAAACATGTTGGAACATTTTTCCAATTTAAATTTTGTTCGCGAGTTTTCAATAGTAAAAATTATATTTTCGAAGCTCTCGCAATTTTCGAGGCATTCTTAGACAAAATAATATTATAAAGCAAACCAAAAAAATATTATTACAACGGTTGGAGGTGACGGATCTCTTCTGGCGGCGTCCCCGCTGGCGCGACGGCAGGGTAGCCAACGGGGCCGCCAGCGCCGCCCTGGCAGCAGCTGGGGAGCGGCGGGGGCGAGGGCAGAGGGGGAGGCAGAGGTGGAGCAGAGGCGGGCGATGGCGAGCAGCCTTGAACCGACTCCAACCGACTTCCTCGGCAGCGAAGCTCCCTCTTCTGCCACCACCTCCTTCTCCTCCCCTCATTTGCGTAACGCGGCGCCCGACCAGCTTCGTGGACGGAAAGTTGGTACTCTCATCTTAAAAACTTCCTGTCGCCGAGGCGGTGCGTACACCCTAAGGCCTCGAGCGTGAACCGTTGACGGATTCGGTCCCATTCGGTTCACCTGATAACTCCACATGTATCAATGCCTTTATGGACCAATACCCATGCAAATTCGTCGCTAAATCTTCCCCTGGCCGGAAACCCTCGCGGAGCGTACACAAGTATGTAGAGATCTCGCATATTTATCGTCGAATACGCAAAAAAAAGAAGGAACCGGCGCGAGCTGAGCTGGAGCTTCTCCTCGGCTTGTCGGGGTATGTATATGTTGCAATTTATTGGGTCTGGGAGGTCCTCCTTTTTTCTCCTCAAGGAAAATATAAAAATGTGTGTCTGGGCAGTCGCCAAGTGCATGCAGCAACGGACGTCGTAAATCCGGAGGATGCAGCAGCTCGGCGGAACGTCTGACGCCGCCCCCACGCCGTCCGACACCGCCCCCGCACCGCCACCACCCTCTTCTCCACGCTTATGACTACGAGGCCGAGGGCCGCCTTCCCCGAGCGCGTGTTTTGGATTGGGGCCGATTGAGCGCAGCACCACGTGCTGCTGTGACGACAAGAATTGCCCTTACCCATACGTATATTTTAAATTCTTGTGTTTTTCTCGGGATGCCATCATACGCACAACAGCGCTGGCGACGCCGTTCGAGAAGGCGGCGAGGTTGGTGTTTGCATTACGGAGTGATACGATGCGAACCCGGATCGGGTGTCTTGGCTTTCATTGTCGCTGAAGTTTTTGCGAGGTGCATACGTACGACAGAGAAATGCTCTCGATTTGAATGTGTTGGCTTTCTAGCGACGCTGATACATATTCAAGAGGTCGTACTTGCGCTTCCCTTTCGAACATCTATACTTACTCTGCATTTTAGAATGTGAGATACTATGAAATAAACTATTTGAGATAACACACACCCAATGCATTTTCCATTTACACTCTGTTACAATTTGTCTATGATTCGTGGTGCTAGTTCAGGAATACGTTCCGATTTCGGTTACGTGATAGTAGCTTTGAATCGTCTTGCATCCTTCAAGTACCGAATGTTTTTTACATTTATCTCTGTTTCTGTGAGTTACTAACGCTATAGTCGAAGTTGTTTCCGCCATTACAATAAAGCATGTCTTCGATTTAGAGGAACCGATCTTGTTTTTCTTGTGTCGTTTTCTCCTATCAAAAGCCAAATTTTCTGGTAACATGTGTTAAAGGAAGCTAACAAAAGTTTATTTGACAGTAAAAAGCTTATAAAAAAGACAGAGGATATTTTACGCAACCCTATATCTTACTGGAGAGTAAAATTACAATAATTATCTTTATAAAAATTTGTTTAATTTCTTTAATTAATTATTGCTACTATTTTTATAAATTTTATTCACAAAACGCAATTGCAAAATAAATTATTTAGTTAGAATTGATAACATATGAAGAAAACAGAAGAATAACGTATTCTTTGATGTTTCATGTCATTTTCATCACAATTGAACCATCCTATCGTAACTTAAAATGGACGATATCAACATTCTTCATAACTAAAATGTTCCGAGAGTTTTGTAAACAATGGTTGTTTAACACACGCACGTAGTTTAATTCTAGTACTTTCTCTCACAGTTTATTGACTCCAAAAATGTTACTTTGCGTTAAAAGAGCCTTTTTTAAGTAAGAAAATACCTTTAAGTTTCATGAATTTTTTTCCAAAAAATAATGTATGCATCACATACGAAGATATCTTTAGCATACTCTGTTTAGGGTCTCACTTGTTTCTTGTTCTACAAATAACAATTGTGGCATGTTTTCTTGTGAGCCTAAGAGCCATTTCGATCTGTATAGTTAAAAAAGTCTTGTGTTACTTCCCAATTTTTCATAGCAATGTGAGTTTAAACATGATACTTGCTTCTTCGGGACTAAATTTATCTGTTTGTAATAACTATGAATGAAGGATTCCAGTTTAGCCCCATACCGTACAAAAAGTTTCGATTGTGCAAGCATGTACCAACCGTTTGAGTGACCACTCTATCACGCCCATCATGACCACTCTATCACAATATTACAGGCTCTCGTCGAACAACTTTTTCAATGTCGTTCAACGTGATTCTCAATGCGTTTGATATATATGACAGTTTTTTTATCACAATTGCTTCATACGCCTAGGACGCCAAACATGTAGCGACAGTTGACCGCCGGATAGCAGCTGGCATTATCTCACCCGCCCATCAACTCGCCCACACGTTGATTAGCGGTCGGTGGGATGGAAGACAGACAAAGTGTGGGGAACGCTTCTAGTACACTTCACGAAATGAACTCCTCCCTCAACGATCCTCATCAAGCATCTACAACGCTTTCGTTAGAGACGTTTTTCAATAAATATAGAAGAATATTTTCAGTTAAACATTTGCGGAAAATGCAACTTGTGGAGCTACGAGAGCTCGTACTTTCTGGCATTATTTATAACGTCTATTATACTACTATAGTGGCCTGTAAAATTGTTTGCAACAAAGCAATTTCTTTTCTCCGCGACGAGATTCGACATCAGGTCTGTGAAGTTAACTCGCCATGCCTTTTACCGCTACATGACGCAGTCGCTCAGCCGTACTCACTATTTCCGAAACTTAAAGAAACGAATGGTCCCTCCCATTATTTATAACTAATGCAACTTTCAAAATTGAAGGAGTTCGACGAAAATGAGACGTACGCCAAGTTTTTAGCTTCCTTGGCTCTATTTGTTGAAAAATGTAAAGAAAAAGATTGGAGATGTTTTTGATCATATTTTTTACAAATTGCATTAACTTAAAGCAGAAATTCTGCAAAAGATATTCTTTTTTGAAAAAATTGTACACGATTTTAGTTTCTCGCATACTGCTTACGCTGTGTAGAGAAAGTATTGGAGGAATGCTGCATGAAAAGACAACGATTTTTTGAAAAACTTCTTATTGTCGAGCTCTGGCAACCAAAATGTGGATAAATCTTGTTCCTAAATGCCGTAAATTACTTCCTCTAACAAGTTGTGTATTCATAATCCATGTTTTGTGTGTCCTTGATTCCGAAAAATCGATTGACAGAAAACTTCGGTTTGTCTGTTTGTGATCAAAGCTAGCGCCTGAACCGTTCAGATAATTTTGTCCAAAACTGATATTCCCCAATAGATCTGAACGAACGAGACTCTGTAATTTTGAAACGGACATTTTGATTTTAGGGAACATTTTACATGAAGCTTCAAAAAATTTTTCAACATTTTCTCCAAGTGGTTCCAAAAATGACATTTTGCTGTCAGTCGATTTTTTGGTATCAAGGATCCACAAATCGTGGACATAACGTGATAGTGGAAGTAATTTCGTACATATAAGAACGTGATTTATCCACTTTTTTGTTTCCAGATCCCCACATTATTATTTTTCTGTCAAAAAATTGCCTCTTTTCGGCTGATAATAATTTTCTCAAAAACGATTCGAATTTTTTCTATATTATTTCTCGAGTAGAGCAAATTACGCTTACAAAAATGCCTCTGCTCTAATTTTCGTTGAGCAGTCTCAATATTCGAAAATTGCAAAATTTGCAAGTAATACGAGTTACTTTGAGCTGCATTAGCACCACTTGTTTCCTATTGAGGAGACCTGAGTGCCTGTAACAGGTGAGCGCCTTTAATGAGTGGGCGTAAACGCAGTTCATAAGAAATCACGTGACCTTTGCCAATAACTTCAGACGTGTTTCGTTACGAAGCACAGAATGAAGTCCAAAAGAAGTTGATTTTTCCTTAATATTGATAATTAGATCTAGGTTTTCAGTTATACGAGTGACTTTTTTCCAGGAGGAATTGGAAGTTTGAAAGAGAATTCCGGGAAACTAAACATAAATTGGAACATTATATGACACTTTTCAAAATTTCTTTCATTTTTCTGTTCTGTTCCGTTGTCAATTGCCAGTTTAAATAAAAGTTTATGCCCCCTCTTGGTTTTTTCTTTTTTTCTTGGGTAATTAATTTTAATTTAAGAATCCATTTGCACTCGTGGTATTTCAATGCCCTGCACGTCTATTAGATTGTGTAAAACTATACACCTGACATTTCTATTTTGTAAGAAAATTTCAAATCATAATTTTGGTTTTTGACCATTAACGTGATATTTGTGACAAATGATGTATATAAATAAAGAGTCACTTCTCCAAAGTGCTTTTTCTACATCTGGGAACCAGCACAGAGCGATTGTAAACAACTCTTACATACTCTGCTCTGAATCATTAATATCCCTTTCCCCATGATCCACAAGGGAGAAGCGTACACAGCAGCCCAGTCGAAGAGAGGCTCGGAAACCAGCGAGTTCGAACTCCCTCTTCGAGCCCAGTAGATTTACCGAGCGCACACACTCCTTGGTCAGGGGCGGTTGTTTTATTTCGCCAGAAAGCGGCCGTCCCCGTAGTCTTGCGCGCGTGGCGTCGCGCCGGCCCAGACTCGGCCGCGGGCGGGAAATATGGCTCCCGGCAGCGGCAGCGAGGGCAGCGGGCGAAACCCACTTGGGCACCTGATACCCACGTCCCTGCCGCCGCCCCCGCCGCCGTCCCCGCCCGCACGCGACGCCCGGTTATTTATAACTGCGTATTTCTTTGGGGGAGCATTATCCTATTTGCAGGCTCCCGTGCTACGGTTTATGTATGGAACGTCCGACCGGCGACTTTTTCTAAGTCGCTGGACCACCGCGGCTTTAATTCTTTTTTACCTCCGAAAATAAAGAGAACTCTACTCGCAAAATGCATATCCGCGATTGGACATTTTTCTTCTATCCTGGGCGCGAGCGCACTCCGGTCTCGTGTTTCAATTACTTCGCCTTATTAGTTTTATTACATTTTCTTACGTGGCTAATTATTTCTGGGTTTAATATATGCTGGATTTTTAAGTTTTGTCTCTCATTGTTGTTGATTATTACCAAGACTTGAAAGCAACATAAAATTTTACTAAGTACGGTACGAATGTATTTTAACTATGAGAATTATTTTGTTTTGGTGAAAAACTGTTTAGGAATTAGAATGATTTTAATTACTTCTAAAAACGGTCATGCTACAAATTATCATATTTCATGCATTATTTTATATACTATTGATTTTGTTGAAAAAAAAGCATTTTGTAGAGTAATCAAAAACTATGTTTCAGCTATTCTTTCAAGTCGTTGAAAAAATCCTAAAGAGACATATTCCAACTACGAAGAAAGCGTAACGAAACTTATTGAGTAGGATGAGACTTATCATTCTCATACAACTTATATATGTTAATATATTTTCAATATTGTTTGAATTGTTCAGCACCGACAAAAATTTTTCAACGTTCAAGTTATGAGTACGACTCGATTTAATTAATTCTTGTACATTATTTAATACTTACTACAGCTGGTTGCTTCTCAAATTGCTGAAATAACGCCGCTTCATTTTCGTTACTCACCTAGAAAAAAAGAAATTTGAATTAATATGGAAATGAATTTGACCAGTTGTTAAGTCAAACAAATAAAAATTATCAAAAATAATTTTTCTAATGGTTTATTAAAATAACATAGAAGTGCTCCTAGAAAAGAGCAGATTTATCTAAGACGGAGAATTGAAATTGGAGAAGAAGAGTTAAGTGTTCAGAGTAAGTACAGTAAGTCACCAACAAAGAAAGGTTTCCATTTAAAAATTCGTTTGAGCATTCTACTCCCCCAAATTTCGTGATTTTTACTTTAAAAGAAAGGTAGTGGTCTCTAGATATGTTAGCACTTGCTCTTATTAACCGGATATGAAGTATAAACACTAAATAGCAATAATACCTAAAAATTAATAGAATGACGTTAATGATGTTTTATTGTCAGACGTGAGGTGAGCATAGGGTTAGGCTATAGTAAGCGAAACGAAGGTAGTAAGATTTTACGTGCGAGAATCAATGAGGTTCTTAAACGTAAATATCATTTAAGGGTACATAATCCTACAAATTGAGACGGGTTCCTTGCTATGATGAATAATTACAACCATCACAAAATGTAATTTTTTTATTGTAACTTTTTTAACGCTTTCATCCGAGTTAAGTGTGAAAATGTGTAGGTCAAAAATAGTAAAAGTCAGAAAGTTTGCTTTTGATCCCAACACAGAATATTTTTGAAAAATTGGACTTCTTGATACAAAATCTTCATAAAAAATTAAAAATGTAAAATACGATATAATTTAACTTTGAACCATCTATTAGTATTGGAAATCCTTCAAAAGTCTTATTAAATGTGGGATCAAGTCATTTTAAATCATTGAATTTCAAAAAATTATTAATTATGCTTAAATTTTAGCTCAAAACCATAAAATTGATGTGGCAACATTTTTAAACAAAAATTTCAATTTTGAAGTCTTTCCTTTTCTAAATGCCATAATATTAAAATGTCATTTTTTCTGCAATATTACTAACAAATGTTTATTTATTTTTTGAAAATTTCTCCTGATTATAATATAAAAAGTCTATTTAAACTGATATTATTTGAGAAATAATTATGTATTACAGTATTATTTATTGTTCCATAAATTATGAGCCAGAAATTCCATTTAGAATTTGTATGAGTTCCTATAATTATTAGGAGATTCTTCATTTAGATTCTGTTCTTTTGACGACAGCTGTCTCACAAATTAAATGATGCTAATTCTAATTGCCAAAAGATGTAAAGGGTAATTTAAGATTAATTATTTTTCGATTTCAATGAATTGACAAAATTACTACTGGTTGAAAATCATGAAAAAATATTATGATATTTAATAGCAATTCTTCAGAAATGCAAACGCATATTGAAATCGAGTAAATAAGGAAATAATTGCATACATGCGTACATTAAACGTTTCTCATTTGCACTTCATGTTATTTCAACAATAGATTTCTAAAGAGGATGTGAAGAGCGAGTCCCTAAACACAAGAATTGGGCAGCACATTTTACAACGATCCGCGGACGGTGGAGGGATCAATAAAGAAGCTGGTGCGAACCCCAGTTGCCTTCGCGGCCTGGCGTGGCGCAGGGGCCCGCTCCAAATCCCCCAGCGCACAGACAACTTCCTCAGAATTTTTATCTGCGGTATTCGTGAGCGAATGCACAACACCCTCCTCCCTAGCGAATATTTTTCTCTAATACGCCCCAGGACGCGAGAGATGAATCAGTATATAAATTACCAGATACGAAATTAAATACCATTAAGCGTTATTTATGATGCTGCCGCGTAATGGATTCCAATTTCTTGGGCGTCTTCCATTATTGTGTACCGCCGCAGATGCGCTGAAAAAAAGAAGGAATTTGAAGATGCCTGTTTCGTATCTGATACTTTTTGTAGTTACGTTGAAAGTTCTCGAGGAAGGCAATAGAAAGCATGGCGCTGAATTTGATCTTGTAATAATATATACAATACATCAAGAATAGATGTTTCACTAAAAAAGTGGTTTTCATGAATGTATTTAAGTTTTACACGCAATTAAGTATTCTCTGTCTTCGTTTATTAACACTAATACTTAACCTCATAAATTAATTACATTTTCTTGTAAAATATTTTTTTAAAGAATGAGGAAATATTTTATGTTCACGTAAATAAATTTCCAAGGCAAATGTAATTTATAGCAATATATATTTGTTAATTGGACCACATTAGACATTCTGTTACTACTGTTTTCAATTAATCGAAACTTCGATTAGACAATGCTTTTTGAGTTCAACACATAAATAAAGTCATTCTTCTTCTTCTTTTTCTTATTATTATTACTAACCAAAATTTAAAAAAAACTGAATTTATATACTAAATGACTAGTGTTGTGAACTTTAAATGTGGAATAATATGTAACTTTTCGATAGTATATTAATTTTGATAAAATACGGATTAAGTAAATATGACCTCTCAGAAGATACGTAACTATGAAATATTCACAACAGAGATACCACCACACATCTTTTCATGGTTTTATAAGAATATTGATACTATGAAGGCAGAAAATATATATTTACAGCAAAACCGATTTTCTTGATTCGTAATTCCAGAAATGGTTATTTATTTGGTCTTGCGAGCACTATTCCAGCCAACTGACTGATTTTCCACAGCACTATTCCTTTCGAGGTCGCTTCTTCGGAGATAAGACGAGCCCAATAGGAATGTGAAATAAAATTCCAAATCGAGATTGCTAGAAACAGGACTGGATTAACCAGATTAAAATGGTTATCAGAAGGATCTTCATGAGAACAATACAAAATTACCAATACAAAATGACTACCTCAATCACAATTAATTTTACAATACAAAATGACTACCTCATCACCCAATCCTGATTTTTGCTTAGGGTCCCAAAATATTTAATTCGATTTTCTACACAGCATGTAATGCCAAACAATATTTGTTAAGAAAAATGTTGATGCGATTTTCGTATTTCAAGAAAATGTTATGAAGTACTTAACTGAGCATGTTAGGACTAGCTGATAGTAGTAAAAATTAAGCAACACAAAATAACAACACTAGTATTTTTATTTTCTGTTTATTGGGATGTAACATTGAAATTTGAAAATGATTCTGCAATATTATGTTAAGATGCTCTAAAAATAAGATTAATTCCTTGATTCAAATTAAGTTTTTAATGATCAAAGTTAAGCTATTAAAATCCGGCGCACAACGATGGCTATCTTTCGAAGTGCCCAAATTCTCTGTTGCAAAATTAAGTTCAATGGTTAGTTCAGTACTCTGCTATTGCAACACAGAGCGATCAAAAGGTGACAATAAGTAATTAATTGTACCAGTAACGGGGTGGGTGTCTAAGGTTAGGAAAAGAACCTTGTTGATTACAAGACGGTGTAGAATGTGTAACTGTGAGAGCGATGCAACTTTTAATGTGATAGTAGTCCTTGGCCGTAGTGTTATAATACGTCCGAGATTGTGCCGGCAAATCGGGGTAAAAATATGATTTGGTGTCAAAGAAAAGGTAACTGACCGAGATTGATAACAGAGATGTCGCAATGTCGACTGTTTTTACAGATTTCTCTTGGTCACTCTCGCAGTCGGCGAATGTGCAGCAACCAATTCTAAGTATTTTAAATCAACGGTGCGGTGTATTTTATTGTATTCAATTATTCGTCTGAGGTCATTGTATTATATTCTAATCAAGGGTGCTCTTCATAAATTGTTCTACATAATAATGCGTCTAATACACTATAACACTTTATACAGGTGTCCGGGAAATAAATGGTGAAACTTACAAAATAAGCTCTTGAAAAGAAAAATTAACCCAGAAATTTTTTTTTAAAAAAGCAGTCGAATTGTGGAAATTGGGGAATTTGGTGTTTTTTTTTATTTCCGTGTTAATTTTTCTTTCTGAAGAAATATATTAATTTATTTTGTAAATAATAAACAATTTACATTTTGGTGTATTTATACGCTTCTGCAATGTAAATTTTTGCATGGAAAGTATTTCTTTAAACCAACTTTTAAGTTCTTATTGCAGCTTAGTCATTCGGAATATCCAACGAGTTTATTAGACAAAATATGCTTTAAAATGTCTTAAGAGCTTATTTTAGAAGTTTCAACGTTACCTCTGCGGATACCTGTATAAAGTATACGTCAGGTGTACGCATTTCGGCGAGTCCGACCACACTGAAAAACAAAATTGTAAGCAATAATATAGAGATCTAAATTAACGACAAAAATACTTTGGAAGTCATGAGAGGGCATTAAATTTTTCTTTGTGGGCTCTAGTGTAAAGAATATAATTATCCACTTTCTCGTATTGCTATTAAGTGTCTAGTGTAAATGAATGTTCATCCCAATATTTATCTATATTATTAACTTGTTTATAGATGTACCGTGTAGTCCCGTGTTGGAATCTACAGTCTAGGATGAATTTAAGAGTTAAATAATGACCATCTTCGCATGAGCTGCAACGCGTGAATAAATCATATGAAAATTCTAGGGTATGGTTTTTTTTACAGATTTTTCGGACAGGATCCTTTGTGCTAAAATTATTAAAGCCGTTGAAACCACAATAATTTACTTCACCTACTCGAATAAATAGGAACATGTTGTTCGAATGAATCTTTAAGTGCCACTTTATATGAAGTCTCACTGACGTTTTCAGTTTTTTGAAAGAAAAATGCCGGTCAACTGATGTCGCGTAATTTGCGTTTCATGCATGTGACGCAGTAGTGCTCAAAGAGAATCAACTCTCACCGTTCCGAAGCCCTGACGACACATTATTGACAGACAAGAGCTTTATGTGACATTCAAAATTGCATGTGAAAAATTTTTATTTCTACACTGTTCAACAACTTCCGTCACCATATACCCATTAAACAAATTATACATGCAGATCATTTTGCAAAGAGAACAGCAATATCAAGAAACGTGAAGGGTGAAGATCGGGGATCATATCAGAAAATCTGTTCCATTCTTAGAACCCAACAACAAGTGAAGTTTCTATCGTGACTTCAAACATCAAAGACCGGAATCTCTCTTCCATTGTTGACAGGTCGTTTACTCCGAAGACCAAGTCACGCGGACACACACACGCGCGCACACAGACACTTATTGGGCTTAGAAACACATTCCGTTCTTGTTTCAATTACTGAAACAAATCGTCGATTGCTCCGTTGCGGTGAAATATTCGTCTGCCGTACCGCCACCGCAGGGCTGCCCGCGGAGGCCACGGGGGCGGATGTGGGCGGCCGGGGGCGAGGGGGAGCGGCCAGGAAGGACGAAGTGCGCGAGTCTCCAGCCGAGGCACGGGGAGACGTGCAGGGGCGGAAGTGGGGGACGGCAGAGTTAGGGCGTGACGTGAAATATCGACGATAAAACTGGAGATAATTATCGAAACCGACCACGCGCAGCTTAGATTTTTATCTCGCGGGCGCCTCGCGCCGTCCTTTTCTATCTCATTCGGAAATTGAACGGTCCAATAATACAAGTGGTCTCGTTCGCGAATTGAAACGTATGGCCTCAAGTACAGTGCCTACTGCATAACCGCTAAGCCCCTTTGCATCCGCCACCACCGCCGCGGCGGAAGCGTCGGGAGAAGGGGCGCAAAGAATATCTTTCACAATTATTTCCCTAGATATATATTTTTATTTTACACAAACCACGTTTTTATGTTACCACACAAATCTCCCGACGCGGTTTCCAATGCGGCGGCTTCGGTAAGAGCAAGGATTGTGGCCGGCATGGAGGAGCCGTTTATCCCGTCCCTTGCGCGCCGGACGCTCTAACTATGATTTGCAGCGTAAGGTAGCGCCGCGAGGGAAACTTTGCGAAGGTGGTGCGGGAAATTAAACGGGCTCCGTCCGGCTGGCGAGTCGAGGTGACTAGAGGTGCGCCAACTGGTCATTTTGTTCGCTTAAACGCTCAGACCAGAATTGATAATCGTGGAATCAGTCAGAACGTTGCTTCAATTTTTAAAATTGAAGTGAGGAAGTGGTCTGTGCCCCTAGATTCTTCGGTTTGATCAAGATGTTTTTGATTATTTTCTAGAATTTTCCATGTGGAATTCTTAATGGTAATATTAATACATTTTTATATATGCATTAGATTAAATATTTTCAGGAACAGAACCTAACCATTTACTTGTGTTTATTTTTGTAGCATCTATATTTTACCGTTATTGAATTTGATGTCAAAAGCATGATCATTTAAAACAGACACATTGTTCCATGTTCTTCGTCCTTTCTTGATACATGTTCGATGTAAGTAAAATTTTAACAGGTAACGTAGTCATCTGTAGTGCTAGCTTCTTCTCTTTCTGGTCAATACGCGTGGATGGCACGGGCCTTTGTCGACACGTCAACAAGACGTAACTCACCTGCTCAAAGTTCCCCACGAGGCGCTCGTACATTTCATTTGCTATCACCACTCAGATAAATACGTCACCAGGCGTGTCGTCTTGGCCTATCCCACGCTCCCGCTGTATTTGTACGCATTCTAAGACTTCCTAAGCTCGCGCGATGCGCGTCCGAGGACGGTGTATTTGCAGAGACGACTTAAGGAAGATATAATGACTTAATCCCGGGACGGAGAAGTCGCCGGGGCGAAATATGTCTCCTTACAATTTAGAATATTCTCTTCCTTTTTTCGCCCTCACAACTGCAGTGTTTCTCTTCCAAGACCTTTAGAAATTTCCTTCATACATCAAGACCCCCTTCTAGGAGGTTAGCAAAAGTTCCTCTTTAAAACTAATCCCTCCGTCAGTAAAATTAAGTGCAGGGCGCTTAGTCGCCCTGGGACGAGTGGAGACGCGCGCCGCGCCGCGTCGCGGCGCAGTTCGTGTGCCCGCGCGACAAGCCCCGCGCAGTGTGTCGGAATGACACACTCCACTTCGTGTGGCTACATGCGGCTGCCCTGCACTCGCAGGGCGGAGCCGCATGCAATATTTTCTCTTCATTCTTCGTCTTCTTGCGAGATACGAAATTCTTCTTCCAAAATGTGAGTATCTCAGGAACTCTAATAGGAATTTTGATGTTTTCTGTTCTGTTCTAGTAGGATTCACCACTTAATCATCAGCAATATTTTAAAATAATAATGTGTAAACGAGTACAAACTATGACTATGAGTTTGAGTGTGAGTGGATATTTCCATCTCAAATTTATACAAACTATAACGCTTAAGGTAAATGGTTTAAAAATTTGGGGCTGACAATTTGAAGGAATTTTTAATTTAAAGTCGTATTCACACTACATAATTAAAATTGTTCCCGTATAATAAAAACACGAATAATTTACAACGAATTAAATATAAAAATCTCTCCTTGGCGTCAATATGGTGTTTACTGGGATTAATTCACTGCTTTCTGATGCAAACATTTACAAATATTATCATTATTATTGACAATAATAATAATAATAATAATAATAATAATAATAATAACAACAACTCAATGTGTATACTTCATAATGAAATAATAATGTTAAATTTTAAGTCATCATTTTATTTGAAGCACGTAAAGTAGTTCAACAGTTTCTTGCAAAAACCGAACATTTTTCAAAATATTACATACATGATCCATTGCAATAAAAATGAAATATTAACAACAATTAAATTCTAATATTTAAGAAATTTCCATATTTAAACTCTTGTTACACATGCAAGAAAGTAATAAACCAATCGATTTCAAAACATCTCCGATATCTCGAAAAATGTTCGATAATGTAGTGATTTTCTAAGTTTTGCACAATACGAAAACTTGCTACAATGCTGCAGTTCTGCACAATACGAGAACTTGACACAATATAGTTCTTTCTCAAAAATATGTATCTGAGACAAGTAATGTGATCATACAACAATAGTGTTTTCTCAACAATTAGAGGTTGACAGGGCAGAATTTGGCATTTTGGTATCCGTATATGACACATTATTTCCTTGGTCGTCATAAGAGAATGGATATTCCAGAATGTTTTATCTGTTTCCGCAAAGATCCTGGGATTTGCGCACTGTGTGCGTGAATGTAGGGGGGAGGCGAATGGTGGGCGAGTGGAGGGAGGGGCGGGAGGGGGAGGGAGAGAGGAGTCCGCTAATCCCTTCGGCGCGGGTGCCGAAGGAACACGGCTGCCCTCCTTCCAGGAGAGCGATATGCGGGCTCAGGCGGGCATACCGACACGCGCCGAGGGTAGGCGCCCCCGAAGCCAGCCGCCCTCCGCCCTCCGAGATAAGTTAAGGGCTGGCGCGCGAGTTACGAGCCTGACAATGAAGTGCGGGAGATCCGGGACGGAGCGGCCCCGGCGGTTCGGGGCTCACGCTCGCGATGAGCGCCCTTCGCATTTTCCGCTGCGTCGATCGGACCTACGGAGGCACGTCCTCCCAAGAGGATGGCGATAGTGGATAGACATGAATGACCTCTCCACAGGTTTTGAATTTCAAGAAAATTACATGACACATTCCGAAAGAAATTCTGATGATGTGTCCCAATCACATTACAATCAATTTCACCTATTCAAATAAAGAGGAAATACACGACAAGTCGCAAACTTGACATATGGTTTTTCGATACCGAATTTAAATGTCAATATAGATACATCTAATACCTAACACAAATAATACGTTTTAATTAATTCTTCTCTCTGATATAAGTAACACCCTTTGATAAGGTAAATTGCATTGCTGACTTCATGTGGCTGCAAGAGTGAAATGAGGTTATATGTTTTAGTTGTCTCTACATTCTCTTATTTCTATCAACAGATACATTCTTGCACATGTTACTTCAGTAAGTTTGGACATTTCTCTAAATCCATTCTGAGAATTTTCAAAACTATAAATTTTGCTTTTTGAACTGTGCATAGTTTGAGGACTATATTAAAAGAAAGTTTTTAGCATTGACTTAAATCAAATTTTCAATGAAACCAGCTTTTCTTAGAATTAATAAAAGTTTTAATTTAGCCCAATGTTTCACGTCATCATCATTATCTGCAATGATTAAACTTTTCAGTCTGTTCCGGCCTCCTAAAATTGCTCACTTCATCTTCTCGTTTCTTCTCCCGCTTGGCTTATAATTCAAAACCAATCTAGTTATTCTCTCTTCTGAAAATCTTAGTATATGATTTGTCCATTATAGTCTACACTGTTTAATAATTTCATTTACACTTACAATATGTAATTATTTTCTAACTTCTTCGCTTTTAATGTAGTCAAAAAGTTTGTACATAGTTGTATTCTGAGAAATTTCATTCTGTCCATTCAATTCTACTCACTTAAACTTTAGTGTTCTGCATTCATTTCGGTATCACAAGATACGGAACCATTGGTTTACTGATAAGACCATTCTTTTACACCGCTTAATTATTGTCTCTTTTCTAACTTTATTGTTCAGTGTAAATGCTATTGTACCACAAAAATTTATTTATTTAATTTTACTTTCAGGTCACTATTTTTTGTACATGTTATTTTGTATTCAAAGTAATTGAATGCGTTAACCTGTTGTATTATATTAAAACCAAGCTGTATATTATTTTCATTCGTAGTGATTCATATCTTTGATTACCATATCTTGCTTCTTGGATACTATCTTCTGTAGAGCCTATTATTACTTGAACGTCAGCAAACAGTAGAATTGTAAAATTTTAGTTTTTTTATAATGAATTGTCTATTTAAAATTTTAAGTCATTAATTTATGACTTCGTCTATATAGTTATTAAATAAAATAGATGACAATGGGTACTCTCTATTTATTTTAAAATTAATATTTACCTCGATGGCGCAGATACTTGGAATACAGTCAAAGAACGCGGACGTCGGTGACCGAAAGTTGAGGAATTATGTTCCTCGAAAGCGAAACGTGTTTCCATCATTTCATTATGGCATAATCGTCTTTGCATACCACAAAGTACCAAAAATGCAGCATCTTCCTTTTAAGAATAATCAATATCTCATTATTATTCACCCATCTTAGCTTTTCATTAATCATCCACTGAAAGGTAATGGCAAATCACACGAAGCTTTAGTAAGAAAGACCTAGGAGAGTTTGGAAACTAGTGATGCTATGCAGCAAAAACTTTCCCGTTTTATTTTGCGGTTACGTTATTTTGAAACCTTACAATTTCTCTCCTTCTACCACTTTATCCAACTTATAAAAACTTTTGACCAAATGAAGCGCTAAAGATTCGAAAAAATATAGTATTAATTCTTGATTTTTTTTTTTCAAAAATTGAAGAAAATAACACTTTTGTCAACCAATCCAGTTTATTGGGGTTTATAGTTAGTGGGTATCAAAGGAAAAACACAGTCATAAATGCACATAATTCAATTATACTTATTATTACTGTATTGTTTTCGAGGGTAAGTATGTGTTTATACCAAGTACTTCAATCTGTAATTGCATGCGCTTCGTAGCCTCGCTTCGGTTGTGGGTCACAGTAATGGACCGTTTCCTGGCACGTGGAAAGCTGTTGGGGCGAACGATTTCTGCATACTCGCGTCTACGTTTCGCCACGTGCTGGCAACCCGGAATTATGCGAAATTGCCCATGGCTTCAACTGCCTAAGACGATCAGCGCTTGTCGAGAATTCCGGTAAATTTCAAACTCGCTTATTTCAGTGGGCGATTAATCCTCACCTTCAATATTCTGACATCCAGCTTCCCTTTCTCACGCGCATCCGCGCATATGCAAGAGTTTTCAGTGTTCGTAAAACCACCGCATCAACTGGATGTTGTTGCATGTCACGTAAAATTCTTTGCATACATGTAACTAGAAGTTCTGTGTGAGGCAATTACATTCGCGAAACTGTTCAGGCTATCTTATTACTATTTTATTATCATCAAACTTATTATAGTGCAGTAAACACCAAAGTATATAAACTAGTACATAGTGTAAAGAGATATTTTCTGTGAACTGTGTAACATGTAGTGGACTCGTAATATATAATGATTTTGTAATGTGTAATAGAACTTACAGTGTACCTAAATATACTATGTGTTTCAGATGTGCCTCTCTCTTCTACAGAAGACGCGCCTCACGCATGTCATAAAAAGATGTTGCATAGGCACAACTTTTGTTGTTTATTGTCAACTTCCGTCAAGTAACATTGTATGTTTTCCGTAGCCAATTCAAAAGACTACGTACAATTTGGAGTTGACAACCTGTCAAGTGGTACTTTTATGTTCTATTACGTTCCACATAGTTTGTATTAGGGGCATTGTTCAATGATAATCTGTCATGTGATATCTAAATGTTTTTCTTGTTCAAATTCATGTGACTGCGAAGAGTTGCTACTTTTTATTAGAGTAGGAAGTAGCATCCGGCGATAACCGGCGGACGCGTATGTAACACAAATCTGAGAGAGCGGAATTGACAGTGGCACCTTACCACTCAAGGGGCTTGGGCCGAATCTTAAGTGACACCCCACACTACTCGGGGGTGGGAGCGCCTCAGACGGCATGGAGCGCCCCTTTGATAATAACTCGTGCTATCCCCTCCCTTATAGTGTCCGCACGTGCGTCCGGCCACTCAGAGTGTATAAATGTATCCTATGGGAACACTTTGCAGGTCACTTGCCAAGGAGTTCAGTGCTTCTTTCTCACCTCGCCATTCCGTCGTACATACTCCAGCATCGTTGCCTCAGAGTAGCCGAGAACGTAGCTTTTCGGGAGCCCACATAAAAATAAATATTTGTGACGCCGCGCAATCCCTACCCTCGGTCAGGGTGGCGGGTGGCGCGAGACGCGACATGGTGGCAGCGGCGAAATCCATCTTCTGAATGTAACATCATAACATCAGATGACATCGAGCGACATCACGACATCGGGCGACAGCTCGACATCAAGTGACAGTACGACATCGCAGTAATTTTGGGTGGCTTGTCATTGCGACATGACATCAGGTGACAGAACGACACGGCATTCTTATTCTCAGTGGCCTGTTATCGCAACATCACGTCAACATATCGAATACAGGACGGTGAGTTTCTGTAGAACTGGTGTAGCTGGACGCCCTCGATTGACCTGGCAGCCGAGCAGTCCCTACAGTTGGATGGTAAAAGTCACTACTGAGTATACTGTAACGTATTGTATTAGCAAACAGGAAGACGGAGCCTTGCAGGCACCGCGTCGCAAGATAAGGGCGCCAGAGAATACTGGGGATAGAAAGGAAGTAGAATGAATAGACGGTAGCTAGGGGCGGAGGCGCTCCGAGGTATTTTGAGAACTTCCACGAATCCATGGGAAGGAATGCTCAAAATGCATGGCGGCGTGACAGTCACGTGGCATGAAGTGTCGCGCGAAAACAAGATGACGTTGCGTGTCATGTGATCTGGAAAGCATCTAAGCGAGAGCGCAAAGCGCGGCGATGGGTTTTAAGCTGAGCGAAAACCTCGTGCAAATGCACCAAACCTGAGCCCAGGACGGTGCGGAGACGAGCTATGCTCGTAGGGCAACCCATGTGTTGGGACGCCCCTGTGGAACATTTTTTCCACGGGTGACTGCGGTCGCCGGGGCTCTACGCTCGCCTTAGCGTGGCGAGGGCCACGAGGCAGACAGATTCGCATCTTTTAAGGATCGCTCCTGTGATCGGGGTATAGAGTCTATCAGAGCTGTACAAAATGGGTCAAACTATTTATTTATAAATACTTATTAATAATAAAATATATGGGGTGAATGAGATATCAACCACAATAGTATACAATGTAATTTAATGTGATTACATGTAGTCAACTGTTGACCAGCAAAACCAGCAAAACTACACCAGCAAAACCAGCGACGCAACATTCACTGTTTAGAAACATTCACTATTTATGAACTGTTCTGTCAAAGGAACACCGAGGAGAATCAGCCCGATCACCTCAAACCGACTACGCAGACGAAAGAAGTCTCGGTTTGTTTTGCGCACCACACCAGCGGCGATCCGTTGTACCGAGGTGACGAAACGTGCAGCCGTGGCGCAGCAGTCAGCACTAGAGCACTGATCTCCACGACGACCACACAACAAACTTTACATCTTTTGTGAGAGTTAAGTCCATTCCTTCGTTTATTCTGATCCATTGTGAAGTCTGCAATCCTAAATTATCGCTAGTGTCCCGAATAATTATATTTTATAATGTCACAACACAGTGACGAACACGAAATCAGGGAGGAAGATTTCATTTTTGTGTCGGAAGTTATTAAATGTATGCAACAGCTTTTAAAGAAATAGTATGCAATAATTATGATAAGATAGGGCACTACGCGAAAGACTGCCGAAGGAAGCCGGGACTGACTGCGCAACCGATGGCAGGTCCTGAAAGCAAGCGAAGTGAATCGCGAGTGAATATGATAGGTTGCAGCAAATGAAGTAGCTAGACAATAAAACTAATTATTGTCGTAACGTAAATCAGCTACCAGAATTAAAAAATGAAGTCAGTAAAAAGTCACAAGACGAGGTAAATCGTGAAATACTTGTGTAAACGCGGAACTAGAGTGTGGGACACTTTGAGTAAAATCGCATATGTGAAGCTAGGATGTGAAAACACAACTCGATACTTGTGTAGTTATGATTGATTGATTTTTTCGTGTTTCCGGGTGCGTCAACTGCTTTGGTCATTAGTCCCGTTAGTGTAGTGCATTTTTCTCGGGAGATGGCGGTGATCTTCCCCCGGTGGATGGTGAGATCCGGCGCCGACCTACCGTCAGCTAGTGGGGTTTACCCCTAACCAGGACTTTCCCACCAGCGGGGTACCACCCCAGCCGCGACTAGCTCTCAGCTCCCGACCGGTCTCCCGGAATATGTGATAGTGTAGTGCATGTTAGTGTAAGTGTATGTGTGTAAGGGGGGAGGATAGGACAAGGAAGAGGAAGGAAAGATCGCGCGCGGTCCGTTTGTTAGGGTACTGCTTCGGCATTCGGCTGGTGTTGATTGGAGAAACCACGGAAAACTACCAATCAGAGCAACCGGCCGCTAGAATTCTCCTCCAGACAGCGTTTGAATTCGACCTAGCTGAAAAGCTAGTGTCGAAAATCCTGCCGCCGTCAGGACTCGAACCTAGGACCTCCCTGTCAGAGGCGCTGCAGTGACATCAGTTGATGCACTGAGCTACCGCTCCCGGTTGTAGTTATGAGATATACGTGATAAGTTCTCAGTTAAATGGAGAAATAAACACAGCGCTCATCAATACGGGTTCGCAGGAATCACTAATACGGAAAGATTCCTTATCCCCGGGAAGTAGAATACATATCGCGAAGGTCAACGAACAGGTCATTATAAGACGATAACAGAAAATTTGGTAAAAATATCAGGAAAAGTACCTATTGTCTTTGCCTCAGGCGTTAGACGTGATTATAAGACAAGGTGAATTGAAAGCGTACGGGATTACAATAAATACTGAAAATCTACAGTTTCAGATTAAATTACCGCCTATTAGCAAAACAATAAACACGTTTACGACAAGAGAAGTAGATGACAAATTTGTGGAAACCCAAACATTTAACATACGGTGTCTATGTAGCTTGTAGTAACGTGCAACAGAAACGCATTCCTATGTCTGTGTGTGAACACAACGAAGAAAGAACAAATTATTACTTATAAACCCCTTTTAAAAAGTGTTCAACTAAAAAAATTGGATTAATGTCTTTATGTCCAATTATCACAAAGAATTAAAAATTTAGATGGAAAACTACAGTTTCGTCATATTAAATAAGAAAGAAACAAATTACTGAAATTTGTCTGGAATACCATATTTTTAAATTAGATCAGGATAAATTAACTAGTGCAAAGGGAACTGAATATAAAATTCCAACTCCTGACATTCCTAGAGGTGAAGCAATCACTTAATAAAATTGTCGATTGCCATAAAAACGTAAAGAAGAAGTATATAAACAAAAAAAACCATGATCGAACAAGAAATACTTACTCTAAGTCAAAACCCACGGAATTTTCCTTTAGTAATTGTTCCTAAGAAATTAGATGCATCTGGCGTTAGAAAATGGTTACTTTCCATATATTTCAGAAACCTGAATGACGTTTCAGTCGGTGGTATTTTTCCGCTCCCTAATATTCAAGAAATATTAGATAAGTTAGGACGAGCTAGATGTTCTTCAGCTTCAGATCGTTGGAATGGATATTGGCAAATTCCTGTAGCAAAGGAAGATCAATATAAAACTGCCTTTAGCACCAGATCAGTTCATTATGAATTTAAAAGAATGTCTTTTGGTTTAAAAGTAGGGCGTGCTACATTCAAAAGATTAATGAAAAACATTTTATCTGGATCTTTAGGTGGTCGAACTTAGTGTACATAGATAACGTAATTATCTTCGGCGAAACATTGTCGGAAAACAGTCTACAATTAAACGAAGTGTTACGAGTTAAGATAACACAATTTAAAGATTGAACCCGACAAATGTGGATTTTTAAAATCAAATTACAGTGTTTACTAGATTTCGTAACGCCAAGTGGTGTAAAACCTGGTCTAGAAAACATCAGAGCAGTTCAAGATTTTCCTGTACAGAAAAAGGCAAAAAAATGTAAAATTACTTAGGTCTTAGGTCTTGCGGGATACTATCGAAGATTTATAGATCACTTTATTAGAAATGCTATTCCATTAACGCGCTCATTAAAAAAAGATACCGCGTGGAATTGGAGCGATTATTATTATTATTATTATTATTATTATTATTATTATTATTAAGCAATTATTTTAAAGTTCTATTGACCGTTTCTCGCATTCTACTCGCCAATGTTTTTTTTATTCCGCCAGGCATCTTCTATTATTCTGCTCTTCATTGTCGAATCGATGATGGAGTTATAAGATTTCCTTGGTCTTTCTCGTTTTCTTGTTTCGAAAGGAATCCACTCAAAGACTATTTTTGGTACTCTGACAGCATCCATTGTCATTCAATGAGAATGATAATCCTTACATATTAGGAACGAAATTTATTGTTGTAACGGATTATAAAATATTAAAATGGATTTTCAATGTAAAAGATCCAGGATCAAGACTTATGCAGTGGAAATTACAATTAGAACAATATGATTATGACATTGTACATAAAGTAGGAAAAAATGTCAATACTGGTGATTTAAGTATGTTGTTAATTTAATGTTGATAACACATAACGTATTTTTAAAGAAATTCACGAATGTCCAATAGGAGATTATCAGGGCATAAATAGAACTATTGAGCGTATTAAATTATATACGTCATGGTTAAACATGTTGGAAGATGTAGGAAAGTTTATTAACGCATATAAACTATGTTACTTAAACAAAGGAATTCAGTTACCGATTAAACAACCCTTAATTCTAACAGACATTGAAGACACTCCTTGGGAGAAAATTTATCTAGATATAGTGGGACCGTTACCTTTAATTGAACAAGTGCAGAAATACATCGTAACTTGTCAGGATAATTTAAGTACGAGTAAATACGTAATTGCGATTCCTACCTCAGATCAAACAGCATAAGAAACTGCTAGAGCTTTTACGGGCAATATGATATGTATTTTTGGTATTCTCAAATGAAATGATTACAGATGCAGAAACTAACTTTATGAGTAGTTTATTCCAAAACATATGTAAACTCCTAACAATCAAAAAGATTCACACAACGCAGATGTTACGCAGTCCACTGTCTACCTGCGGTCAGGGTGGTCGGTGGCGCGTGAGTAACAACCGTATCTTCATCTGGGCCGGGTGTAAATTCGCGACCTCAATGACCGTGTTTGATCTAGCTTGCGTCTCGCAAGGTTGCGTTCGCAAAAAGTATTCAATTGTGCTGATAATCTCTTAGTGGTGAACTTCCCGACTCGCGCGCGCACACATTCTACGAGCTACCGCCGCCCCTGCCCACTCCTATGCGTGCAGACTTTGCACAACTGCCGCTCGCTATTAGCGTCAAGATTTCTGCAGAATCATCTCTGCAAAGTGTCACGTGTGTTTTCCTTGCAGGAGCCGTTATGCAACAATTATGAATTTCTTTTTCTTCTTAATAACATATATGATTAGGTATGTGATATATGCAGGATTCCCAAACTATAAATCATTATAATCTGTCCTACAGATTTATCCTGTGATACGACTACTCTTCTATTATTCATCGCACTTTGCTGAACACTTGAAAAAGGGAAAAGAATCGATCTGATCGGTCCAGAATTTGAACTTGCAGTAGCAGGTCCACCATTCAGCTATTTCTTTCCATGACATAACAATGTTTTGTTCCTGTTCCGGTTGGATTGGTGCCTCCGAAAATTCCCACATTTGGAATTACAATTTCTCCGAAAATTCTAATTATATTTTGAAAAGCTGTTCACAAAATTATTTTAAACTATAATTTTGATGAATTGATTATTTTAAGGAATAGATATGTAGGTTGAATATAGCAACGGTTCGAAATACAAGAAGGTAAAAATATTGAATTTTTAAAAATTTCAAAATTTCAACACGTGTTAAACGATGCCTACCAATGGGAAAGGTCAACGACGGACGGGAAAGGTCAACGACGGACTACAGCGAAGTTTTTTCCTCATCTGTGTCTGTTTAGGGAGAAAGGTACAATTTCATTCTTTAGAGTTTTTATCGTTAGTATATGTCATAATCCTAAGTGATTTTTTTCGAATTTAAACGCTTGGCGGAAATTTACAAAACATCGTAACCGCCGCCAGTGTAATCACTTCATGGAAAATTCCGCGTTCTCTTACAGTCAAGCCTGCCCGTAAAAACTTAAAATCTTATTTTAGTATCAATGTCCCAACAGAAAAGATCACAAGAACTGAAAATGTCTAAAAAACTATATAACTTTGTAATACCTGAAAACAAAACAAAATTTAACCCCAAAACACAAAATGATAAGTACTTCTTAAGTATATAATATTGCAATAATGGATACAAATCGCTAGAAAAGTGGATATTACAACGTCGTGGGAATCTCACAACAAATGAATTGCGTGACTCATGGCCTCGCCACTCTTCAAAGACCTATGCACTCAGCGTACCACAATGCAACTTCTTTCACAATTGGAATTGGAATTCCACTACGGCTTTCCGACATACGGGTTGCGCTAACGTTTTGTGCATTTGCACGTGGCCTCCCACTCTGTGCAAGACCCACCCCCTCGACGCGCACTCTGAGTTTTACACTCTCAGTCCACGTGACGTGCGACGTCACACTCGCGTTCTCGCGGAAACCAACATCACGTGATCGATGCGACGCCACGCGATTCTGCCACTCGACCTGGCCGCTGCAGTTCCTTCAATTCTGAGAAGGTCTCAAAAATACTTCTGGAGTGTTCTACTATCGAGGCCTATTGAGCCCCCGACCGCTTGCGACATGCCTAAAAGCATCTGTCTATGCCCAAATACTAATGCTTCAGCGCCCATGTGGCGCTAAATGTCCTGCCTTAGCGAGATCCTTTTGCAATACGTTATAATATTAACAGCGCGGGAGATATTTAAAAAATACATTTGCGTAAATTTTGAAAAATAATATAGCAGAATGTCTTCTATGTCATCTATTTGCTCTCATGTACAGTGCTTTAGCACTATACATACAAAATATTATTTTCTTTATTATCTAATGGGTAAGAAATGGCAACTGTTTCAGATTGCTGAAGTTATGAAATGTTCGCATCCCGTGAGCTATGTTTGGTAGAAGTTTTTCAAGTGATGGCTGTTGAAGTGATATGGTTCTATCTTCGCATTTGTAATAATTGAAAATGCACTTTATAATCAGATTGAATTCAATGCGAAGTTAATGATAACTCGATGGATAATTGATTAGAACTTATTCTGTGTTAACCTTCGTACATTATACACACACACACACACACACAAAAGGATATGCACGTAACATTTGTTTAATTTAGAATGCACCGGCTCCTGTTGAACACATACATATATGTCGTAATGGGTTAAAGCTTTGTCTCTGAAGGCTACGCAGGCTTGAAAATTGCGCCCGCGCAAGAGAAACAAATGGCTTGAAGAGATGTCAACATGCGCGTTTGCACTAGTTAGCACTAGTTTACCGACGCGACAGTTTCACGAAAGTATCGCGCTTAGCACAGCCCGAGTTCAAGTCACCACTCTGAACTAGTATGATTTTAACTTGGTGTGACACTAGTGAAATTGATCACAATTTAACATGTGGCAATTACCATTCAGTTTAAATTATACTTTCCTACAATAGGCACGTTTGAGCTAATGGAGAATTGCCTAACAATAGGACTTACATTCCCCGAAAGCATACAGAATAATATTTACGTTATTCCAGACGCGTCTGGTCATCGCGGAGAAAGAATGCATTCTTTTTCTGGTTCCCGTAGCTGTGCGATTTGCGTTGACTGTTAAAGAGTGGTGAGGTGTTTTGACCAATAGAATTAAGATGTTTGAATTCTTTCTGTAAGGTTCGAGGAACATTTCGCGTGCGGTCTCCAATAAGCGTTGGCGCTGCCGCCGCCTGGGCGGGCGCCGAGCGTTACCAGCGTGGGCGCGCCGCTGGGAACCGCAGGTCGGCACGTGTGAGATCATCTCCTTGACCTGTCATCCTGCTGCCCTGCCCGGGGCACAGGAAACGCGTTGTTCCAGCCAGCTTCGTGAAATAAGGACATGTGCATTCAATGGTTTGCAAGAAAATGTACTACATGCAAAGTATGGAATTTGTGCCAATGGGCCCTCGCAGGCAATGCACACACACATATCATTAAAGAATAACATATGTAATAATTTTATTTTGTCTGGGATTTATCAGTTGGTAAGGACAAAAATTTCAGTTTTAATTATTTGATTGATTATTTCTTCTTCCAAGACGCGTCAACTGCTATGGTCATTAGTCCCGTAAGCCTAGAATATGCTGTATCGCGGGAGGTGGCGTTGTTACTTCCTAGCTACAACGTAACATCCTGCGCTGATCTACATGTCGCCTTGCAAGGTTTCTCCATCCAGTTACCCCAGCCAACAGGGCACCGCCCGAGCTTGGACAAGCTCTAAGCTCCCAACTCGTCTTGCGACATGTGTGGTGGTGCAGTGCGTATAAAGTGAAAGTGTGTGTACGTCGTAGGGTAAGAGGAAAGGATATGAATGATGAAGGAAAGATTGCTTGCGGTCCCTGTCCCGTTTTACAGAGCACTGCCCCGGCATTCGCCGGAAGAAAAAACAAACACGGAAAACCACGGGAACAACCGCTCACTAGAATTCGCCTCCACACAACAGTTGAACTCGTCATAGATATCTAGCCAGTGTCGAAAATTCTGCCACCGTCCGGGCTTGGGTCCTGGAATCTCAGGCCTTGCACTGATATCAGCTGATGTCTTTAGCTACCTCAGTCGGCGATTGCATTATAACATTACATAGCCGATACCAATGCGAGAAGGTACGTACTGTAGTGACACTAGTCATTACCTAATAAGCACTTTATCATTAGCAAGTATCAATGTTCTAACGAAGTTGCGTTTTCTGAAGTCTCCGACAGAGAACAATTTGAGCCGCTGTTTCCGTTCTCCTAATATTGGCTTCTAAATATGCATTAAATAAAATAGATGACAAGCTACATCCTTTTGTGACCCCTTTGTTGATGGTTTCGTGAAGAATTTCTCCGTTACCTTCCTTTATGTTAATGTTTGTACTGTTTTATATTTTCTTAATAACCACAGTAATGTATTGGGGAGGTATTCCTGTCAGCATGATATTCAATGTTTTTTCTTAAAACATTATCAAATGCATTTCTGTAATCTACAAAAACAAAATTTGCTGAAAGATTGTGTTCTTTCTTCTTTTCTATAATTCGCCTTAAAAGCTACACATTGTCTGTTTAGGACCTTCATTTGCGAAAATATTTTAGCTCGTCTAGTACTGTGCAGTCTTTTTATGTTCCCTTAATCGTTGGGATAATATTTGCTAGTACATTGTAAGCAAAATTCAGAACTTGAAAGTTTGTAAATTCCATTTTTTACATCATACCAAGCTTTAGAAGTAGTGTGTAATGAAACAGTACATACTTTTAAATGACCAATATAACTTTGCGGGGATCTGGTACAAATGTTGCTTGCGCTTTGCATCTGGACCAGGAAACAAAATTCTTGGCGTTTCTATCATGGTCCATCATAAACTCCCCATTGATTTTCCTTTGATCTTTAAAACTTCCTGTTCAGTAGATTCATACATAGCACTCATTTACCAAAAGATACTCGCTAGTCCGCCTCATTGTAACATTTTAGCACTTGTGTCTTTTTTTCAGAAATTGTATTTTTGATTCTGAAGAAAACATGTACATGTCTTTTATTCACGAAATGAGTAAATTATAATACCAGGATTTAAATCTTAGCAGTAGCAAATAAAAATGGTCACATGCATTACCTAGAGGGAGGCTTCCGGATCTCACCGCTTAAATTTTGATTTTATTCATGTATTGGAGGATTCCGAAAAACGAAATATTAGAAATAACTAATAATAATACATGTGCATTCATTTAAACAAAGACATTCAATTTCTCACATTATAAATTTAGAAAAAATCTTTTCTCGCACCAATAAATTTGAATGACGTAAAATCCACTGATGAATCAAAATAATATAATGACGTAATAAATCATATTTTACTAATACTTAAAATATTACAAATATCTCCAAAAGGTTTTCTGTATGTTCAATTTGAGTGTGAATACTTCGGAATTTGTTTTATCCGCAGTCAAAAACACTGTGAGAATTCAAATTGTAACAAAAATTACTCAGTGATAAATTGCATCAAATTTTGAACAAAAACCATATTAGTGATTTTCAGCTTCCTAAAAACATTGAGGCCCCACTGTTGGTAATACTAAGGTTAATTATTACAAAGACACACATTTCCATTTGAAAGTACCAGACTTCACATTAATAATTTATTATAGTTTTCCCAAAAATTTACTTAATGATCCTTTAGCTCTATTCTGAATGTAATGTATGTAGAACTGGCTAGACATATTTTCTCATCGTTCATGTGTCGAGTAGCACAGCAGCTACGAGATTGGAATTTCACTTCTTCACAGGAAGAAGAAGAAGAAGAACAAGAACAAAAAGAAGAAATCTTCCGGTCACTTTCAGTGGAAATTGAGATATTCAAAACTATTCCTTTCGCGGGGTACATTCATTCCTCACGCAAGTCTCCACGTGATCCTTGTCGATCACATTGGCATAACTGGAAATTTTGTGAAAGCAGTTGAAGCTCTTCGTAGAGACAACCAATTCTGAAGCGACCGCAAAAGGATCGGATACCATACTTGCTGATCAGCAAGAGAGGCGGCGGCGGATCCTGCTGTGAGTGTTCTCTCTGCCTAACCTTGGGCGCGCGGTGCTCAGGTGTCCGCGCACCACCGCTTCCTGTCTGACCGATTCCAAGTACTCGCTTGGGAATTCTTGGAACCTCCGCGCGCGCACTCAGCATGCAGAGCAGCGCCAGCGGCGCCCGCGCGGCCCTCCAAGCACGACAGGCCGCGGACATGCGCTTCTCCGGACTACCAAACGAAATCTCTAGCGCTAAGTAGGGCCTCTGAGCATAAACAAACACCTTTGCTCGTTCTCACTGCAGAGACCGGATTACAGACGGAAATTCTTGGTCAAACTTATATCAATAATTTAACAAGTCTCTGTGAGTGAACAAAATACATGTTAAATTATTTTAAGCCTATTTTCTAACTAGCCTCTATTAACTAGAGTTGTATTCCTAAAGAATTACATAAATATTTAACTCAACCAGGGGGGGGGTCATGCAGAATATAATTCATTGATAAACATTTAGTGTATAATTAAAAAGCGCGAATAAGAATTAAATATTCTATTTTATAAGCAATTAGCTTCGTGAACGTTAGTCAACTTTGAAACGTTACTTTCTCTTATTCTGAAACAATGTATGGAAGTTGCAACACTACAGAGTAGCCAACGAACGAAAAAAGTCAAAATAAATTTGAAGCGCATTTCTATCTGAATTTGGCACGACCCAAGAAATTTGCCCCCACCTTATGAAATACCTTCAACGTTCAGGAGATTGAGTGTTCAAGAGAAAATAAAAATAATCATTGATACTATTATAATATAAACTGATTGTGAAAGTTTCTGATACGTTACATGAAATGGAATTTAAAATAATACATGATGTCTGTACTCTTTGAAATAGGCATGAAACATCAACTGGACTATTTTGTCTTCATAAGATTAACATTCTCGAAATACTCATGAAACGTTTTGTACTCTTTCCAAAATAAATGTTTATGAAGAAGTGCAGTGTAATTATTTTATACTCTACAAATGTTTCTCAAATTAGATCACATCTAGCTGACGGATCGCCTCGACGTATTTGTTTCAAACTAAAAAAATAATTCATAACATCGCCAATTTATTTCATATAATCTGAACATAACCTGAACAAAATTAACATGCTGAGGATGAGGATGTCACTGTCGAAGTGTTGTGTATTTTGTATGTAAATGTCGTGGACAAGGAAGATGTGAATTCTCTTTGTATTTCTTTCTGAGGGCCCAAAACATACGTGACCTCAAAGCCACTTTGACCAACGAGCCAACTAAGAACAGCGTGCCTATCGTACCAATGGAAACAGATACAACTTAACAAAAATTTCTGAAAAATAGTATATATAAAACCAAGGAACGGAACATTCGATTCCTTCAATCCAGGAAACTATTATGATGGCATGAAACTCAAACTATTTTATGATTTGTTATAACTCGACTCAATAATTTTCTAATTTTTTACGTGTTTTTATCAAACTTTCATTATTATGATTAAAAACAAAAACAAGACTCTCCTAGGTACCTTTATCCTTGCTACACTTGAAGGGAAAAGACGAGTAACATCAAAGGAATTTTAATTTGAGTAGTGTGGTAATTACTTTCTACGGTAAATGCGTTTGGTTCGGGAAAATACGGCGACAAACACAGAATAAGGTACTTATCAAAACATATATTTATTCAAAATTGAAAATCATACATCAAGAGCCCTACACACAACTGATTTCTGTTAAAAATGTAATAACTTGTCATGGAATAAGGAACAAATGTCATTCTATTCTATTTAAATCAAAATTGCTACCTAGAATCTCACACACATTCCTTACCATAATCATCCGAGAAATACGTTTCAAATAAAAAAATTCAATGACGCCATTAAATAACATCAATGAATGCACAGTATTTTCGTGCCCTTATGCTACAAACCACTGTCTCCCAAACGTTCCTAACACACGGGACTTGGAGTCCGGTCGGAGTCGGATTTTCGACCCTACCTACACAGCTATGTCGAATCCAATCACAGTCTGGAAGAGAATTGAGGAGAATTCTAGCTGCCGGCTTCTCTCATCGGTAGTTTTTCGTAGTTTCTCCGATCAAAACCAGGCGAATGCGGGAGCAGTGCCCTAAGAAACGAGCCATGGAACGCGCCATGGAATCTTTCCTTCTTACACTTACGTGCACTACACTGCCACGTATGTCGGGAACTTTTAACTCGTCCTGTTTTGGGCGATGCCCCGCTGGGGAAGTTTCCTGGATGGACAAGGAAGAGAAAAGGAAGACTATGCGCGGTCCGTGGCTCGTTTGTTGGAGTACTACACTGACTTTCGCCTGGTATTCATCGGAGACGCCACGGAAAACTCCCTATCAAAGCAGTCGAACGCTAGAATTCTCCTCATCATCCGGACAGCGACTGAATTCCCCAGTTGTGTCGCTTGCCTTCAAAATCCACCATCGTCGGGACTGTAAAGTTAGGACCTCCGGTCAATGCTGCTGTAGAGGCAACGTGTTTTTTTTCGCAAAATTTCAGAAAACCAATCGGGCTGTCTAATTTCGTCCAAGGTTTTTCTCTTCACAGCATCTTTCAATATTCTTTCTTTTTCGCTGTGTCTCCATTTTTCTGAAAATATTGCCGGCGTCACGCACTAGGAGGGAGTTGATTCGGCATAGTCTATACTAAAAGTCATTAACAACGCAAATTCGATTATTTAGCAAATTTTCCTAGAGCGTAAGCATAATAGAGCGCCAAAACATAGTTTGATGACTTTTTTATCCATAACTTGTTTTATGTACTCAAAACATGAAGATTAATTATGTTATGATCTTAGGTATTACAAAACCTATTTAATTACAAATCAATCTTAGTTTTAAGGAAAACAATCTTAGTTTTAAAAAAAATTTATCAGGAGAATATATTCGTTTTAATAAAACAAAAATATGATTTACATATCTAAAACTATAGAAATAACACTTCATTGGTATAGATTTTTTGAAGTTTTTTTTTCTTCTAATTTCATTTTAGTCTGGTTTCAAAAGGATTTCACATTGTTGAACCTTTAGTAATAATTGGATTTCAATTTTCGTCCAAACTATTATTTCCAAATTAACCTTCAAACTGCATGCGACATATTAGTCCTTTTGATGATTCATTCTGTGAAATTCTGCTTTTACTTTTGCATTCTTGTCGAGCCATAGAACCACTTACAGAGTCACCGAGCGTTCATTGATGTAATGATCCATTTTTCGGATCTGTCTTCGAAAACACATAATAAATGCAATATTTTCTCGTCAAAATAATTTGTTTCTTTTGCTTATTCTTCTCGATTTTCACGTTTTTAATCGCATTGGTTACTTGAAGTAATAGAAAATGTCTACACAGTGCTTTTGTCAACATTCCTGCTCCTCTGAAGTAGCTAAATCTTAGTAGCTCGATCGAAGAGATCTTCTTAGCTGGAGAACCGAATCTTCAGTAGCCTCACGTGCGACAAGCGGTTCTTCCCTCGCCACCGTCGCCGCCGCCGTCGCCGCCCTCGCTGTCGTCGTGGGCGCCGCCGCCGCCGGCGCCGCGGCGCCGCGCGGGCGGAGGAAGGCGCCGGGGCCGCTTCCGGCGCAGCGCCGCCGGCGGGAGGCGCCGGAACTACGCTCCCTTCCTGGCCGCGGCACCACCGCCGCCCCCGCCGCCGCCTCCGAGCTCCCGGCGATAACGCCTCCGCGCCGCCACCGCCGCCGCCACCGGGCACGCGCTTCGGTACACACGATCGGAAAGGGCTCTTAAATCAATGTTGCGCGGCGTTTCCGCTACAATGAGCCTTGCTCAAAGCGTTGTAATCTTTTTCTATCTCCCTACTTTATTGCTTTGTCGCGTTTTAATTAAACGAACCAAGAACGTGCCGCATGATAGAGTTATTCACTTCAGGATTTGTCTGACTGAAGTTCAATTATTATCATGTCTATGCCGGCTTATAATTTACGACGCCGAGGGTCACTGAACCAAAATATTTGTACCTTGAATATTAGTAATAATATTGCAATGATTCTTTTCTTACATAAGGCGGGAGTAATATGTGATTAATAATTTAATATTTATGGACCACTAATTTTTTGTCATAAATTTTTAAGGTCTGTTTTTATCAATTGATATGCATTTCAATGTTATGTTTGCAAGGAAAATAAGGAATGTTCTTGAATTCATCAGTTGTTAAGAAGTAAGCCGTAGATAAGAAAAAGCGACTGCAGGTTTGAGCAAGGAAACAATTTCCCTGAGAGAGGCGTTGGGGGAGTGGGGGGGGGGGCGATGTAGGACCGGTGAGGCCGTCTCGCGGAGGCTAATAACACCAGCAAACCTCACAGCCCGTGCGGCCTCGCCGTCCCTGGGGCGCCCGCGCCCCAGCCGTCCATCTTCGGCGAGGTCGTCCGTCAGGTCGCCGACACGCGCCAGATTACCGCGCTCGCCCCGGCCGCAGCTGCTCTCCGGCGCGGGACGCCGCCCCGGCGACGGCCGAGCAGCGGCGGCCGCGCGCGGAGAAGAGAAATTCCACTCGCAGCCCCGCTTCGCTCCTATAGACGCTCGCGAGGAATGGGTTACAGTGCTTGAAGATACGGAATTCATGCCTAACTGTAATGATTAATGGGATATTCTCTTTTCATTTCACTATCAATTTACTACACTAATGTTAACATCAACTATTCATAGTGTGAATATTATCTATCAAAATATTTCAGAATGTAAGTCGTTAAATGAAGCTGTTAAGGAGTAAATTCAATGCAATTTTATATATTTCGTTTTATTCTTCATGGTTATTACATCAATTGTAATATTATGGTACGATGGTAAACTACTATCTGAAACGCGCATCAACGTCTGATAAAATATGGTTCCCCGTTGATATCTCACTAGCCAATATGTTATCTACATTTTCTTGTTTTCATTTCCTCGTAAAATAAGTGTTATAATGCTACTGTGATATTGATTTTTCAGCCGAAATGTTTAGTCGTTTTTTGGAACATTTTATTACAGCAATTGTTTCACCATACTTTCTTATGTAAACGCAATTCAGAATTTTACGTAAATATATTCACTATTCTTGAATAATATTGTACTTAAATTTATTATAAAAGATCTTCATGTTAATTCGTTTGGGATGAAACATTGCGCCCACACATGCACAAAAAAGCCACCGTGTTCGCTATCTCCAATCGGGCGATTAGCTTGGAGTTATCCTGTTCATCGCCACCACGTGGTCGGCACGTGTGCACGCACACCTGAGGGACCTCACACAGACCGAGTGTTACCTCTGTCGATCTTTTCCATTATCCCAGACACCTGTTACATTAAGTAGTTAATCAGAAACATATATTTAGGGTTACTAAAAATCGACAATTCTAGACCAAGAAAATTATCTGCTCCAAACTAATTCATCTTTCAGTGAATGAAATGTACAAAGAAATTGGATAATGTTAGAAATTACAGAAAGAAGTTTTAATCCTCCTACATACGATTATCTGTGTGAACTCTTTTTCAAAAAAACTTGCATATAATTGTTTTCAAAATTAGTAATTAAGGAAACGACTGAATTAAAAAGTTACAAAGAAATGCTTCCGTCCATCGCAACACTATTTCAAGTGTCTACGAATTTTGTTACGAGTTACGACCTTCAAGTCGGTAAACAAATTGTACGGTACAGGAGGAACGCAAAGTGATACTAATCTTTGGGGGTAAAATTGACTCTATTAAAAATTTTCTTCTTCAAAAAAAAAAACAAGTCAGTATTATTTTATTATATTTGGAAGAGAACGCATTACAAAACGTATAAAAATGAAGTATGGCAACATTACCAAAAAAAAAAAAAATTTGTACAACTGCAAATAGAAGCCCTAAATAATTATCATCGAAGTGTGTTCAGAACTAAAATGTCCATATAATTACTTTTGTTACATTGACTTAAATTAATCTAGTTTGAATAAAACAAAATACGTGAGTAATTTAGTAACGGAAACAGCATTTTAGTATGCACAATTCATTACAGCGACATTTTGTAATTTTGAGATAGTTTTCTGTAAAGTAAATGTAGAGTATAGTGTGTAAATAATTAAAATAGTGTGTCTGCTCCCAATGTGTGACACGCTCTCTTTTACCAACTGCTTTTAAATCAGTGTTAACTGACCGTTGATCCAGCCGTGCAAAAAAAAAAAAAAACAACAACAAATAAACGAAGTGACTGACATGACTGCTTCTCCGCTCGTCATTATGCGTAGGTTGCTCGGTCCCTGGTTCAAAATGCCCACCCGGAAGTTACACAAAAGTCACATTTTCTCAAAAACTAGATTTTCCACAATTAAACGAAACTGCCCTTCAACATGAAATGTAAATATCGTCATCTACTAGATAAGTTATTTGAAATGTTCGAGTGCATCACTGAAGTTTTCCGCGACATTTGAGAGGCACTTGAATCGATTTCTAAGGCTTCAGCAGATAATTAAATACATATACGAATAGTTCAGTAATAAAGAAATAGCATTTACAAGTTGGACCCGTGCGAATATTACACACTTTGCAAATATTTGTTTTAAAAGTGAGACCTGCGTACTAGATAGACTCTTAACGTTTCTGAACACTCGTGCTATTGGGTTCCCGCAAAAACGTGAAATTCAAAAAGGGTTGTCTGTTTTTTATTTATTTGTATGTAATCTGGGAACCTCTAAATTTATCTCCTTAATTGTGTTTGGTGTACGATTTTCATGTAATTCCGTAATAAAAGAATAAAAGACGTTGCCTTGGCCAACATTATTATTTATGAATAAGTAAAGCAACTTTTGATAGCTGATCTGAATTAAATTCAATCAAATATATTTGTCATATAGATATGCATTTTGCTGTTAGATTTAATATTTGAATTATATTAGTTGTTTAAGATTTGATGTTGCTGTAGTTTAAGTACTATTGAAATTTAAACTCAATCATAAATTGTATAGCCGTCAGTGTTGAAGATAAATTGTATTATTGGCTGTTGAAACACGCAGAGAAGGTCTGTTGTAACTTAAAAGTAGATTGTAAATTCCAAAGGAGTTAAGTACCATTTTTGTCGAAAATGACTTTTGCCTACAAAACGAAGGTTTATACCAACCCCACTGCATGGCAAAGAACTATGTTGTAGCACAAGTTGCGTCTTCATGGTTCTTCCACCCGTCAACAAATGACGTTGCGGTGTGTCTTAACTCCGTGACAATGCTGAAGGAGCAATATCCCAGTTGCTGTTGTGTTCTGTTCGGTAATACTACAGTTACATTTAGTTGTGTTACAGCTGTGAAATTAAAGTCTCATGTACTCAAAAACTCCCTTTAATTCTCTTTATCAGAAGTCTGTCCTTATTAAAGTTCTCTTTAATTGTTTTTACCACAAGCCTGTCCGAAAGTGACGAATTTCAGGATTTGTTTGTGGCTAATGGCAACTAAGAAACTGATCAAAAGTATAAGCGCCAAGACAAAATGTAATAATGGAAAGTAAGTTTTATTTCTTGACTTGTAAGACGGAAATACCTCAGGACTACTCAGTTTTTTCTTGAATACTCAAACAAAACAACAAATTTTGAGCATAGCTTCTTTAAAAATTCCTCACTACAGTTATTATTGGTATGCAAATTTGTATTGCTATAATTCCTAGTGCCACTAAAATCTGTTAGGTAGTTTACAAACAAGCCTATTTTAACTATTTATAGCAAAGGGAACGGCGACACTGAAATATAAAATATCAAGGGCGAATGTAATTCACCTTGAAGAGTCTTATTTTGGCGAAAGAAATTACGAGATACACAGCTGGTAAAATGTACTTAGGAATCTCCGTAACTGCCAATATATCCTTTTGCAAACTACCTAATCGGGTCATTGATGAATCCCAACCAGAAAGCGGTGTTTCGTAAAATATTAAAAAAATATACTATTTTTATAAGGTTTTTGAGCACTGAAGGTAGTAAATTTATAAATAATGGATATCTGATACATGCGGCTGTCTGAATTTTTACGGATGTAAGACGCTATCAGGAATCTTAAATACAGAGAACTTGTCTGAAACTGATATGACTCCCGGAAGAACTCAAGATTTCTGTTTCCACCAGTACATTAATATAAAAATACCCAATCAGGATGAATTAGTTGTTTATACTTTGTGTCATTAACAATTAACAAGCAATGTTAATTGAAAGAATAAGCAATAAGAATAGTTGAGCATGAGAAATTTGGTCTAAAACATTTCATCCGTTGAAAGAAATACAATAATTAACACGAATAAATTCTTGAAACAAAGGGCCCTGTTTACGTCATCTGTGGGTTTACCAAAATCTAGATGTCGCGACATAAAATTCTTATTTATGATACGAGTGGTACAAGTGAATTTTATTTTGCATGTAGGAAAGATTGGGTCACGACGCCCTAGGTCAAGTGACGCAATCCAAAGAGTAAAAGAAAATAACGTTTATCACATCCTATTGTTTAACAGAGCTATTCTGATTTTCATTTTAATCAAGAATACAAAGAAGCTCATACGCACAGACTAATTTTGTTTTTTATTGTTGTAGTCACACTATTCTATCTAAATATTTGAGTATGTCTCACTTTTAGCACAAGCACCAAAAATTGAACCATTAGCACGGCTAAAAGTAACTACTTCTACAAGCGTCTGTCTAAAACAGATTTCATAACTGCTAGCCCCAAATGCCACTGTACTTACAAACACTAGTACAATACGCGAGTATAGAAGGGTTCCCATGTTAAAAGACAGAAGATGCACCGGGACAGTTTTTCGCTCGCGGCCGGTCCTCGCGCCTGTGACCCCTGACCGCGCTCCTTGGGCGCGGTGACGCAGGCTGGCCAACTTCGCGCATTTGTCTCCCGGCGCCGCGCTTAGCGCCGCGCGAATCTCGCCCATAAATCTGCGCAGTAAGTCCGAATAGGACTTGGAACGCGCGATGCAAATGCCGTAAGTTATTGCGGATTTATTTATAAGTTAAAACCGAACGCTCTGCCGGTGCTGCGCGCCGCCGTTGCCGCCTTCGCCGCCGCCGCCGCCGCCACCGGCGCCGGCGCCTCCGCCACTTCCATATTCATGCAGACTCCGTGGAGTCCCCCCGCGAGCAACACGGAATTTCCAAAACGCCGACGTCGCAAAAATTTGTGGCGGAAGGATTTTTCATTCGCTTAAAAAATAAGGCCGCCTGGGCCGAAACGGAATTTGTTCTCCTTTTTGTGCCTCTGTGCGCTTCCGTTGCCCTGCTCGAAAACACACAAATATCCTGCGACTGGTCGCTGCGAGGGTCCTCTCCGCCGGATGCTAGGGAGCCATTGCGGAGGTCTTTATACGTCGATTATTGATTCCAAGGATGGGAAGAGACGAGAGAAGACTGAACAAGCACATTCGAGGACTTTGTTGCAACGAACGTCCATACTTAAACAGTATATTCCTCGAACTCTGAAAAGCTAAGAAATAATATAATTTATTGGCGTTTTAATATTTGGAAAATATCAAATATAATCTTAATGTTAAACCAAATTATTGAAATAAATAATTAAGAGAGGGGTAGTTTTAGCAGTGATTGAATGTAATAAGATTACATTAAGTGATTGGTGGTGAAATAATAATGTTACTTAGATTTGTTCGTTGAATGAAAACAAACTCTTCGAAGTTGAAAAATGCTACACTAAAATCAAATTTGTTTGCAGCAAACCGATTCTTGCTTGTTGCATTCATAACGTTGGTGAAAAACGGTCTAAATTGGTATTCGGTTTGCTGCAGCACTGTGGACGTTTTTACATAATTTCACAGTCGATTCTCTTAAACAGAAATCAGTTCTATCTAATATTTTTCTGTTTCTAAATAACACATTCATTTCAAATATGATAATGTTGTTGGGAATTTTTGTATACTTTTTCTCAGGGTGTCTAACATCTCATCATAAATGCAACGAAGTATAAACGAACCTGAGGAAATACGTAACAAAAAAAAAAACCCCTGAATATTACATATTTTTTGCCTAAAAGAAATGCGAAAATCTTTCAATTTTCAGACCTCGTATTTGTCGAAAAAGATGAGATAGTTCACTTCCCTTTCAAATCAAACTAGTGTCTGCAGCGGCAGAGACCCACACAAAAACAATCGTTTTCCAAAATGTAACATGCATAATGATGCACTGTGTGATTATGTGAATTTAGTAGGTGCCAGCAATATTAGAAGAGGCGGAATAATACAATCCAATATTTGCACATTTCAATCAAAATCAAATCTTTTTCATGTTTTTTTTTTCATTTCATTTGAGTTCCTGGGTGTCCAACAAAACCTTCGACACCTCTCAAATGAACGTAGGCTGCGATGTTTTCTTTCAATTTCTGCGCACATTGGAAATTAGTAATATCTTTAGTGGTGCAAAGCATTTCGGGAAGTGCTTGTGAGGCGTTCCCCAAGGCGCGTGGCCTGGTGGCGAAGGTGCACGTGTTGAGCATCGCGTGTGCCGCGCGTGGCGGGTTCGCGTCACCCAGGGGCAGCATGGGGGAGGGAGTGGCGGGGAGGAGGAGCGCCGATGATGGAGGCGGAGCGAGTGCGGGCGCGGGCGGGGGCGGGGGCGGGGGTGGGAGCGCACGAGGGGCGGGAGCGGGCGCGGCTGGCCGGCGGGTTCCCGATAGCCCGCTAATCCTCGGCTTAGGCCGTCGCGGCGCCAATGAGCGATGGCCGCGCAGGTGGCGTGGCCCCACCCCCGCGAGCGGATTACCCGGCTAATGATATATTAGCGCGCTAATACGCGATGGCCCCGTCCCGCTGCGCCCCGCGGCCGCCGCATGCCTTAGGACGCGCTTTTTCCACCCGCCACCGACACCGTGCGTTGCACCTTTTCATGCATCTTTTCATCGACACCACGCGTTGCACCTTAAAGCTGTATGATACACCCTAGGGGGTGCAACTCTATTCATCCATTCGAAATAAATAGCATTCCTTCACGGAAATGACATTGTCAAGTTGGAAATTGTAAGGAAAGTTTAATTTTTCGATACTGAAAACATTTATTTACAGACACAAATATACTGGGATAAAAATGTACATGATTAGTAAAAAAAATTGGAAGAATATTGGGAAAGCTTACTGGGCACAGTTAAAATTCTATCTGCTTCACTGGCTCTAGTACAACTTGGAAATAATGTTTGTATGTTGAATATCAAAATTGTCTAAAATTGCAAAATTCTTTATTGTACGTCAAGAGGTAATTGAAATTCTGCGATATTCTAAATGAAGGTTTAAGTTGTTTACAGGAGGTGTTTCTAGAGATTTTTAAAGTTATAGATTTCTTTTATTTAAGTAATTCCCAGAAATTTCAGAACACATTTTTAAAAGTTTCTTCATGATTTTCAATAACGGCGCGCCGCAGCGGCAGGGGAGACAATCACACGAAAAGAAATGTCAACTTTTTTCGCGATTTAATCAAATGTGAAATTCGATGAACATTAGCTCGTAAAACAAATCTCCTCCAATTTTAATTCCTGATCAATGCATAAAGTAGTGGTTTCTTTTGATTCTGTTAATTATTTTCTTTTAATTCTTTCACGTAAAATTTTCATAACTCAAACTTTTTTTCAATATTTACTTAAAACAATTATAGAACTGTTATTTATACACGAAGGGCGTTACAAGGGTTCGAACAATCGAGCGGCAACAAAATGCCTAAGAGCCTTTGACCCGAGGGATTTTTGTCGTCCGAAATCGTTAGAACCGAGTACAAAATGTTATTTTTTACCTAATTTTAATGGTGCAGATTTACTTATTTACTAATTAACTGGATGTTAACATGACCCTGTTTGTTTTTTCCCCATTATGGCATTATTCATCTGTTTTGAAATTTCCTTGCAGAGTATACAGAGCTCTGTTTTGCCGGCAATAACAAGCAATTAACGTGCCAGTAAAAAATAAAATAATTAGTTCATTTCAATTTTTTTTCGCTCTACATTATGGTTGGTTGGTTGGGTGGTTATTCGTGGATTGATTTTTTCGTGTTTCTCGACGCGTCAACCGCTTTGGTCATTAGTCCCGTAAGTGTAGTGCTTGTTTTTTTCTCTTGGGAGATGGCGGTGATCTTCCCCCGCTGGATGGCGAGATCGAGCGCCGACGTACCGTCAGGTAATGGGGTTTCCCCCTAACCAGGACCACCAGTGAGGCACCGCCCCAGCCGGGACAAGATCTAAGCTCCCGACCGGTCTTCCGGAATATGTGGTAGTGCAGTGCATGTTAGTGTGTGTGCGTGTGAGGGGAGAGGATAGGACAAGGAAGAGAAAGGAAAGATCGCGCGCGGTACGCGGCCCGTTTGGTAGGGTACTGCTCCGGCATTCGCCTGGTGTTGATCGGTGAAACTACAGAAAACTACCGATCAGAGCAGCCGACCGTTAGAATTCTCCTTCATACAGTGACTGAATTCGACCTAGCTCCCGGTCAAAGGTGCTGCAGTGACATCAGTTGATCCACTGAGCTACTGCTCCCGGTGTCCGATGTTTTTATCAAAAACAAAAGAGTTTTAGAATGAAACTTCGTATGTCTCATCTATGAGAATATAATTGAAGTGACTCCACAGATATCCGTTCTATTGAGAAACTTAAACTGGAAACTGCTCTGAAGCAAGGAAAGACCAAAATCTAGGTCACGGGATTTTATATCGAAGCTGTTAATATTGTAGGAAGTAAGTAGAGCTTATCAGCACATGAATTCGTACGTACACGTAGCAATCGGGAACCCGCGTGTGTCGTCCCGTCGGTCACATACGATTAGAACTCTGTTTGTTGTAAGCGACGGCTTCTCGGTCTGCTGGTGAGGAACTGGCCACTCTTTTCGTATCCTTTGAGAAAATTATTGTTTTTTTATTTTAACAAAATAGATAACAGACAAAGATGGAATCATAGGGAAGATGAAACTTGGAAAGAAATTAATCATGAAAATTGACTTCTTCCGGACCACCGTTAGGCAAGAGACGCGTATTGGGCTGTTGGTTGGGAATTGCTTGTTTGTTCGTATTCTTCTAAACTTAAATAACTCAAATTAATAAATTTGAAATACTTCTAAAACTGTTTAAAACATCGGAGATATCACACTATGCTAATCATAAGTCATTTAAATAAAAACAAAAGAGCACATAATATATGGTTATTATATTATTGTTAATATACGATGATTATATTATAGTTACTGAGACAGATTCCATGCTTAGAAAATAATTTTGAATGTGCGTGATATATACATATGAATGTGTGTGCCATAATATGTAGTTCTTGGTGTACACAAATATATGACTACTGTTCATTTGTTTACCTTCTCAGACAAATTTAAATACAAGAAAGAAATTATTTTACGTTCAATTCATTTTGTAGCAACCGTAAAAGAATGTCAGTGTTTAAAACAATACCAATCCATCGCACCATATTCGGGGAAAAATGATGAGCTTTAACTACGTGGTGTGTATCGTGTCCTAAGAAATTCATCGTATAGTACTTGCCATTAAATTCTAATTAGCAGCAAAACTGTAGTGAATAACGGTCAAGAGATTCGGGAAAAGGGTGGTGCCCTTCAGATGCGAAAAATGTAGGTTGCCGTAGGTTTGCATTGAAACCACTGTACAACAGAATATAGTATACGTGTGCATATGTCTAGATTTGGGGACACTTTACTCCGTGTTCATCTTGACGGCTGCGCGACGCGGTGGCGCCGGCTGGTGGCGCTGAGTGAGGTGGAGCAGGCCCCGAGCAGCTCGCTGCGCCCGCGGCGGCACGCAGCGCGGCGCGGGGGAGAAAAAGCCGAGGCACGCGGGGAATGCAGTGCTAACAAACCCTAAGTGAATGCCTCGCCGCGCGACACACAGGGCAGGGACGCAGCGAAGCGAGGACGTGAAGCTCTGGAAAAGAGGCGATTTCTGTTGGTGTTCCTCAAGGTTCATGAGTGGTGTATGAACTATATGAATGAGCTCTGAATTCATAGATAGGTAAATGAATGAAAATTGGGCAGTACTGAAAGTATTTGGGTCAATAAGGACTCATTTAAAAGGATAATGAGTGAAGAAATTCTTCAATGAAAACAGTACAGTTAGAAATCAGCATGGAGCCAATGTCATTTACTCTTCATTGATACTGCAGTTTTTGTTTTAATGAAGTTTTATGGTCTATAAGACTGGAGTACGTTGTTATCGAAGATGGTAAAGAACATGAACTAGTACAATTGGAATAAGGAAGAGATGGAAAAAAGGAGAAAAAATAACGCAAGTCTTTCTCTCAAAACTTATAATGACTTTTTATTAAAATAAATTACAGCCACACATTTACAATTACATAACACACAAGTGAATAGCTAGAGTAGGACAGACAAAGCTTTTTACACAACTATTTTGTGTTTGTTTTATGGACGAAGGAATTTCGATTTACAAAAACACTGACGCAATTGCGCCCAACCAAATCAAAGGAAAGGGGAATATGTGATCAGAGAGTATCAGCACTTTAAAAGCTGTCCTGCTGTAGAAATCATATATTCCCCGAACTATTGAGCAACGTGGCAAGAACAGAATTTTTCAGAAAATAAAATGTAAAATATTAATAACAATATTCTGCTTTGAAATTAAAAATATACATAAACACCTTCTTAAAAACTGGAAAGAAGAATATAAAAAATAAAGTTCTTTTATAATACATTCCGTTAATGAAACAAAAAAAGTAAATTTCTTTGAATAGATCTTTTACGTATACAAGTCGAACACTGAAGTACTTCTAAGGTGACCATCGGCGGCCCGAATCAGCCCGGTGCGCTCAAGTTCAAGGGGAGGAAAGGTTGTATCAAAACGTAGACGTATTTCATTACGTATGTCGTTCATGGCCCGCAGACCACAGCAAAGATCACAAAAAGATAAAGAGATTAAGCGCACCAAGTGCAGACTCGCCGGGACAGCTCGGTCTACTTACAGTAAGTACATAAGTACATATTACGTATCATGAAAGGTTTATATTATGTCTTCTTTATCACGCTAAATGAATATTAATTCCTATATACTATACAATATATGGAGATCTTGCATGACCCAGATATTAGTCATATATGGAGATTATAGTTACTCTAGCAACCTACGCGCAAAACATGATTTTGGAGAGAAAAAATACGACGGCTTACTTCAGGAAATAGAACAAGAAACCATTCAGTCAGTCATCTCCCATATTTACAAGTCTCAAACAACAAACAAACGAACAAGTACATAAACAAAACAACGTCTTCTTGACAGCTTGTACTACACATGATGTGAAGATACTACTCGATTTAGAAACAAAATACGTAATTCTAAATTACGTTACACTTTGGAAAAGTAATGAAATAATATATTTTCTCTGTACTTTCTTCTGAGGAAAATAAAGATTAACATGAAGTAATATACAAACAAAATTACATATCCGAATCCGGAAACTTAAAACTACTGATCACCTTTTTAAGTCTAGACAGCAGTCTACTACAAAGAGTCACGAACAGGTGAAGAATATTATATAGAAATAACGGCCATTTCTTTGGATGGCTTCTTTGTTAGAAAAATCGTATACTTCTGAAATGACTACAAAAATTAAAACTAAGACTAATACTGTAAAAGAGTTGATTGATACATTGCTATTCCCGTTTTACTGTATGCAGGTGTCATTCCGAAAAACATCCAGTTTGTTTTCTACATTTTTTCTTCTCCCAAACTGAATCCACTTAAGATTTTTTTCTGTGAAATTTGCAGCACTAAGCACCAACGTCCTGCAACGAGGCGGGATCGGGAACACACGAGTGAGTTGCCTTTCCACGGGAAAAAGGCAACAGTAGCACTCCACCGTCACGTCTCTATCCGTCGGAGACACAGTGCAATATGGACTGCACATGAGCCTAAGTACGTATATTTTACACATCTCTACTAACAAACAACGTTACAATATCAAAGTTTGTTTGCACTTGTCCCTTTTTGTACATTCAGAAAACAATAAAAACAACAAAAAAATTATCAATGAGTATTTTTTACAGATCTTTACATTCACAATATTGTTTATACTTCGAAACAAAAAATATTCTTACAGACTATCTTGAAGTAATTTAAGGAGTATATCAAGTTTGAAAATGTCTTTGAGTGCTTGCTGTATTTATATTACATGCTCCTTGCGCACCCTGCGGGTGGAGAGGGCGACCCATCGGCGCCTGCGTAGCTTCCGGCTTCCTGCGCGGGCGGTGACGTCGGAGAGCGAAGATCGATTATTCGGGCGAGGAAGCTCGAGTCTTCTCGACCGCAACTCCGATCCTTTGCGTCTGAAACGGGAAGGCAAAAATAGCTCAAAATATTGCACAGTGCACTTCTCTATTGTATCATAACATTCATTCAATACAAAAAGGACATGATTTCTACAAAGAGAGTAACTAAGAGAACGATTACATATTCAATTAATCAATGTACTCAGTGGCGGAACCAGTAGTGACGACTATTACTTTCATCTCCTGATGCTCCAAACGAATTGTTTTCTTTTGTGAGTGAGAATTCTTAGCTTTCCCTGGCAATTCTATGTCATTTTCACAAGCAAAAGCCCATCGTTACATAATGCAATACTGAATTTATACCATTCTTTGTCACAAACATTATTGCGCGTGAAACAGCTCTCAAAAACTGGTTCCGCCACTGTCAATAATACAAGTCCATATAGTATGATGATAGTAATAAGAGCAGTAGACTAGACGCACCTGTTAGCCTATGTTAAGGTCATGTTGGTCGTGCGCGCGTGCGTGCGCTCGACACGTGACCTGTGACCTCCATGCAGTCGAGAGTCAGGGCATGCACACAAGCACAGAGAGGTCGAGGGCTCACCGGCCTGGCCGGCCGCTCAGGCAGGCCAACTGAGCGGCGGCGGCAGGCGGCGGCGGCAGAAGAGGAAGGCGCAAGCGGAAAGCACACACGGCGCGGAGGCCACCGCCTCCGTCACATCCGCCGCGGCGGTGGAGCCACGCGCCGGCTCAACGCGTTAGTCCACAACCCAGCATTCCGTTAGCAGAGGAGCCCACACACACACACCACACCGCAACAACAAGCTGGCAGAGTGCGTCAGTCAAAAAGAGGAAGACAAAGAACCCTTCGAATTTCAAAACATATATTCCATATTTTTAAGATTTTTATCTTGCTCACAAATATACTGTGGGTATTCGATGAAGAGTTCTGTAATACATATATTGATCTTTTTATGTGAAAAAATACATTAATAAGTAATAAGGCGAATCGAGAATAATAAATTATCAACGCTGTGAGTATAAAATAGTGTTTTCGCAGAACCTATTTCGATTGCCTTTAACACAGTGTAAATATCAGAATTGAATCTTTTAATAAAGGGTACGCGTACAGGACAAGCAATACTGCTAGAGCAACTATTATTTCTATCTCTTCGTAAAATAATAACATTGTTTTCAACATTATACAATGATTCCAGAAATTTGCTGGTAAAAAAAAAGTGCAATGGAACTGCGACTGTGTGTACAACCCCTACTGTGAAAGCCTATAGCGTTAGCGTCCTTTGCCAAGATAGCGAATGACAGCGGAAGAGATTTACTTGTGAACGTCTCTCGCCGAGACGCAGGAAAGAGCAGCTCCGAATTACGGACTTTCCAATCCATTGGGCGCGCGCCTCCGGCACCGGGTCTGACAATCTCCTGCTCCACCCCCCCGCCTGCGCCGCGGCCTCGTCAATTCGTTGGGATAAAAAGTAAAAACGTCTCTTCTGTTTGGAAGCAAGGGGTGCAGCAAACTGTCAAGCACTATAGACGCAGTCATTCGGGAGGACAACCGAAAATATCAGAACAAAGGACTTTTTCAACTAAAAACGTCATCCCAATGAATGCATTTCGCTACATTTTCTAGTCACTCAGTCTTTATGAATACTTTTATCAATATCAATTCACAGACATGTAATTCGAAGCTGCCCTCTCTTTTCTGGTTATGTTTTAAGTAGATAATACACGGATGAATATAATTGCAATGATAAGATAAAAGTATATATTAAGATGTTTCTCTTCAAGTTGTTTTATTGTGTACACAAAATTTAATAGATTGTTCTTTGCCAAATTAAACCAAATATACACCTCTCTCTCCGAATTCGATTTCCGCTCTCCGAATACATTTTGAATTTCTTCTGAAATTCTAGTTATATAAAAAATACAAGTAGCATGTACTTTGGTACATTATATTTTGATTCCCTTTATTAATCTGTAAATCTAATCTGAAGAGATCTCAGTTCTTGGTAACAACTGCCCCGGTTTCCGACAAAACGTTTATAGAAGGGATTCATGAATTAATGATTTTACACATAAATTTTATTATTCCAAGTAACATAGTTCATTGTGATATCTTCATGAATGCATTACATTCACTTCAGCAATCATGTAGATTAAATAATTCCGGTTAATTATGTTTTCTCAGACAAGAGGAAAGACGACAGATGGCATTCACGAGTAAACATTCACGAGAGATACTGACGTAAAAGATCGTTATCGATTGTAATACACTCACGCTTATTCACGAGAATTTCTGTGTTAAGTGTACTCTACTGGAATCCCGCTGCTACTGAAAATCAATTTATTGAGGAGGGTAATGTAAAATGAAAACATGCTAAACAATACATTGAAGGAAATAGCAATACGACTTCAGGGATAAGCTGCGCGATTTCCAATGTAGAGAATCAAGATCTGACAGAAGAAACAGACCACCGAAATAAAATATTCCATAAATGAACAATTATCGCGTAGAAATGCTGCTATCAAAAAACGGCTGCCATAAATTTCTGGCTCGCTGCGAGGAGCTCCGTTTCGCCGCTTCCATGCTCACTCGCTCCCCGCCGCCCATGAAAGTGTTGCGCGTCGCCATGTCTCGCGCCATATTTTATGTTTACGACCGCAATTGCGGTGAGGAAATATCTGTGTACACAGCAGAAAGGAGTGCGGTCAATTCGTTCAGCTAATTAGCATTAATTCATAATATTTTACGGGAAAGAGTAAGATTTTTTGGTGCTACGGTATCAACAAAGAGAAGCAACGCAACTTTATGGAACGAAGATCCGTTTGTCCGAGTTCACGAAACGTGAAATAAATTTATAAATATCCGCAAAAATTCACGAAAATAATTCCGACTTCCTTTCCAGAGAAATTGTCTCATACTGGTTCAGTCGCACAGCGACGGAGCAGGCAATGAAAGAAAAAACATCGGAAAGAAAAAAAAACAAGAAGTCGTGAAGATTAACCAGCACGACATGAAAAGCAAAAATACTGAACGGAACAAATGAATAAACTTTCTTTACCCGGCTCCCAACAGATCCAGAGGCGAACTTTTTCTTTCCAAAAAGAAGCGAAACACAATCTAGTCTGCTTTTCCGCTAGGTTAAATAATTCCAGATAATCAACAAGGCAGAAGAGTCGGACGGCGAGCAGACATAAAACAGCGGATAAAAAAGGGCGCGTGGCGGACGCGCCCGTAAGTTACGCATGCCGCCGGCGCGACGACCACGCGGAGGGCACGTCCCTTGGAAACACGAGCGGAGGGCGCGTCCCTTGGCGCGCAGGCGTAGCGGCGTTGCGGCTGGCTTCGCCTCGAACCCCAATAAAGGAGGAGATGCACGAAGTTCAGTGCAAAAATGTATCGTGTCCTAGATACGACGAGGAAACCTCTATGACGCATGTCTTGTTGGGGCGGAGGCCGCCGAACAGAATATGAAACCAACCAAAAACCAACAGAAAGGTCCGGATGTAATAAACGCTAGGAAAGACGTGAGAAGATGAAACAATGGACTGAAGCAGAAACAACGGAAGTGAGAACTATGGACGGGGAAGAAAAACGGAGAAAAAGATGAAAGGCGAAAAGCTGGGGAAACATGAAGTGTGATAGAGAAAATATCTTAGGAAAATTTGGAGAAGCAGGCAACTTCCGTAAACTGAGAGCAAAAAAATCAATTTTTGAAAAAACAGAACAATAGAACATGTAGATACAATAGTACATGTAGTTTCATTTAAATGCGAGCAAAATGGCCGAAGTTGGATAACATTACACACTAATGACGAGAAGAAATGTATTAATGCTCTTGAAATAAAGTAAAGGATGTTCAAGGTTGGTGGCTACGGTGACGTTATTATGGTAATGGCATTGATGGTAATGGCGTAGACAGCGGCGGCGACGCACAGCAGCTGCATCTGCGCGACGGGGAAGGAGGCGGGGCCGGTGGCGACGGCGGGCCGCGGAGCCTGGGCTCATGACGGACGACCGCCACAAAATAATGCGCAAAATATTGCGCTCTCGATGAGCCCCTCGCTCGGTCTCCGGCGGCGACCGCAACCTCCAGCAGCGCGTCGCGGCGCCGCCCCCGGCGGCCGCGGGGTACTCGAGGCGCATTAAAAAGTTAACTGGCGAGGCACTCGGTGACCCACTGCTGCACTTGTTGCACGACGCTCGCCGCGAAAGCATCGGCGACGTCAATCGTTATTTCATGGCCATTCTTTCCGTCGAAATGTGTGACATTATTTACAGTAGAAAGGAAGATAGAAGAGTTAAGTCTTATTTAATGTAACTATTATCATTAATAACTGTTGCACTGTGTAGTCTAATAATACTCTGCGAACTTAGAAATTTTCTTTCCGAGTCATCATAACGCAGTATACAATAAATAAACATATTCTGAAAGCATGAGAATTTTATGGACCTAACTTTTCATAGCGTTACTCGCGTCGTATTACTTTCCTTACATGTACCAACTAGCAGTGTCATGTGGAAAGTAAAAATAAAATGTTAATGTCTACATAGTTGGAGTGCGTATTGAAAATAGGCTACTCTGCGCGGCATCGTCCTGCTCGGCATGAGAAAGCGGCGCGGGTCTCCAACGGAGCTTGGGGCTCGGGCCAAAGGGTGGATTACATAAGCCGCCGTCGCCACTGCCGCCCACCTCCTCCCCTTTGCATTTGCGAGGCTTGGCAACTGGCTGCAGCGGCGGCGGCGGCGGCGAGACGATGGATGCGTCTGGGGCGCCACGCGCCCAGCGCTGTGCTCGAGAGAAACCCAGACGCCGCAATACAGCTACTTAAAACACCAAAATCTTGCTTCAAAAGACGTGGGGATTGCCAGCCTAAGTGTGGGGAGGAAGAGGAAATTTTTCACGGCTGAATGTTGAAATGAATCAACTCTCATGTAAGACTAAATGATTTAATGAAAAGGGTAGGAAATCATTTTCGTTGCGGTCACAAAGAAAAATAAAGTATATTGAAATGTTCAAACTGATTGTAGATTCGCAGCTAACTTCAGACAAAAATATTAAAATGAACGTTTCTCGCGAAGTTCGTTTATTATTTACAGTATTAAGGATGAAGGCATACATCCTGTGGGCGATATTTTTTTACTGTGAAGAAAAGTGAATATAGGCCGGGAATAAAATGGAATTATCTGGTTTGGTGAATGATTCGTTCTACATCCCTGCAGAAAAAATTAAGATGAAAATCACGTTTAAGAATACAGAGATTATTTTAATTCTCCTTTAGTCACGTCACGGAGGATCGCTGTCTTTTTCCTTTTGATTATTTCGTTACTTAAGTGAAAATTGACTTGCTACTCTGTACTTTTAGTGAATATCTTTCAAAGTGGGTGTGACTCGTACACCAAATAGTCGAAACGTTGACCGGTATGGAATATATTCTAACAGCTTATGTTGTATTCTCTTGAAGGCTATAAGATGTGCCATTTGTACTTGAAAAAAAAAATCATTAAAAAGAGTAAGTGCACTCACTTTACTGGTAAATAAGAAAATACAATTTATTCCTCGCACATCTGCAATTAAGGAGAGTTTACAAGAAGAAAATGTTGTGTGTCCATAAAGTTCTGTAATACGGTCCAATACTATTATACCACTAATATTAATGATAATATTGTGTCATTTGTAATTAATTTTGAGGCGAATTTGACAAGTACAGCATGTATTAAAAATTTACCAACAATTTAACATTTTGATATTTAGATACACTGTTAACGACCAATGGAATCCATATGGAAGGTTTCTTCCGTGACACGACAAACAAAGGAGAATGTATTCCTGCGACTAAAGAAAGGTTAATTAAAAACTTCTTTGGAGGGGAGAATAAATGGTATTGCATGAGACACACAATGATGTGACGGGTTTAGTGCGGAATTCGCGTTGCATATCGTTAATGTTGTTTCATTGATTGGTTGATTAGTAATTCTGGGCGCGTCAACTACTGAGGTAATTAGTCCCTTAAGAGTAGTGCATGATTCCATCGCGGGAGTTGGTGGTGATTATCCCCCGCTAGATGGCGAGATCCAGCGACGAACTGCGTTGGTTTGCGTGGATTTTCCCCAAGAATGTATCTTCCACTAGCGTGGCACCGCTCCAGCCGGAACAAGTTCTAAGCTCCCCACTGGTCTCCCGGCATGTGCGGTAGTGTAGTGAATTTAAGGGTAAGTATGGGGTAAGAAGGGAAGAGGAAGGAAAGACCGTCTGTGGCTCGTTTGTTAGAGCACTACTATGGTATTCGCCTGGTATTGATCGGAGAAACCACGAAAAACAACCGATTACAGCAGCCAGTCGCTACAATCCTCCTCCAGATAGCGGCTAAATTCGACCTAGTTCTTGTCAATAATCCTTCCACCGACAGGACTCGAACCTTAGGGACTCCTGGTCAGAGGCACCGCAGTGACATCATTTGATGGCCTGCGCCGGTTAATTGTTGTTTAATAAAGTAATAAATAACGAATGCGAAGAGAAGCGCCTCAAGGAAACGCTGCGTCTGGCGAGAAGCTGCGCACGTCGCAGGGCGACGAAGGGCGCCGGCCACGCCGCGCGGCGACCACCCGCACCCGCACTCCATGTGTGTAATTATGGTAATTCGGACGTAAATCACCTCATCTGGGCAGCGGCCGAAGAGGGGCGGGGTGCGAGCCAGCGAACGCGCGCGGCCGCGAGCGGGGGCGGCGACGGGGTGGAGCGACGCGCGTTGGGTCCAAACCCCACTCGCATCCTCAGGGAAACGAAGCTCAAATTCGCGAATGCTCCTGCCTCCTCGCCGAACAACCAACCCCCACATTATTCGTTCCCTAACTGTGTTCGTTTCATGCTATTTGTAACGTATCTGAGTATTGATGTAAAGACGTGAACGTGCGCCTGCGGGTGTATTTAGTTTCGTGGATACTCTTCATTAAGTTATTGCGTTTCCAGTCTTGGACAATGATTCTAACGTACAGTGCTCAAAAGGCTAGAGTTTTACAATGATTTACACTTTTATTTAAAACATTCGATTCATAATAATTACCAATTTAACATCTATTTAGGAAAACACAACATTATGATTCATCACGTAATATCAAAACTTTCGCGTCATAATTTTAAATATTTTATAACAGAATAGGCTCTTGCTTTTTCTATATTTGTATTTTTAATTTTCTTTGTCCTCAGTTAACACTTCTAATTGAACACCCATTATTTTACTAGAATTCAGTAACGCGATCCGACCGCAGAAGTGACCCTTTAAAACCGATGATCCCTTTGTCCATATTCGGCCGCTTGCTGGCCCACCGTTGGGTGGAGGCGGCGGCGCCGCGAGAGGGGGCAGCTTTCCTCTCCGCCCCAGGGAGAAGCGGCGGGCGCGGGCGCGGGGGGGAAGGGATACCGGCGCGACGGAGGCCTCTGCATTCTGGATGAGCGCGATAAATCCGCAGTTAGGTCTTGTTTGCAGTTAACTTTTTTTCAACAAAAATCCTTTTTTAAATGCTGATATTTTTCAAACTCGCTGACTGCTCGGATTATTTGCGCATCAGCCTCCGCGCGGGCGTTTTTATCAGCGGCCGACAGAGAGCAGCGCAGTCGCCGCGCGCGACGGAGAGCGCGCCGGTCCGTGCCGGGGGGAGGGGTGCGGCGGGTGAGGGCGAGTTTTCGCGAAGGGGCGAGTGCACGAGGAGGGGGATGGAACTGTACGCGGGCGTTGTACGCGTGTTGTGTCGCGCTTTCCCCCGCCGCGCCGCGCCGCGCCGGACCGGGCCGGGGCGAGTCGGGTCGGGTCGGGTCGGGTCGGACCCGGCCGTAGGGGGAGCGAGACATGCGGAGCGGTCGTTGCATGCGTTTTCCCATCGATGTGCTCCGCCCGCGCGGCGTTGACGGGCGAATGACGCATTGGATGCGATCGCGAGTTGACAGTGACGATGCGCCGCCGCTGCGATTTATCACAGGAGCGGTCGCAATGTGCGCGGCTGCAAAAAGAATCTCGAATGAAAGAGACCTCAAGCTGAGAAGTACACAGATGAACGGAGCACGAGCATGCAGATCAACAAGAAGTACAACAATAATTATATATTTAGAAAAGAATTACAAGAGAAATCTTGTAAACAATAAAAAAAATACACTAAAATATCTCTTCCTTACAATGCACTGACAGAATCATAATCATATATTCCGATCCTTCACAATGACCCGAGCAGTTAGCAAGTAATTAGTTCACCGAATAGTTAGAAACTTTTAAGAATTAAAAAAGAAGTTTATTACACAAATTCCACTGAGGATACTTTTTTTTAATATTGCTACTAACATCACGTGTTTCTTCAGTAGATTCAGTAGCGTAGGCAATTTGTTGTATTTCAAAATATTGATAGTTTTTATGAAGATTACACTATAACAGCAATCTCCGTGTGTAATCTAGTTGATTGAATAACAGGTTTCGCGGCAATATACGTCGGGTAAACTTCCTTCGTTTTACTTTAATAATTCCCCGGAGATGATTGAAAGAATGGCGATAGATCGTTGGTTACAGTCGACTGATCGCGGAGGTGCGAACAGCGCTGCGGAGGCTTCGCCGGCGCGGGTTCCCGCGTTCACGCACGTCCACGGTGCAGCTCGTAAAGAGCTGCCCACGAGCGCCGGGGCGCGGCCAACTGGCGAGGGGCAGCCCAAGTCTACGCGCGGAGCACTAGCACGAGGCGGGAATGGACGATTGTGGAGCCACAGTCTGCATACGAGAACCAAGGCGAACGCATGAAACTGCATTACCAAGAATGTTGAGGTAAGCAATGCTGCCTCAGCGTCATGAAATTACTACGAGTTGCTTGAGAAAATAAACAGGTAAAAATGTCAGACAACCAGTTACTCGACACTAATTTTTACTGAAAAAATCCGTGTTATTGATTAGGTTAATTTGCTGAATTAATCCTGCTAGGGTTATTGATTAATTGTCAAATTAGCGTAGTAATTCCAGACAATCTCTCTGGTGCTAACAGAGCTGATAGATTTTGATTTACACAAACATAAGAACTGAGTAGTTAGTGGAAACCACACCTCTCCCAAATAGAAATATCGTTAAAATGAATCCCAAACTGACTATATACCATTCATATTTGATGGTCAGAATGATGCAAAATTCCCCAAAATCTCCCCAAACATTCGTCAGTTGTGTTTATCATGTTGCGTATGTTTGATAGGTTTTCCTCATTCAAGAAATGTACCAATTAACTGTTTCCTAATGAATAATACATTGTTTGAGAAGAATAAACGGATAAGTATGTTCTTATTAAGAAAATATGAAGAAAATGGTATTGTGTACTGATATTGAAGGTAAGTGTGACACGCCTAAAAATCAGTCCCCAGCTTTTAGGTCAGATGACAAATGAGTGAATCGAGTGCACTGATTGTACAATTTACTGTTTCTTACGAAAATCACAGACTTTTAAGAAAAATACATTTATAAATGTGTTCTTACTAATATAATGTCGTATTGCGTGTGAAGAATGTTTCATTGTACTGATGTGAAGATGGTGAAGTGTGACAGGCTGAAAATTCGCTCCCCAGCCTTCTAGATCCGACAAATGAACGAATCCAGTTAAACCAATGTGCAATTTACTATTTTTTTTTACCAAAAATACGGACGTTTGAGAGGATTAAAATTAATTTTAATCTCTTATTAATATAATGTTGCGTCATGTGTGAAGAAAAAAGTTGATTGTACAGATACCGATCTGAAGATGAAGTGTAAGTCACAAAATTCACCCCTGAGTTTTCCCAATCCTACAAATAGGGTATTGATCGAGTGATATGAAAGTACAATTTAATGTTTCTTCCGAATAATCCACATGTTTGAGAAGAATTAACATAATATTTTTCTACTCCCTTTGCATTATTTTATCGTTACTAGTAGCAACCTGTTGCATAATGATAATCATTACAATTGAGATTTCATTATGATAAAAGTTCTTGATCAAAAACAGAGAAGTTGACAAACCAAGTATTCACACTTCCTTAATCTTTCGCTTGTGTACATTAAAAGTTTGTTTAATATGATAGTATGTTTGTCAGTTTTAATTTCTTTTATTATTAGTTTTTTCGTGGAATAGTATTCAATATAAATTGGATCATAATTTCACTTTGATCCTATTTGACTAGCTCAGTGGTGAATCAAAGCCACCTGCGGCAGACTGGGGTGGAGTTTTGTCCGCTAGGCGGCCTTGGCTGAATCCTGCATGTAAACTGCCACGAAATGATTCAATGTAAAAATTTAACTTATATAAGCTACCATAAGCCGTAGAAAAATAGACGTATGAAACTCGATGTAATCGGTATTAATATCACACTCGTGTATTAACACCCATCATTATGAAACGATGAAGTAATGTCCTATATTATTATAACGTTGCATTACCAGTGAAGAACAAGTCTCACTGTTCCGACGTGAAGATGCAGTGTACGAGGGTTAAAATTCGCTTCGCAGCCTCCCAGCCGCGCGGATGGATTGGGTGGAGGGCGTGGCGCGGAAGGCGCGTGGCGTGGGCATCCGGGCCGCGCGACGCGCAGGCACGGTGGCGAGCGGGCGAGGCACGCGGGGCGCGGCGCGCCCGACCACCCGCGTCGCGTCGCGATGAGCTGGCCCGAGCGACAGCAGGAAAATACGGCCGCGTCCACGTCCGTCACTTGGACGCCGTCCCGACGCCACCGCGGTCACTCATCCACGACTTCCGTGTGCGCTAGGTGCGCGTGAGAACTAGAACATCGCGGTCACCTCTTGGGTGTCCACAGCCTTGAGCGTTTACATGTCACTGAACAAGATTTTTTTTCAGGACAGGGGTTGTTTTATTTTTATGTGATTATTTTAATCCAATCAAATTAATCGCTATTTTCAAACAAAAGTATATACATCCCATTTGGAAAACTGTAAGTTTTGTCCGTAACATATTAAAGTATCTTTCCTAAGTGACATAATTCTGAGTCAATGGAAAAATGTTCTATGGTTGGATACTCCACAATTTCTCTCTTCGTAAGAAATTGAATTTAAATATTTCACAACTGAAAACAAATGTATTTCGGCGATATGCTGGCCACCAGTTCCGCATCTATTTTGTAACACATTTTTATAAGCCTAATGAATTAGGTGGGATTAGCCTACATGTCCTAATGGATATTTTCATGCCAGTCTTCAGTAATGGCTGTTATCTAAAGCATGTAAAAAAAATTCGGTGTGGCGTACAAAATGCGTGAAATTTTTTGGTTCATTTTATTTAATTATGTAGTGAACGTTTTTAGTTCATAGCTAAATGAGAGAAACGATTAAAGTTGACCCTACGTGAATGTCCGATGAAAAACGCATTTGAAAATATGTTTTATGTTAATTGCAGAAGTTAAAGTTTCAAAACTTGTCGCTAAGATATCTTTAGAAGAAACGATCTTTAATGAATCATCATACATTTACGAGTTACAATTCCTTGTATTTCAGTAAGTTCTTTGGTTGGTGGGTGGGTTAGTGATTTCGGGTGCACCAACAGCTTAAGTCATTAGTCCCGTAAGTGTAGTGTAGGTTTTTTCCTTGGGAGATGGCGGTGATCTTCCCCCGCTGAATGGCGACCTACCGTCGGCTAGCGGGGTTTCTCCCTAACCAGGACTCTCCCACCAGCGGGGCACCGCCCCAGCCGAGACAAGGTCTAAGCTCCCGACCGGTCTCCCGGAATATGTGGTAGTGTAGTGCATGTTAATGCAAGTGTGTGTGTAAGGGGAGAGTATAGGACAAGGAAGAGGAAGGAAAGATCGCGCGCGGTCCGTGGCCCGTTTATGAGGCATTCCCCTGGAGAAACCACGGAATACTGCCGACCAGAGGAGCCGGCCGCTAGAATCCTCTTCCAGACAGCGACTGAATTCGATCTAGCTGAAAAGCTAGTGTCAAAAACCCTGCCGCTGTCTGGACTCGAACCTAGAACCTCCCTGTCAGAGGCGCTGCAATGACATCAGTTGATGCTCTGTGCTACCGCTCCCGCTTATATACACGGATACTCATTTAAACGTATAAAACACAAGCATTATCTTTCGGATAGACATGATACCAAGAAGGAAACTCCAACCATTGTGAAGGTAGTTGAAGTGGATCGTCGAGCGTCCAAAGCGACCCAGCCGGAAAGGCCTCCTCGCACGGCCGAAGGGCAGGCAGGCAGGCAGGCACCCAGCGTACGCAAAGAGCCGTTCTCGAGGGCAACGCGGAAGGAGTCGCGGCGCCGCGGCGCGTCGCGCGCGGGGGTGCGGGGTGGGGGGGAACCGCGCGCTGGCTCGCACGCACACAGACGCGCGCTCACGCATACGCGTGCGCGAGCGCCGCGCCGCCACCCGGGCGCACACGCACCTCGCGCGTGCGCGCGTGGAGACGCGGGGTCGCAAGCGGCGGCTCCGTGGCGGAGCAGACAAATCGCGGATAATGCGGCGCCTACGCGACCTCCTTCCTTCCTGGCGGACGCCGGGCCCTCCTCGCGCGGGGCCGCGCGCAGCTGGGCGACGCCGCCCCGCGCCGCCAAAGGAAGCGCCTGCCCGCCCGCTCACCCGCCCGCCGCGCCGCGCCGCGCCGTGCAGCGCCCAGGGGACGGGTGCCACGCCGGGAGGCTACGGAGAAATGTTTGTAAACAGATTTCCTGCTCACAACCAATGCCAGTTCTCGCGAATGCTGATGTCAGCGCGCGAGACCTGTGTGATATTCGGAAACGTACCGTCATTGCAGGTTTTGCGATGCTATCAATGGCTCCAAAGACGGAGGCAATAAGTCGTGACGAGATCTTAACATGGTACACACAAATATTAGTTTCCCAATAGTACAAATATTCTCAACAACTTAACGCATTGTGTTTCATGTTCATTATGAAGCTCATTTCATGTTTCATACAATATTAAGAAAAAGGAATAAATACCTAAAACAATGAGCAACATTAGACTCAAAACTATTAATCTTTAACTTCACTTCTTTGAGGTTGTTCATTTAAATAGGTCATCAAGACAATAACTAGCAAATATCTCAAAGAGCGAAAGCTAAATTTGTATGTGGTCAATAGTTTATAGTATTCACTAGTCATTACATATTTCACGAATTTCTCGTAAAACTCCTATGCTTAAGGTACACTTTTGAAAATAGAATTAAATAGTGCGTTTACATAAACAATGTTCCAACAAATAGTGAGATAAACTCCATTTCCAATAAAATTTTAATTATCTTTAGAAATTAACTTTTTAATGCCGTACAATCAAATCTTCCAAACACGCTGCTAATGATTTGACAGCAAGTTTTTTTTAGATTTGCATGATCTGTTAAAAAAGTCGCAGTATTAGAAATAAGAATGTATACAATGAAAACTAGTTTTGACTACGTGTATTTGTAAATAACTCTTGAATAATAACGGTTTCACAGTTCAAATGAATTGCGGACTTCGGTACGTTTTGTGGAATTGTTCAAGTCAAATTAAATATAATTGTGGTATGTTCATTACCAAACAAAGTATTTTCACACATAAATAACCAGTCGCCGTTAATTCACTTCGGTTCTAAATTATCACCTGCATCGTAAATAAATTTCAAGAAGATATGTACAGCACATAAATCCACAAACAATACATTAAATCCCTGCAGCATTCTCGCCAGTAATGGACATTCCTAGTGTAATTCTCATTCGCTTCAGCTATTTTCTATTATCGCGAACGGTTTTGAATTCCCGCACAATACATGCGCGGTGCTCCTCACGCCTGCAATTTGCGAACAAACTGCCAGGCGAACCCGAGGCCGTAATGTCGCCATCGGGGCATGTTGAAGATGCGAGCCCAGTTAGGGCGCCGTGGGCCGGCGCTCGCAGCGCCGCCTGGGGATGGTGCTGTTAAGCTTCATTACGCGACTTTCTCCGGCGTCGAACCCTCGTCCCGGATCGTGCATCTCTATTATAGCGCAGCAGGTAATGTCCATGTGCGGTAATTAATATTTGTCGCAGAGTAATGAGCGCGTAAATCTCGCTATGGGGTGCGGATGTCCTACGCGGGAGTCGATGCGGGCACCAGCCGCGTGAAACGAAGAGCTGGCCCAGTCTCTTACAGTTTCACGTACATTTCTGTCAAATAAAGTTCGATGCATTTTTGCATAATTCTTTACTGATATAATGTTGAACGTAATAACGAAAAGCCACCCTTAAGGCCGGCGACGAATATGGATTTAGCAAACCACTGATTGAGAATTATTGAAACAAATGGGTTGTAGGTAAAGATGGTGTATGACTACACTTATTTGAAGAAAGTATATGATTTTTGTTATAAGAAAATTACGTCTCACTTCAAAAAGTAATAAAAGTCTCACGATCCTTAACATAAGTAACAATTTCGGTTATTTATAAGCCTCGATTGGTTTACAAACGCTTCTATTTGCTGCTTATCGGCCTAATTGTGGTAGTAACTATAATACCTTGTAACACAAATCTCACAGCGATACGTATCATTTGCTCCAGGTTTAAACTTCACTTAATTGCATGTTACAACTTTGAGTAACATGTTTTAGTTAGTGAAAGTATATTGATTACTATTTGTTTAAAATAATTTATACCTAAATTACTAATTGCATTTAATGGAAATTCCTTTTTATGTAGATATAGGACGTAAAGCGTTTCGATTTATTCCGACTCCTGAAAAGATCTTCTTAGTGTAATGTTAAGTAATTTATTGTTCTAACCAATTAACCAAAAAGGTAATAAATACAAGAAGTGGATTTTAATTATATAAATTTACTAGCCTGTATTGAAAATGTATGGTTATTAATTAATTACTAAATAATTTCACATGGTTAGTGATACATTAAATTAAAGTACGCATTTTGATTGTATTTAGAATCAAATATTGCAATTACCACAATAAGTAATACTATAATTTATAAAATTGCTTACTTTTGGGGGGAGCGAAAAAACACCACTTTATTGTTTAAGATATCTAAGATCTAAAACTAAAGAAATAGGATGTGCAAATGTGAACATGCATGGTTGTTCAAAGCGCATCTATTTAGTGATTTAGAAGCCAACCGACCCACTAGAGACCTCTGGTAATGCATTTAGGATGTGCGGGTGGTGTCAGACAGGTATTTGTCGAAAGGGTTGCCTACCTGTCACGACGCAGGCGCTGCGGCATTGAGGACCTTGTCATTTTGCTGAGTCAACATACGCGTTAAACAAACGCGCAAAAAGATAAAACAGAAGGCGTTTATAACTTCAAATAACACTTAATTGCATGTAATTATTCTTCTTATCATGCATATCTCAAAGTGTGACATAAAGATCAGTTCAGATATGTAATAAAATACAAAAAGTATTGCATTAACGTATGAAATGTTCACCTTAGCAGAATCGTACATAATTAACGTAAACTACAAGTACTTGTCAAAATATTTGTTGTTTTAATATAGTTTTCACTAAAAATATAGCAAAGGATTTGGAACAAACTCCAATTTTATACTAATGAAACTACCAACTCATTATAATTAGTTCCACATGAATTATTAGTAGATGTTTTGTCAACTTCAATCCACAATAATTCAAGTAAAACAAATCTTCATTGAAATGCACGTTAAAATGTTATAGTATTTTGAAATGAATGATAATAGAAAAGAGAGAAAACTAGCAGGAAATAATAACAATAATTTTGGAGGCCAGATTCAGGAAATAAAATCTGTCATTATCGCAAAGAACAGAAAGCACAACATATATAATGGCGGAATAATCAGGAACAACAGAGAAGAATGTCACCGCGAAACCCTATCGCTGTATCTTGGATTGCGTAACCAATAAACGAAAGTGGCAGATAATAATTAATTAATATTCCCTGCGCCTGGTTGCAGATTTCTCGGCAGCGCCGCATCGCAGGCGAGCTCGCAAGAGGGAGGGGGCGGGGCAAGTGCGGGCGCACTGGTCGCCGCCGCTGCCTGCGCAAGGTGCGTCGCGCGCGGCCCCTGCCCGCGGCTACGTGTCTGCAAGCACGTCCCCGCGGCGACGTGCGATTATTTTTATTGGTCTCCGCGGCCTAAAGCAGCGTCACCGGCTCGCGCGCGCCGGAGGTCTCCCGTGACACTTGGCGAGGCCACGGGCAGCCAACGGTCGCCGAGCGGACGCCGCGCCGCACCGGCGCGGCGGCGCGCTGCCACCAACGGGCTCGAAGTCGGGAAGGATGGCCAATTTTACCAAAACATCCATGTTTCGATACATCGCTAAAGGGTTTTCGATATCGATGAAAACATCGATTTTTTAATTACAAACTAATAAACATTCTATTTTCGTACACATTTTTAATTACAGTACGTAAAGGAATACATGTTAATGTTTGGTTAACAGCATGCTAGTAGTATGTAAAAATTATTATCGAATGTAAAGAATAAAATTAACAATAATGAACATCGTCTTTTGCTACTGATTTCGCGTTTCACTGTCGATTCAGGCACGGACACGCCTAGGGATGACATACATTCATTTCACGAGCAGCTCCCAAACTTTCTCAGATTGCACAGGGGAAATGTGCATCGTGATAAAAAGGATGACGCAAAAACATCGATATTGCTGTGAATTGCTGCTATTCTACAACGTGATTAAATCCCTTTATTTAAAAAAATACAACATAAGAATTTTAAAAAATCGATGTGAAGAACACAAAAATCGATGTTAATGTATCGATGTTTCTGGTGGAAAACATCAATGTTTTTTGACATCCCTGGGAGGCGTTCACTTGGACGAATAGGTCGGCGGACGCCACGCAAAACCCCATTCTATTCTCAAAAACATTGTTTAGTGAGACCTCCTCTGCAATACATGTTGTATGATTAATAATATGACATTGTTCTATGTATCAATGCTAGTCACTGAGTCTTTCTCATTGTATCATTTTTATCACCATCATCCCCCAGAATAACTGGTTTCTTAAGTCAAACACGTAGCATGAATTTTTAATTCTATTAAGATCCATACTCATGCAAACAATATATGCTTTTGTTAATTACAATTGTGAATGAACAATTACATGGATTTCTGGTATTAGTTTTGAAACGTTTTTCTATCAAAAGGATTAAAATGATACACGAAATTATGCTAACATGGATGTTTAGTTTCCTTTAAAAGACGCACTTTTATGGTGACTTATTTTGATGGAATAATTGTTTCCGAATTTAATAATATTAAATGATTATCCATTCAGTAAAATTATTAACTCTGGAAATAAATAATGATGCATGTAAAGAAACTTCACAACTTAAATTTTCAACGAAATTTGACTAGATCTACCTAACATTTCTGTACTGAAAAAAATCACGTCAAATTATGAAGTAGCTAAAAATGAACTATCTTTTGCACTCCGTGTGATATGGCAAATATATAACAATGAAACCATACTAGTGGCCTGCAACGGGAAAAATGCTGTGGAATAAAACCACACAAAACTGTTTTTCAAAGAAATAGAACGCACACTAGTCACTAACAGCAAATAATATACTTTTACATAATACTGCAATAAATTGAATACACAAGTGATTTAAAAATACTTCATGAATATAACAAAGAATAGTATATTTATATCAAATATGTTATTGTTCCATAACGCAAGATGAAGTAGTAAATAGTTAATGACACGAAGCCGCTTCTTTGGAGCTTTACGTCGCATGACGTCAATGTGTTGTACGTAGTGTTGCATTGAGAAAGAAATGAGATGGTAGACGCAGTAAGAGAAACGGCAGAATAAATAATTTAGATAGTTGAATTTCGTCGTCAAAATTGATAGTTTCATTGTTTTTGGATTTTTACTGAATTTCTAGCCATTGTACAAAATCATAGATACCGCTGACGTGGATGGAGGATGGATAGTTTTCTTTTAATCTTAGCGCGCGCCGGAAATTAGAAGCAAAGATTTTTGATATTGATTGACGAAACTGTACGTAACAGAACTGATGTGTAATATGATAATATATGGCAAATAGTTGCCATAAACTCTCATGACCACTAGATAACATTCATTATGAAATGGCATTGTTTGATCAAGTCCACGTTCTTCGCTGGAGAATGCAGATCCGCAGTTCCCCGCACGTGCAATAAGCGCACGTTCTCCCTCTCACACACGCGCTTCTTCTGCCACGCGTGGCTCCAAGGAACAAGTGAAGGATGCGCGGCGCCGCCCGGTTTTTACCAGCGAAGCGGGGCGTTGCGCAACCGAGAGGAGACGGCGCCGGCCCAACCGCACGCCCGCCCGCCCGCCCGTCTATTAAGCACAAATTGCCGCCTTAAAGACGCCTCGTAACGAGTCAGGGCGCCCAAGGCGAACCTGCGCAATTTCGAGATGCACTCTCGATTATCGGAGGGCGATCCACGAAGCGAGAGCACGCAGCAAACCAGCCGGTCAGGGAAGAGGAGCGCGGTGACGGAGCGGGCAAGCGGCTCTGAGAGAGGGCGAAACAGTGGGGCAGTAGTTGCAGTGAGATGATGGCATGCAACGTACTTCTAATTCAATGGAATCGGCTAACTAAGAAACGAAAACAAAAATAGCACATTACAATTTAATAAATCGAGTAAATCGAATAAAATAGCATTATCATTAATATCAGTTATAACAGGCACATTAATGGCAATGAAACGTAAAGAAATGTTCAGGATGCTGGAGAGAATAAACGCAAGAAGTCCAATTCAATGAAGCGTAGAAGGTAAAAGAAAATACGATGAGACACTATAGTTGTTGGTTCCCAAGATCAATAATCGTCATTAAATTAAACAAGAAAGTCAGACGAGCGGCAGTACTACGAAGTTCAGAGAAACAATATGGTAATTACAAGGCAGAAAAGCGCAATGAGACAACAGATACAGTAATAACTTGTAGGAGGAATCGTTCTGGAAACGGAATATGTCGAGGAAATGCGAGCAGCCACGGAGGCGGCCCCGGCCAAAGCCAAAGGAGGTCGATGGTGGCGAGAAGCACCCACCCGCCGCGCCGGCGGAGGAACCAACCGACTACGTGCGCAGGAGAGGCGCGATGCTCAAGCGGATAACAGCGAGAGAATTTCAATGGGCGCTACCGAATACGCGGAGCTGTTCTCAAAGCGGATGCACGCTCCACGCTCACCACAGGTCAGATGCAGAAGCCTGGGGCCTGCTACCGCAGGTACAGAAACGTTGATAATGAGAAGAATATGCTAAAACGGTTGTGAACGAGAGATAATCAACTAGGAAGTCGACTCATTTAGAAAATTGGTTACGTGTGTGGGGAAAGTACAGTTCCACATAATGAGATGTATTAATATGATACTTGGGAACTTCTAATGAAATAATGGATGTTAATACATGAAGTATCGCAATTAATCTATCGTCATTGATAACTCTGTATTCTCATGATATATTATTTCTTTTACATCAATAAGAAAACATTAAAATTATTTATTTTTTAAGTATGTTGCATTTCTGTTACCAGATGAAACTAAACATAAATTTTGCGAATATCTGGAGCAACAATTCGTGCAAACGGAATATGTCGTTTCAATATAATTGAATTTCTCTGATGTCACTTTTGTTTCTGTAGACATTTCTTTATAGAGGGTGCAGGAGTGTCTCTGGTCAGGGCATCTGCCTCATCTCTACATTCCTCTTCCAAGTTGCCTTCCACCCTTTTCGCCGTTGTCTCTTCCATGTGCGCGTTGCAGCCCTGGCGCCGGCAGCTTTCCCCGCGGAGCGTCTGGCCCCGGCGCTCCCTCGCAAGACGTGCTCGGCGCGCGCCTCGCCGCCGCCACCGCCGCCACCGCCGCCGCCGCCCTGCGTGCTGCGGGGAGATAGCGGGCTCTCGAGACGGCGGCGGCGGCGGCGGCGGCGGCGGCGGTGGCGGTGGCGGCGGCGGCGGCGGTGGCGGCGGCGGTGGCGGCGGCGGCGGCGGCGGCGGCGGCGGCGGCGGCGGCGGCGGTGGTGGCGGTGGCGGCGGCGGTGGCGGCGGCGGCAGCGGCGGCGCGCGGCGAGCGCGGGGAACGCGGGGGAGGGTGGCGGCGGGGGCAGGGGTGGCGGCGGAGAGGCGCGGAGCAAGGGAGTTCCCTGTCAGCACGTGCTGCCCGCGCATCCCTCATATCGGCAGATATTGGCGGCGGCGAGGGTGGCGAGGGAGGCTGCGCCCCGCCCCTGCCCGCACGGTACAGTCTCGTGAGGATGCTGAAGATTTTTTCTTTACCATTTGTATTACATATACCAATAGTTTCACTGAACGCTCTGTAAAAGCGCTATGACGAAAGCCGTTGCGGCCCAATGCAAACACGTAAAAATATTGTGTAATACGACATACTACAAAATTACAAAAATAATAATAAATATATCATTGTAACACTCCGTATTCGAAGCAGTGCTGTTCTCAATTAATTATTTGAACTTGAAAAATATAGTTCTGCAGAAGCTGTTAACCCGAAATTAGAAGACAATATAATGCTTTATGTAGCAAAGGAAACCGAAGAAAAATCTTTAAGTAACCCCTTATTTTTTTTCTGGACGGAAAATGTGAGTAATACGGGATAGTTCTCACATGTGAATTACTCTATGCTCGAAGATCCATTTAAAAAAATCTTCATAATGTTATGGCGTAAGACAATGATGTTCTGTTTCCAGTCATTTTTGTAGAGCTAAACAACTGAACAGCACCATAGACTATCGCACAATGGAAGTGACGCGTCTGATTTACAACTGCAGAAAAAAAAGACAAAGTACAAGAGCATTTTTCCCCATTCGCCACGCCCACTTCAGCTCCTCAGTATCCTCTTACTCCATTCCACCCCCCATCCACGACCAATCACGCCACCGAGCTCAAGGGACCAATCCGCCGACTACCGTCATCTGTCAACGCGTCGTCGCTGGCTCCTTGAGTCCCCGCGGGAGGCGCTGCAATTAAATGCCGCTCGTCAGCGCCCTTTCATAATAGGAGCGTTCATTTTTAATCGCGATTTTTTTTCTTTTCACCACGCCCCTCTGCGCCCGCACTCGAGTTCTCCAATAATCAAGTCGTAGGCTTAATGCCATTGTCGCACACCCTCCATGTTAAAAATTCTCACTTTCCTCGTTCTTCGCACCCTCCCTGTGGAACCGCAGGCGGTCGCTTCTTCAACCCTTCCTCCGCCAGTCATAAACCTACCCTTCCGCGAGAGAGCGTTCCTTTTTTCATGCTCCCGAGGGTAGGTCTGTTTTGGGGCTCAGGAGGAGTCCATCACGCCCTGTCCCTCACCCCCTCCTTAATTCGCTTTCACACCAGTGGAAAGGTTTGTAGTTACTGTAATTTTCATTATTTACTCAGCGTCGCGGTACATTTTATAACGTGCTGTTGGTACCAGTGAATCGCTGCGGCAATATGAAAACGGGGACAGGGTTATTTTCTAGCAATGCTTAGCGAAGCAAGCGGCGCGGCGCCCCGGCATTACTTGTGTGTAGGCATTTGCATAATGCTATATGTTCGCTAGTTTACATTTCAATTTACCGAGGGGTGTAATTTCGCGGTTACGAAATCTGCATGCGCGCGCCGGCACGGGAACAAAACGGAAAACCTCGGCGAGGCGGTGGATGCAGTGGCGACAGAGGCGGCGCTTCGGGGCGGCGAGGCTTGGCACAGCGGCGCGGGTGGTGGCCGGGCGCTCGCACATCTTCGGGGTAGCAAGGCTGCGTGGGATCTGGAGAGAATTGATCACAATGCGAGAACTATTGTCGAGGAGAAAGTAATAGTGATAGCTTATTTGCGACACTTTTCTGTAATTATGTTATGGTTAACGCAGAGGAAATGCTGAAAATTGGTGATGCAGAGGCATAAAAACGTGTCATTTACGATGCTGAAAGAAATTATTAAAATTAATGTTTTACTTGGAAAAAACTTATTGTGGCAGTATTATCCGATAAGTGCGAGTGAATAGGGTTTAAAGGCGAAGAAAAAGGTGAACAAAATATGACAAATAAAGTAGTGAGAAAGAGCAAGTTGTTTCGAATACACGAAAGACGTGAGGTAACCTAGCCATAATATATTGTGGGAAGCGGGGAAAAGGACAGAACCAGCGTTATGGCACTGGCAGTACCGAGATGACGGCCACGGCGAAAAGAAGGGAGTTGGGAGCCAGCGACAGAGGGCGACGGATTCGGAGGCGGGGGCGCTGGCGCCGCAGTGGCGTCGTATGGGACTTTGATTTCCGTATGGGAGGGCCCGCCCTGAATTATGGCGCTCTTCGGGCGGGTATGTTAATGTGGGCGAAAGACGCAACGGCGAGGCCCTTCCCGCGCCCGCCGGAGGAGCTTCAGACGCGAAGGACGGTGACCTCGGCGAGGGATGATCCATCATGCGGAATAATTTTTGCGCAAGGCAACCATTTATTACAGTCACGCTACAAAAGACACACTGCACAACAAGCAAAAAAATGCGTAAACAATTTCTTACCAAGAAGGATGATTACTAAAAGAAAAAATGACGCACACAGAAGCTCTACATGAGTACTCTAAGACCACCACGAATGTAACATACATTTTGAAAGAAATAAAAGTGTTCTTTTATTATTTATGAAAATAACTCGAATAAAATTTGAAATGATGGTCAGGATATATTAGGAAGAGTACACGAATCTATGGAAATTAACTGCTTTTACCCTCATTCTCGATTTTAAATTCAGAAGCTAAATATAAGAATGCCATATAATCTTCAATAAAGTTATCTCATCTTAACCAATTCTTACAGTAATTCTTTAGCAACCGTTATTAAAGCGTATTTTACTGCTGAAACAACAATATCGAATTATTGTTTTGAAAAAATGTTAACCACCCATGATTTATTAAAATTTAGAAATTAAGAAATATTTTCTGTAAGCGATAAAAACATATCAGGCAATAATATATGTTCATTGTTTTATACTAAAATTACGTAAACATTTAGATGGATAAATTCCGGCCATATTTTTTCTGACTGAAGGATGTTCCTTGGTCAAGGGCGCAATCTCTGCTCGCTAGCGCTCTGTGGGCAACAACGAGAGCGTGTCCAGGAAACACGCTCTTCTCGCATGTAAACACGGCTCTCCACGCGGAAGCGTTTATGACGTCATAACGAGGCTCCAGCGACCGACACTCGGGCTGGCAAAAGTGGCGGCGCGCGGCCCGCCCGGGCTAACGAGGCGATTTATCGGCCGCCGTAATTTCGTAGTCTGTGCGGGATCAGCTGACGAGAGCACCGGATTCAGCACATGGCGCAATCGCACAGTGGACGCGACTTACCGCGTCTTCTGCACTATCCTTATACTCGCAACATTGACATCTGTTATTTGTGAAGGATGAAATCGTGTTTAAAAATAGAAAAAAAAGGGAAGTTAATAACCACCTAGCCACACAATCCATATCTCTATCTCTCTTCAGAAATATCCCTATTTGCTGACGATGTAGACCTCTTCACATCCGCCTACAGTATTGATGTCACAATTGTCAATTTATAAAATGATCTCTCAGTCCTCGAACCTTTGTATACGAAATGTCATATGTACTTAAATCCAAGTAAAAATCCACAACAATATTACACTACGATACACCCCGATCAACATATTCACGCTTTCCAACTCTCACATTCCCTGGCAACCACCCGCACATTCAGTCAAGTATCTTTGAGTGTACCTCGATCGCCTACTAACCTGGAAGTATCACGTCAACTCTGATATAAATAAGGCCTATAGAAAATCAATCCGACTGTAACAGTTACTCAATAGATCATTCCTTAAACTCACAAACGCTGTTATATTATACAACACTTATATTAGCCCCACATTAACTTGCGCCTCCCCAATATGGTTTTCAGCATCCTACATTAATCTCAATCGCTTTCAAACATTTCAAAATAAATTTCTTCGTAAAACTATTTACGCCCTCTGGTTTATCCGAAATAATCAACTTCTGTGCGATCTTGATATTCAATTCCTAATATCATTCACAAAACAATTAAACCGCAACTTTTTTCTAAGCCTCCCTTGTGCCCTAAATTTAACCGCCATTCCTCTGGAAAAGACCTGGCTTTCCAAAAAATAGACAAATTATAGCATCATGATGTCATCAAATAAATATTCCCTTTCCATGTAACCCCCTCAACTATCGCCAACCAAAAAACAAAGCATATCGTTTCTAAATAAAAAAACGTACTGGAGACCAATTCCTTTACACTCAAATGTAAATAGAGTAACAAATGTTGTTTGTATTGTATTATTTTCTAACACTATCACATGTAAATTCTTGAGGCTGATTAGTGAATAAAATTATAAAAGGCACACAATCGTATGTCCGCCTTACCTATTGATGAATGAAACAATTACGTAATTTTCTTACAAATAAAGTACTTTATTTTTAACAATAATTAGAATCCTTAATAAAAATTGTTAATTTTAATATTTTAAACGTTTAACGAGTAGTATCGTATTGGTGATCTTTACATATGTTAGAGATATATGAATAATGCAATTAGAAAGATGCGAATATTATAAACGCAAAAATGCGATCATAATTACTTCTAAGATTCTAAAATTTGGCAATTAAAAAAGTCTGATTTATTTCTAGACTAGAAACGTAGAAAACACGAAATTAATAAGAATGGTAAAAATATGCAATCACCGAAACACTGAATTACATTTAAATATTAAATTTGATACATAATTCATTAAAAAAAGGTAAATACATCAAAACTTAGATTTAATGTGTAATTACTAAAATGCTTTATTTGCTGGAATTTTCATTACTATCATTGTTAACGTGCAACTGAAGGTGAAAATTAGATCTGCGTCAATAATTTTGGCAGACGACAGAAACTGTCGAATAAACATTCGAGGAAAGGGCGCGGAGTGCCACAAGCGAAACCGGGAGCCTGGCAAGAACTGCGAACCTCATCCCCGCAGTCTCTTTTCCTCTCACTCTGTTAACCTGCTCTGCCTGCCTTCTCCAGCACACGATTCACCACCTCCGTCTCCTTCTGTCTGTGCTCGCCAACGTCACACGCCTTTACATCCCGTCTCCGAAATATCTCTTGCACCCGCACGTGTCCTCGACATTCCCTTGTGCCACTCTTTTCTTCTCCCTTCCTCCACCAGAGTTCGGACCGATTCCGTCTGCTCTCCCATCCCCGTTGCCAACGCCCCCTCCGGCCAACGTTCTTTCCTTCTCCGCCTCCCAAGTTGTAATTTGAATGGAAAAATATGTGTCTATTGGGAAGACAAGCGCAGTTAAGCCAAAACTCTATCCCCAGCCTTGTCTTCATTTATAAGCGCATCCCTTATGCCGGGCGCGAAGGAAAACAGTTGCGAAGGGGACGGGGGCGGGCGCGGTGGCGTGGGCGGGGGCTAAAATAAACTTTGGAAAATTAACTTTAGCGTAAGATATATGGGGGCGCGAGAACCCTCGCGAGGCGAAGAGGAACGCGCGTAACGTATGCGCTGCCGAACGCCCGCAGGTGGGCGGCGCGGCGCGGCGCGAGGATAACGCCGGCCGGAAGCGGCCCCGCCCTCCTGCGCCGGAAATGCGCCTGTCTCTTCTAAGGCGCCGCCGCCCCGCGCCACCCCGGCTGAGCACTCGCCAAGCTTCATCCATCGAAACAGGAATGTAACACCGCAAATGCAATTCGTCGCCATTCCGGCAGCAAGTTTCGCATTCAAATGTTGATGTGAAAGGTGTAAAATAATTCTCAGGAGCATATATAAGTTTTAGAACAATTCACTATTTATTACCTTATATTCCCCGAAAGCTCAAATAAACGAGATATGTTTTAATACTATTTCTTATAAATCTCTGTGCATTGCATTCATTGCAGTTGATAACGAATGATTTTTTTTAAACAAATGAAAGGTCTTTTAATAATTATGACTACAATGAAATAAATTACATTTATTTTTCATTTACTTTATTGATTATGCAGATTCACCAAATCATAAATTGTTGTTTCAAAACGTTTTCCAATTTATTTAGTATCCCAAATAAGGTAGGCAAGAAGCAACTGCAACTTTAGATTATGTTACTCTTGTGTTCTCTCATGTTCGTCACAACAAGCAATTTGGCATCACAGCATAAACGGCGAAAAAGAACCGCGTTAAAGAAGCCGGAAATCGGGGTGGTTTGGGCTCGTGGAGGTCAGTACTCCAGGGCGCCGTGCGCGAACACAAGGCCGAGCGCGCGGCAAACGCTAAGGCGCAGGGCAGGGCAGGGCAGGGCAGGGCAAGGCATCGTTGTGAAATACGCTGCGGGTGCGGTGCACCAGGTAGGGAGGTGAACCAGGTGCCTGACCTGAGACAATACTCTGCGAAACGACGGCCAGGTGACAAGGTTTAGTGCGAGAGAGGTTTTACGACTCGGGGGAGCGGGCACAAGCCGGCAGTAAAAAGGCCGCCTCTTTTAGGTCCCTTGCTCCCACCGGCAGGCCCTCAAATGAATGAGAATGCCTTTTTGCACTAGAGGGGTATGTACCTTTCAAGGTTACGAGCACTAACTAGTTTGCTTGTGTAAATACAAGAGAATAGTTTAGTTTTAGGCAGCTTTTGTTTTATGAAACATGTTACATTATGTGATGTATTATAAATAAAGTATGTTACGTAAATACATGTTATGGTGTTATCAAATGTAATTAATAACATCAATGAAAGTAATCTGCAAATTAAATTTTATGATCGCTTTGTCCAGAAAAGTGAGATTAAATTGACACTAACGGTTCAATAGTAAATCAACTTTCATTTTTTGGTTAGCTGCAATTTTGATTAGATATCAATATTTTTAACTCCACTATTTGAACAATACAATTTTAACAAAAGCAAACTTTAAAGTTCTGTTACTGGCTTACGTATCATTCTGTCACCTGTGAATGATATGAAATATTACAACCGAAATAAGATCATCAAAATATATACCACTTTCACATTAAATATTCCGTGTTTCAAATTGTACTGATGAATTTCTTCATTCTCCTATGTGATGGAAGATGTCTCTTGACACAACACTTGTTAACTCCTACAATATATTGACATATTTCATTCGCACCCAGCATAATTAAAGATAACGCCTCCCTCTCATTCCATCTACTTGTACTCCAAGCTCCTAAGCAGCTTTGCCCACCACATTTCGCGCTCCAGCCGCACTCCCATTGCCGACCTGCCGCCTTTGGCGTCCGCCCCCGCTCGCCCACGGCGCGCGTTTTAGTATTCCGTCGGCAGCGGCTTTTCGAGGGCGGAGAGCCGCGGCGAGGGAGGCGCGCGGAGAGAAAGTTGGCGAAATTGAGACACCCACGACCGACGGTGGGAGAGGGTGCAGCGCCGGACATCAATTCCGACCTCTCGAAGGGGTCGCGGAGGCGGGAGAGGGGGCTGCAGGGGGGAGGGAGGGTGGCGTCCAATTGCGGCGAAGGGAGCGCGGGAGGGCCGCGAGGGGGGGAGGAGGTGGCACAGATGCGTCGCCTCGCCGCGAAGGCGCGCAGGGCTTTTAATTGCGGATGGGACAGCGGGCGCGAGGGGTGGGGCGGGGAAGGGAGCGGGATGGCGAAGGACGCCGGCTGCCCGCGTGCACGGCGCGGGGGGAATACGCAAATGGCTGAGCAGCTCCTCAGAAGTGGGGAAAATGAACGAGGCGACGCTTTCGATTGCCGTGAAATTGAGAAGGAATTTAGATATGATATATCAAAAACGAGAGGGAAACTGAAAACTAATTGGATCATTGAAGAAGTGCTGAAGAGAATGACGATGAGAATCGAAAACGGCAATAAAATATACGATGAGAGAGTAACATTCCTCTTCTCTAAAGGAACAAGTACTACATATTGTGCCTTTTATTGGAATCAAATATCACTTTTCACATTTGATTTACCTTAGAATGCACAATACGATTTTCGTATCTGGCTTTTTTATTTTCATGAAGTAGTAGGTCATTCCACTTCCCTCGGAAACGTGGACATTTGTTGTTATTTGAGTAAATTACTTGAGAATAAAAGAAAATTAAAAAAAGAACAAAGATGTGATTGATCATCATTAACCCTTCGTTTGCTGAACTACACACTTTCCAAGTGCTTCCAATAGGGTACATTGAAACCACTATTTTTTCCAATATAAATACCAATTTTTGAATATTTTTATTGATAAAAGTTTATGATTATATGGATTGACGATATAGTTGTTCCATTTGCAGATAGTGAAGGTAATTTTTATTTTCACTAAAAATATAAATGTAATCAATGTTTTATTTATTATTTTTTTGAACGCAAATTTTAAAACTTGAATATAACTTCAGATTCCAAATTCTTTAATAGAGCGGTATTTTAAATATTTTGTTGTCCATTTTAAAAAAAGTTTTACTTACAACAGGGTTAAAATAGTGACCAATGCCTTCAGTAAAGCACTAACGGTACTTGTTTTCTAGTCATTTTTAAGTACATAATATCATAAATATATAAAAAGTAAACCCCTTAATGTTTTCTAACTACTAATAAAAGTATATCGTACAAATACATGAACTTCCAGAATCATACTTTAAAACCATGAATAGCTTTATATATATGGTGTGGGTACATACATATACTCACTAAACGAAGTAAACGAAGGGTTAAAATATAAGGTAATAGAGAATAATGGAACACAGACAGTAGGTACTGGAAACTAACAAACTCTCTAGGTGATTTTAGTTTTTGATTCCCTTCTGCTGAAAGAACGTACTATATATTCTGGTACGAGAATCATGGTCTGTAGCTTTCTCATGTTCTTAAATTTAAATGAATACAATGCAATATGACATTCTGCATAGTTATAAAAATAAATGCTTTCTACTTACTATTACAACTAATAGCTAAATAGAAACATATACTCATATCCATTCTTTCATGTGTGACTCAATGTGAATATTCGAAAGTGAAAAGGAACGAGAATGAATGCCTATACAATTCTCCGGAATAAGAAACGAAACAACGTACGTGCATTAAGAAACCACTGCATTCGCGGCGTAAACAAGAGCAATTAGCGAAAGGTAGTTCGAAAGCAGGGAATCCCCCCACGGCAGCGCACTTCACTCCCACACTTCCAGCTCCCCCTCCACATGGGCTCCATCGCCCCGGTGGCGGGGGCGGCGGCGGGCGAGGGCGCGTCCACTGCACCTGAGCAGCGGGTGGTGGCGGCGGCGGAGGCGGCGCGGGGAGGGGAGGGCGTGGGGCAGCCGGCAGCACATCCGTCTTGCGCCGATGTAGATTTAAGAGTTGCCTCCTGCGCCACCGCCACCGCCCGAAGGGGGAGAGTTACTGCGGGGGTGGCGCGGCCAATTAGAAGGGGAGGGATTTATCTCGGACGCTTGGGGCTGCGAGGGGCGGGGCGGGGAGAGGCGGAGCGGAGCGGCCGGGGCGGGGCGGGGCGGGCAGAAGGGGCGTCGGTCGCCGGCGGCGCCGCCACTCCCGCTTGGGGACGCCTGCCGGCGCGGCGTCGGGGAAGGTGATGGAGGCGGCAGATCGGCGGGGGGAGTTACAATGGCGAAGGCAGCAATGACTTGGGAGAAAATTGCGACATACGCCGCCGCATTGACGAGAAAAAATGTGCACGTTATGAAGTCCAGGATAGTTATACATACCATTTCAATATTATAAAATTTCACGAAGACCAATTCGAGGACGGTTTGCAACGGGAATGGAGACCGTGAGAAAGACAAAGATGACACGGAGAGTAGCAATAAATAGTAGTAGCGGAAGAGATGAACAAGACGGGTTGCGTCATTTTCCGAAGTATATATTGTGAAGATCGAAATAAGAAGTAGTCAGGCATCTCGTAGTACTCGTACAGAATAACGTTATACGGTAATAATAGCACTTTGCATATTAGATTGCAAATTTACAAAAATTCTAAGGTTCGTCGAAGATCCTATTCAGATTTTCAACAATGTAGTCGAAAATATGTTCGACAATCGAAATATTTTTTTCTAGTGCAAAAAGGCATATGTTACTAATTGTTTGGAGAAAAATAATATAAAAATTGAAAAAACACTCGTACTTATATAATCATCCAAAGATCTGCTGCAGAAGTGGAGCGAACAAACCGACATCAAACGCTGATTCGGCAATAGATTCGTGAAGGCACTCCAAACTTCCATTCAATCCCCAAAGAAATCATTCCAAGACGCAGCGGGCCTTCCATATGCAGCGCACGCAAGGCGCCGAGGAAAAACGCCTCGTTTGCCGGCGCGGGAACGCGCGCGCGTTGCCATGCGCGTCGTTCGCGTGGGTGGGCGGCGGAGAAAAACGCCAGTGAAGCCGCGCCGCGCGGTGGGATGAAAGGTCGGGCGCGGGCGGCGCTGGGGCGCGGGGGCGGCGGCGCCGGACAAAGGTAAATCCGACGAGGGCGCGCGCGCTCAGAGCAGTTCAGGATGTGGCGCAGAGTTTGCGACGAGTGTTCGCCGATGATAGATGTTCTATAGAATTATTGAAATGAGTGAGTTGTATAATACTGCAAACAATTTGAATCGTTTATTTCAGAAACCCGTCAAACGCCAATATTTAAAATGCGCTTTAGTGGTAGAATATTGTTCCATGAAGATAGACACATCGCTAATTCCATATTTACCTGAAAAATATTCATTTATTAACTGCTTTAATATTAAATAATATTTTGAAATCGGAAATACTGAGACACTTTTTTCAGTTTTCTCGACATGACAAATTTGGCGTTTGACGGGTTTCTGAAATAAATGATTCATTTGACGCGAAATACATAAAGAAGGCAGCGTTTGAATACGTAACGCAAACATAAGAATATTGCGGTCGGAAGAAATATAAAGCAAAGAACAAAAGAAAAAAATACTTGAAAAACTACTGGAAAACTGACTGACGTTTACCGGCGCACGATTACATAACTTTCTCTTCTCAGGAAGTACTTCGTAAGGGCGATAATGTAAAAAGGAGAAAATAAACAACATTCTGTTAATTGGAAACAAGCCTAAGTCGTAAGAAAATAGCAAAAGATGAAAAAAGTACAGATGAAATTGAAATAAGCGTGAGCAGAGGAGAAAAGAAGAGTCGTGGGAACGGCGGAGGCCAAGTACGCAAACGGGGTAGGTGGAACGGGGGCGGCAAAGCTCTCGTTAGTATTCCTGAAACAGCGTCAACACTCCGCGAAGTTCGCTCGCCTACGCCACCGTGGCCGTCTCTTCAACGATCCTTTCCCAATGCCTCTGCTGTCAAAGAATCCCTAATTCAGACGTGCCGAATTTCAATAATTGCATCCGGCGGAGGTGAACCGTACATCCTGTCCCGTGAATCATTTCGAGTTAAAAGAATGTGGTGCGTTTTCGAAGATGTTTTATAAAAAATTTATTTTTTAGTTTCAAACTATAATGGACAACACAAAACTCGTATTCGCAGTTAATAATTTTCAACACCTATTTTTGAGTTTGAAAAAACTCTTCGAAATGACGTAATTTCTCAAAAACTCCAATTAGATCTTCAATGAAATCTACTCATTTGCACAGAAACATTCCATAATATCTAGTTCTAGAATGAACAGTCTAGAAGCATATTTGAAGTACTGTCGGCATAAAACTGATGGTATGCTACACAATGCATTGTTAATGCCAATGCGATGCTAATGGTACACGATGCATTATCTTCGAAAATCAAAGGCATATTTTCTTCCTAGCAGAATTCGTCGTTCTGCTCTTCGTTTAAACATTCATTAGCAATGTGATATTTCGTGGAACCCCAGCTAAGACGGAGGGTACGGTCAGTCGATTATCTTCCGGACCAGCGGGAGCGTTGCGTGGCGGGGTGCGGTGGCCTTGCGGCCGGCCACCGCTGCTTAGCCTCCCCTTCTCATCGCCTCAACCCCTTCGCTCTGCTGCGCCCTCGCGGTCGCCGTGGTCTCCGGAGCACTGATTAGCGTCTTATCGACACCGCGACCCTCGTCCCAGAAACTGGAGCGTGTCTACCACCTGAATACGATCAAGAACGTGAGGATTAACGATCATAATGTGCTGTCAAGATGGAAACAAATGGAAATAATAAGAATACAGTGCATTAGACGCAAGGAATATCTAGACATTTTCCACAATTAATTTTGGAATGCTTATTTTCAGTAGACGGATATGGAAATAATTATATTATAAAATTACATTCACTACATTGTTTTTTTAGTTAACCTACTATAAACACTTTTATGGCAGAAATGTATAGTTGGAAATGCAACCATCATGGGTATGTTTAAATATTAATCTACTTTTTATATTTTCTTATTCCAAGAGCATGAACATTTTACACATCTTATGATTCAACTGGATAGACTGAATTTTAATTGAAATGCCGCACTGCCAAGGAATGAAACATACCGTGTTGAGTTGCATGTGTATCAGTATCTTTGTTTCAGTGGCGTTTGATACCTTCTCATTGACTCTGGACAACAATCTGGTCCCTTCAAGTGATGGCGAGGAACCCAGTCTTTGATTGAGTACACTTCTATACGTAATTATAATTTTGTTTTTACAACATTGAACTATATTTGAATTTTGCTTTATTATAATAAATTAAGCACTGAAATCTCCATACAATTTGCAGATATGAAAAGACAATGAGAATAAAAAAAAGTTGCATTTATTTCATACAACTTATTCGAAGCAATTTCTTTTAAAATCCTTCTATTTCGGTGAAACCTAAGCATGTTTGAATGAGTTATGACTTTGAAGTCCATAAACATTCGTTCAGTTATGAAATTACCACACATTTTAATACTACATGTCTCTGAATATTACGAACGCAATTTTTTATATCATTTACTTTCTTTATATACTGCTTGATATCTATCCCCATGAAAACACTGCATATATCTAGTAACATTCACTTGACTTGCCCTCATAAAACCGACGAGTCACAAATCCTTCCTCTATTGCAAATTAATCCCGGCCGCAAGTAGCTGGCGCGCCGGCCTCTTGTTCGTAGCCCTGAGCGCGGGGGCGTCACAGCGGGATGACAAACCGCGGCCGCCTCCGCGAACAAAGCCAACCGGGACTCGAACCGCGGCCGCTTTAACCTACATTTCCGCCCCCGCCCGGGCGCGCCTCTTTCCGGCGGCGTCCGCGCGGCGCGGTGGCGCGCCGGCCCATAACGAGGGGCGCCGCTTTATTTTCGAACGGAGGGAAGGCGAACGACGAGCAAAAAGGAGCGTACATGATACATCGCTCAGATCTTAAGTGCAATCTTTTAGAAGTATTTCTGTGGCACCTCTGAAATTCCCGCGCGCCAGCTGAGCCAGCGCTATGGAATGGAGCGTTAGCCGACCGCACGGAGGACAGCGCCGGCGAACGGGCCCGCACAACCAAGCCGAAGAATTGCAAAGCGTTGATAGGCATGAATATAGTAGGGGAAAGTAGGACTAAAAACTTTCCAAACGAAGACAAATTTCGTGGGAGTGAATGTGGTAATTGAAATGAGTGCAAGGTGGAAAGGGAGAGAATCTGAACGAGGGGCCTAAAAGCACAAAAGCACAAGAGTGAGACGAAGAGGTGAGCACGGTGAGGTGTAGGTACGACACATTATGAAAGAGGGCGGTTTGTTGACAGGTGAGGAGAGTGGGCGAACGAGAGAATAGGCGAAAGGATTAGAGCACGAACGGGGGCACGGGTCGGGGGAACAATGGTAGAATGGGAAGGAGAAGGGGGGAGTGGGCGGATGAGCGAGCGGGTGGGCGGTGGTTGTCGCAGCGTTTCGCCAGAGCGGTAAATCGCGGGCGCGTGCAGCGCGCGAGCGGGGAGGGGGGCGGAACGCGAAGTGGGGCGGAGGCAACACGGGTCCGCGTTCGCAGACATGGCACGTAATTAGGCTCGCAAAGAGAGCTGATATACGCAGTCGCGCGCCGCCTGTCAGCACGCGCTGCGCCGCACGTGGCTGCACCTGTCGCGCGCCGCCCGGCGCCCAGGAGAGCGCGTCACGTGGCCAACGCATGGACGCTCGCTTTCAAATGAAGGGGCGCGGCGGGACGAATTGTACGCGTTATATGAGTCAATGATTCTAACGGGACAAATGGGAATATTTTGTGAGACAAAACCATCAACAACGAAGGTAAAAGACGAAATGGAATCGTTTAACCTAATAAAAAAATAACTTCATTTGAAATTGTTTGGGATTATTAAGAGATTGCCACGTATACTTCAGAAATTTAAAATTTTAGAACTAATAAAATACAATGTCAACGAAAACTTGTATTGTGGGAAACCATCTATATATTTAAAAAAATAAGGTATTCTGCCATGGCTTCGTTTAGAGCTTCTACTGAACCGATTGTTGTATTTTTTCTTTTAAATGAAAGAATATGATCCCTAGATGTGTTATCAGATATTTTTTGTGTTGATTCACCAACATTTACAGTGTAAATTAATTAATTAAATCATTCTTTAATAGTACGCTTATCAATAGTCAATTGTTTTCTTTCAAAGGGTGGCAGTTACAAAGTACGTGAGTACATAGATGTGAGTCCACGCTGCTTGATGTTTTGTTTTGATTGTTGAGATTTGTTTACAATTCGTCAAGATTTTGTTTCATTGTAATAATTTCATTGTGGAGTTGACAGTTTGCATGTATTTACTTCTGTGGTGTATTTTGTAGAGAACATTCGCACAGTGGATTTTGCTCGGTTGTACTTTAGTGAAGTTGATTACAGGTTATGTCGAATTCCGAATCGTTGTCCACGCGCCCCAAAAGACGCAAACATACATTAACTGGACGCAGGGAAACAGAAAGTCAGCGTAGGTGTCGTGATAGTGAGGTCATTTCGTTTTCTCTTGGGTCATTGTCTATGAAATATCAGTTTTGTTCTGCTTTGTACTTTCCATGTGAGAGAAATTCTGCAAACAATTTACTCTGCGTTGCTTAAATGGGAAAATAAGTATACCTTCGAACAATATTCCAGAAGAAATCAAACAGTTGTTTATAGGAGATGATGACTCATCAAAAAACTTTAGAAATAATATCCTTGAGCATAATAGTGCTATATCTTTTGTGCCGATATTGCATTGCCACCTGGTCATGGACCATACGTATTCAAAATTTTGGGAACTCATCACAGAATATCTTTGTTATACCCTCAAGATCCAAACAATGCAATAGAGTGTGAACATTAGTCTGGGTACAGTATTGTATATTCATTTCAGATCTCACCGTCAAATTTTGACGAGTTCTCACTAGTGAAATCTTATTATTCTTGAACAGTAGTATTCAGTAACATTTTCAGTAGCGCCTCAGAAAGTATTGACTTGCTAAATCAAGCTATTTTTGTATATTTAAGTCAAATGTTTCATAAATACATATAAATGTATCGCTAAATCAAATTTTGTACATTACAAGAAAAACAAATTCAGAATGTAGAGAGGATACATATCAAAGAATTGATATTGGATTCTGCTAACCAGGGGTATTAGATAACTAAATAGTAACTGCGGACAAGGCCACTGACAGCAAATTGCACATGTTAACTTTTCTGGCAGGCCGGTGCTTCAGTCGTTGCTGGTGAACGCATGTTATCAGAATCAGAGACGGGTACAGGGCTCATTGTCTTCATTCTATTCTTGAAGCAATATTTGCTTATTGACAATCCCTAAAATTTTCTAATTTAAAAATCCATTACATATTTCACATGGAATGAGATAATACAATACGTTGCCAAAGCGTTTACTAATGTCTTAATTAAGAAATGCCACTTTTTAAGCAGAACCTACACACCGAGGTGGAGCAGTAAGATGTTGAACGTGTGACAAGCGGTAACTACTTGCGAAGAGTATCAGCCGCCGCCGTCTGCGCCGCCGCCGCCGCCGTCGCGGAGCCGTCGCCGACCGCGCGCAGCCACCGCGGCCTTATCAGCGCGGTGCGGAGCGGCGCGGCGCGCCCCGCTCAGTAAATCAGGCGCCGGGAGAAATACAGCCCTCTTCTATAGCTCTTAATTTTTATCGAGCCCGGAGATCGCCTTGCTCCTGCATCCCCCGCCCTATGCCCCCGCCGCTCGCAGTATCACCACCACCCACGTCTCCATTCCCGCCTCTGCAAGTTCGCGCTTCTCACATCTCCCCCTCAGCCGTCACTGTCTGCAATCTTCTCTTTCAGGGAGCCAACTTTCTCGCTTAGCTTTTGCCCGCTCGGACCATTGAGAAAAGAATTACCTCCTTAGTCTATGCTTGGACTAAGCAGACTTGTTTCCCAACCAGAGATATTCCTACTGGTCCCAACTCACTTGTATCCAATTTCTGCTTCTGTTTGTAGCCTTCCCTGCTCCTGCTACTGTTGCTGTTCCTGTGCAGAACGGTCCACTAGTCGCAACCATCCCTTCATCCACTCCGCCTGAGGCACCCTTCCTGTCCTTTTCGCGGTCTTATTTTCCGTCTGTCGTTTCCAGTAAATATTTCACGTCTTATTTGTTATTTGCAGGCATTTTTATCTTTGTCCGTCGCCCCACTGCTGCTGTGGGTCTCAACTTGCTCGCTCGCCCCCGGGCCGCAACCGAATCGGGTGCTCGCCTCCTCTTGAATCAACATCCTCCGCCGTATATTTCTCCCGCCTCCACCCGCGAACTGGAACCTTCCAGAATAAAAGTTACACGCACACACATCCACAGAAAAGGCGATCCCTCCCCATGCTCCGGGCGACCCGAGAAAGGGACAAAAAGGAGCACCGGAAAGGGAACGAATAAGAAGAGCCCGAAAAGTACCGAGACCAGCAGAACAGTAATCTGGCGATCTGTTTATTCGGGAAGTTCCCTCCTCGGCCGAGGCATCCCTCCGCCGCGGGCGGCGGCACAGTGCGTCACGACGCGCGGCCTTATCTCGGGTGCCTTCCGCGGGCAGACGGGGAGGCTGTTGTAGCGGTAGACGCGGTGATGGGGGCGGCGACAAGAGAGGAGATGGTTGGAATGCGCTGTCACCAGAAGGGACGATGGTGTAGGTTGATAATGGAAATAGGGAAATGTGGTTTGGAGTGTAAAATGCATACTGTGATGCACAAAAATAAAAAAGATGAATTGAATTGAACGGTCAATACAATGTAAATTTATTCGAACGGAAAAAAGTCTTGATTCGAATAAACCTGACATTTTCATTCATGTATTTCATTTCCAAACAATTAAAGACGCATCAGAAAATAATTCGCGAGATGTCAATGGAGGCATATCCGATTATAAGGAGGGAGTTACACAAGTGAGCTGACGTAGCATAACTCGATGTGAATTTATTGATTAATTTCAAAATAATTAAATGCAAAAATAAATTGTGATTTAAACTGGGCAATGGATTGAAAGCAAATAATGTAAAGAGTTCAGAGCTTCATAACTGAGAGAGAGTTTAAGAAATGTGAGTAGCAAAAATCTGGTACCTTTGGAACAGCTTTCAACTACACCAAGATATAAAACGCAACTAGAGCACAAGCCGAGACGATGCCAATTACTGCTTCAGGGCAGCGAGGGCGCGTGCGAGGACGCGGGCGAGGGCGCGGACGAGGGCGAGTGAGAGGCCGCGGGTGCGGGCGCGGGCGCGGGCGCGGGCGAGGGCGAGGGCGAGGGCGAGGGCGAGGGCGAGGGCGAGGGCGCGGGCGAGGGTGCGGGCGAGAGCGCGGACGAGAGCGCGGACGAGAGCTCGGACAAGAGAGCGGGCGAAGGCGCGGGCGAGGACGCGGGCGAGGACGCGGGCGCGGGCGCGGGCGAGGGCGAGGGCGAGGGCGAGGGCGAGGGCGAGGGCGCGGGCGCGGGCGAGGGCGAGGGCGAGGGCGCGGGCGAGGGCGCGGGCGCGGGCGCGGGCGCGGGCGCGGGCGCGGGCGCGGGCGAGGGCGAGGGCGAGGGCGAGGGCGAGGGCGAGGGCGAGGGCGAGGGCGAGGGCGAGGGCGAGGGCGAGGGCGAGGGCGCGGGCGAGGGTGCGGGCGCGGGCGCGGGCGAGAGCGCGGACGAGAGCTCGGACAAGAGAGCGGGCGAAGGCGCGGGCGAGGACGCGGGCGAGGACGCGGGCGAGGGCGCGCAGACAGCCGCGCCCCGCCCCCTCCTGGCGGCGCGGCGCCGCAGAGAACGCGCAGATGGCGCCGGCGATTGGGCTGCTTCCGACGGCCGAGATTGGGGCCAGCTCCCCGGAAGGACGCGAGTTGTTTACGTGGCGGAGGAGGAGCTGCTATCTCCTGCCAGGCGTGCGGGAGGCAAGGCCGGGAGTGCTTACGCAAGAGGAGATGCATCACACACTGTTGCCAAGGGAAGGAAAATTAAATCATATTCAACACACTGGAGAGAAACTTTCAAAAATATTGTCTTTCAAATGTACATTCATCTCAACTAACAAATTTGTAATACTCTTGAGAAACAGTAATATTTTCCTTGCCTCATTTTTATCCAGCAATTCTTACTGTAATTTTTTTATCCATAGACTTCTGCAAAGTTGTTTATACCTCAAGTTGTCGTTTAAAACAAATTGATGACTTATTTTGTCTAATTTCACCTAATGCCATTGCTAACCACCATTGCTAGAGTAAAATAAGAAAACTTGTTCCTAGTGCATATTTCATGACTCTTTTTTAGAATAAAAGACGTTATTGAAATCAAGTATTTGTCAATAATTTCAAATTATCGTGAGATAGCAAGCAATTCAAAAGTAATTTACAAGAACCTCATTTACTTCTGCAAAACGTCTACTATCCATGCATTAATATAATTTTAATCACGTCATCATGCTGCACCTTCTTTGCCAAGACAAATTGCAAAATCCGTTCAACACCATAGGACATTCTGTTTCTACCATGTCCGGTAAGGTCAAAATCCTTCGTGATCCTGAAACCATCCGCAAATTCCAAAGAAAACACTCTCAAATGACAGAAGTGTCTCTGTAAACTGCCGCTCGTGAGTAGAAGGATAAATAATGTTAGTCGCTTAACACTCGACGTTCCGTGGAAACACGCCTTCCACTTCCCCCGACGATCGTCCGCGCCTCCATCTCGGTTGTTCTGTAATTTCACACCGAATCGCCGAATCGGTTCGGAAACGATTCCTCTGGAGGCGGCGGCGGCGGCAAGCGGTTCAGAGGGAGTTATAAATTCTCCACGCGGAACGCGAGCCCAGCTATCGAAAATTGAATGAAGACGTTAAGCGGCGGCAATCGCGCTGCCAACAGCGTTGACCCCGCGGCGTGCGCGCGGGAGTGGCGCTGCGAAGGCGGCGCGGCCGGGGCATTGAAGAATCGGGCCCCCGCTCGCCGTGTAATTTGAAGGAGGCGTGTGCGCTCGTGTCATCGGCGTTCATGGGAAGATCGTGAGACGCCTGGTTCACTGGCGCCGAGAGTAACGCGGCGGCGGCGCACCCACAGGTAGAGGTTCGCCCGGCAACATACAATTGGCGTGGTGGGAATGGGGAGGCGGAGGTAGGAGGCATAAATCGCAATGCGAGTCTTTCCATGTTCGAGGCTGAGAGGTTGTGATGGGAGCGCATAGAGACGGTGACGGTGTTGTGTTGTGTGGAAACAGAGGTGAACGTAGGGCGTGGAGGAGAAAACGTTGGTGGGGGAGGGAGGGTGAAGAGGAAGGAGGGGACATACTGCATTTCGAAGACTTCATTCGCGCCACCACGCTGAACGTGACCTGCGATGCGCGGCTGAATGCGAGCACGAAGCAAGCCCGCGGCGTCAACCGGAACCGCTGTTCTCTGGCGCTCGTGTTATTGTTTCAAACCCGTAGTATGGCTGACTTCAACGAAGAAGAAACAATAGATCGAGAATTTTATGAGTGTAAAGAGAAGGCATTTGGGATTTTTAAATTTAACTAACACGTACTGTGTTAATATTTGGTGTGTGAGATTCACATGCAATGGAATTGCCCAAAACAAACTTTCAATAAACTGATGCGTTTTACATGTAGATGAATGAAGTTTTCGGATATCAAATACAACTGAACTTTCTTTAAATTAATATTAGTATAACAGATTAAGTCTTACATAGCATATAATTTTTACCGTCTTCTCAGAAGTGTACAGCCGTCTATTCTCGACAGAATGCTTTTCTTCGTTTACAACGATTTCGGAAATAGGGAGTAATAATTCTTGAATCTTGAATCTATAAGCAGTTTTGTAACATGTCACGCTGCACATGTAAAAAATAGTAATTTATGCGTGTTATTAAAACTAGCAGGTTTTCAAATTTATACGAAAACAATAAAGCAACAATATAAGCTAGTTGCATAAGTTATTTTTTGTACAACAGAATTACAAATTTATAACAGAATCAAACTTAATTTTCAGAAAAAAACTTCATCGTGAAGACTCGGGTATTTGACACGTGCGAGAAAACGACCGGTGGCATTTATCGCTACATCCCCACGATTCTTCAGCTTGGCTGAATGGCTCTCTGGCGATCGGCTGAATGGGTGATGACGCAATTATTCGTGCCATAAACGGAAAATACGTCATAATCTATGCCGTAAGATGCCCTTTTATGAACGATTTCTTGTAACGAAAAAGGTCATTTATAATGCTAGAAAACAAAAAAGACGTTTACAATGCTGCACATCGAAATATCGCCCCATAAAAAACATTTACAACGGAATTTAAACAAGAGCTAAGAAATGAGACAGCGATGAACTCGTGAATACAACAATGGGGCAGAAACACTACGCGTAGCATCCGAGTGGAGATGTGGCTTTCCCAGCGGTCCACGCGGAGTTGCGTCGCGAACCGAGGGCGACGCCGTATATTTTCACGGCCGGCGGCGGCAGCGAGGGGGCGGGGCATGGCTGCTGGCCTCAATGCGGTGATGGACTCCACTTGCTGAAGCGAACGCGCTGCCGCCGCCGCCGCCGGCTCCCACCCTCTCGAGTGCAAACTTGCGCCAGATTTATAAGCAGACAGCGAGAGGGGGGTGGAGAGGACCTGGGACGAAGGGGCTCGTGGGTGGGTACCGCGACGGGAGGAGGAGAGAGGCTGAGGAATTCCCCTAGGAAAACACACAAAAAGAGTGCCGCCCCTGCCTCGCTTTGCGTTCCGGGCCCCATCCCAACCTCGCTCCACGGGTTCGGGGCCCGGAGTAGCGCCTTGTCGGTTCTGTTTGCGAGTTACCGCATCTCCGCGTATGAGCAAAGTTTGGCGGGCGCGCTCCAACCCCTCCGCACCCACTCCATCTCCATTTCCAGCCTCCCACCCCACCCCATGCTCGCTCATCCCCTTCGACCGAATAAGTTGGTGGTGGTGGGGGGAGGGGAATTCGGGAGCGCAGCGCGTAGGCGGTTCCGCCACACGGTTCGCGAACTTTGTGATGTTTTGATTCGTTTGTGTGTATTCTTCGACAGGCGGTCCACGCGAGAGATGTTGCCAACTTTTATAGCCGACGTAGGCTTTTGAGAGAAGGAGCCTTCGGTGCAAGGGAAGCGAATTTAATGCGGAGATGGAGAGTAGAAATACGGTTCGTACCATTGTCGTTCCTTTTTGCGACCGCTTTTTTATTCATCGATGAATGCAAATTTTCCAACCTTCACCGATACTTGAAATGACACATTCTATCACGCCCCCACTGCTTTCCTACACGCCAAATTTTAAGATGAATCTCCTGATTCTCCATATTAATGTCGAAAGCTCACCAATGCCGCAGCCGCTCCCCCTCTTTTTAACGCATCAAATGCATCCTACATAAATGCATAAGACATTCCTGAGTAAACGCATTACCTGGATTTATTACGAAATTGAATTACAGTATTACCATATCTTTCCGCGCTTTCGCGGCCCTACCCGTAGATCAAATCCAATTTTTGAGCAGATTAGGCGAGCGGGAACGCGAGGGGCGCCGGAGCAGTCGGCGGTGGATGAATAGCAGATTGTTTCCGGGAAAATGGACAGGGCGCGGGGCGCCGAGGCGACGCCGGTGACAGCACGCGAGTGCGGGGGCGGCGCGCAGCGTGGTAACGTCGCAATTTAAATGCGATTACGTGGCACCCCGCACGGCTGGGGCGGGGCGGGGCACGGCTGCACGGTGTGCGCGCCATGAGGAAGGATGTCGCCCTCCGCCCTGATTCTGTGAAGACTACACGCGTTTTTCTGTTTTAGTTTAGGACGGGAAAGATTCCTGAGGACGAGGCTAGATGGTACGCATGCGAAAAGGCGGAGATAATCACAAATTCATGATTGAACGTTTAAGCTGGGACTTTAGCAAAGATAAGCCTTCAAAGATGTATTTGAAATCTTTAATGAAATCATAAACATTCTTCTACATCAATAAATTATATTATTTTCTATTTGGTGTAAAACAATAGTTTCAAAAGTAGTAACGGAATGAGGAAATTCCCGGGCGAGACAAATTATGAAGACTGCAGAAAACATGGGCTGAAAACATACCATTTGAATCTAATTTATCTATTGGTACTTCTGGAAAACAAAAAGGATAAGTTCCTAAGAATAAGTTCATTGATCTTAAGGGAAAAATAATTATTACTTTATTATAATTCATTATATTATTTAAAAAGTGCTGTGAACAGGATTTACATTTTTTTCATATAATCGCAATACATACACTTCTTCAATGGCATGACCATCATCAGTGATAACATTTGCACAGTATTTCACTTTCACAATTAAACCACAGCCTCATTTTACCTGCACTGAACAAATGAAGCAAAATGATATCTCATCTGTTTCTTAAATTTAAAAAAAATGCACGTTAGGGACTGTTATGAGGATTATCAAGAGCAGTAAAACACAAACGTTAAATATGTTGAGCTGTCATTGTAATGGTGTACGGATGATCACTATCATGCTGGGGGAGGAACATCTGTGAACTTACTCTGCGAATTAATGCTTTCAGTTTTTTCCAGGGTTTCACAGTATCATGCAGATTCTATGGCACTGTCATTACAGCAGTGCTTATGTTCCACATGAACCAAATATCTAAAATGAGATGGACAGCAAAAAGACGTCCTTTTTTGTTGCAGGAAATCCTTCGAGCCAGTAGAATCCTCAGTAGAATTCCATGAGTGATCTCCTTTTAGGAGTAGAAATGGCGTTTGCAGCTTTCGTTCTGAATGATATTGATCAAGAGACCACAATCTTCAATCTTCATCCTTCGTAGCGTTAACATTTCCGACCGTTGAAATTATAGAACGTTGTTTCAGACCCACTGACATAATGTTTCATCGCGCCGCCATATTTTTGTTTTTAGTTTGTAGCTCACTAGTTGTAGAATATGAAAGATACGTCAAAGAAGCCGGAAACGTAACCCAACAAATAGTACTATCGTTAAATCCACGAAACCTCTTCATAGTGACACAAAAAGAAGGATGTATTACTTTCCGGCATACCTCTATTACGACGAGATGGATCACAGTCAGGTACACCAATAATTGTTATGACCATGAATGTAATATCGATCATGTTGGATCGATCATTTATATTATTTTTGGTAATTTTTGAAAATAAATTTAAAAATTTTGATTTCCAATTTTTTCTTCCGAGGATTTTCAGATTAGTTTGGAATTTAATACTAAAAATAATGGAGGATCATCATGTTTCTAAATGATATGATGGAATTATATACTTTTCATAAAGTTTGAAGATAATGTTTCGTTCGACTGTGCTACACAAAAGAAATCAACCAACAATACAAACGTTTATCTCACACTTTGCAGTAAGTAATTACAAAGTGAAAGGCCTGTAAGTGAATAAGAGGTAGGTTTACAAAAAGGTTGTAGCATACTATCTTAAAGAACACCGAAGTGGAACGCCTTGCAGCAATTGAATGCATGCAACTTCCTCCCACTCCCCCTGGTAGCCGTCTCTTTACCGCCATCTCTCTCGAATTTTCGCCCGTGCTCGGTTTCCCTAATGATAGAGCGAGGGCGCGTGCGTGCGCTCTGCATGCGGGGGTATCCGAATGCCGCAGCACGGCCGTGCCTCAACGTCGAGGCATGCCGTGATCGCCGGAAGCTCCAAGAGCTGGGAACGGAACTCCGCCCACGCGCCTAGCGCCCCGGCGCCGCCACCTCGCCGCCGCGAATGCTATGCCGCCTATGCTGCTCCCTCGCCCCCCTGCAGCGCTCTCGCGGCAAGCACTTACATTGCTTCACAGTGCGAGTCGTAGGTTAAAATACACATCTAGAAAATATACTACTTGCCAAAACTATTGAGAAAAATGTCCTTTTTTATACATCACTGATTTCATTTCGTTTCCGCTCTCTTCCCTCCATTATTTCGAATATTTCCTTCGCCCCTGTATGGCAGCCGTGTTTCGAAGAACGCTATCTGAATTCCTTCATTCCTATTTAATCACTCTAGCCAGAATGCTGGAATATGTTCTGTGTTATTCGTGGTGTACTGATGTGGAGGGGGAGAGTCGTGATGAGATGCGGCATGTCCGGTCTAAGAACGTTAAGACAAGGGAAGTTGGAAATACACACCAGCTTCACGAAGTATGGAAAAGCAAGGAACAAAAGACCGAAGAGACGTGAAGCAGCAGAGACTGCACGAGAGTCTTGAAACACAAAGAAGACGGGAGAGGCGTAAGACGAACGATGCGATTTCAAGGGGGCGGGGCCGAGGGGCGGGGCTGACGCCCTACCGGCTGCAGAATTTCGCACGCCCCGGTCCGCGGGCTCGCGTGCACGCCAGCCGTCCGAGCTGATTGCAGCGCGCGAACAATGCGCTCGCCCACCTGCACGGCCCCGCCCCCCCCCCGCCCCCGCCCCCGCCACGGCGCCATCCCAGGTGCGCCAGGCACGCACGCCCCGCGCGGCGCCGCCTCACGCTGACGAACTGGGGCTCTCCGCATTCGTGCTGCCCCGCCCTCCCCCACACCGCCCGAAATATTTTCGTCGGCGCGGACCTGCAGGCCTTCACGTTATTTAAAGAAACCATTGGGGATTATCTGCTCCCAGGTTTCTATAGAATATTCATTACTCTTTTCGTGATAACATCTAACGTTATTACAACGACTACTGATTTTGAATTCATTTCTCGAAACCACTAATACTGTTCGATCGATTCATGTTTCTATTGCTGCTTTTAATGTTAACAGAAGCTATTTTTTACAGCTTCACAAAACCAACACAATTTCATAGTCGTATGGTGAACAACGGACGGTTCTATTTATTACCAGTAAATTATTGGTTGTTACAGCCTTTTTTCAAAGAAGAGGATGGACCAAGCACTTTTTTTATATGGACGGTCTAACATTTCCCCAATAACTGCAATTTATAATACAACAGTGGTTTCACGAAGTTCAAAATAAATTTTAATTAAGAAGAAATACAACTTTTGGATAGTTTTTCTAAGTTTTGCATGCTCGTTTAGTTGCTAGAAAGTTAACATACTAAATTATCTATGAAATAATCGCTCAGTTATAATTTCATTTCATTTTAAGGCGAGAATATCAGGTGAAGAAAAGTGGATGTAGTTTATTTACATTTAAATTATACCCTCACAAAAATTCAGATTCCATCAAAGACAAAATGAACACTCCTTTTTCAAATAACTCTAATGGAATATCAAAGGTTCATTTTTAGGCACTCGAAGCGACCCAGAAGTAGTGTCCGAAAGAATAGTTTTAGAGTATACTTGTCTTCCATCGTTTCTCCATGATATCCCGCAGCCTGGCGCCTCTCCGAACACAGAAGCCTGCCTCCCGCAAGACGTGAAATTCTGCTGGGCGCCCCGTCCCGCCCCCTGGCTCCGTTATGGCGGCCGTGCGTCATGGTGGGACGATCTGTCTGTATCACCCGCGCCCCTGCGTCCCCGCCGCCGCGCGGAATACAGAGCAGCGGAGGCGCGCAGGGGCCGCGGCGTCTCGGGCGCCCTCCACGGCCCTTCCTTCTTCCGCCCGCCGCTCGGACATTAATTATCGATCCCCCGACGGCTCGGGCTTAGCGCCCCGGCGGGGAGGGGCGGGGGAGAGAGGAGAAGCGAAGTGGGCGGTCGCGGCGACGCACAACCGATGTGGACGCCGGACCAAGGAACGCGTGGTTGGTTTCCAGATCTAACGGCAGGAAATAAGAACTAACATCCGATAGACGTTCCAGATATTTCAGGAACTTCTTAATGAGGAGACTGAAACAGTGTGTACAATGATACGGAAATAGCTTATATTTTATCCCCGTTTCTTTTCAAGTTTATAAGTTAACGGGTATTTAGAGAATGCTATGAGGTTACATGTTCATAAAATTAATGGGACTTAAGCAAGGTCAACAAGTCAATGGAATAAATTCATTTATTTCTGTACATAATGTAATAGCAAATATTATCCAGCTATTTAAAATCATCTTTCGGAAATACTGATACGTTTTCAGCACGTTAATCAATTTTTTGGTAATATTCAGTCTTGTATCAAATTAACCCTTGGTCACTCCCATATTAATTTTTTCTATTTCTGGAAGGTTATTATTGACCTCTATGTATTTGACTTCAATATTTAATTTGTTGTCTTGCAAATCCCGTGTGACACGTTGGTTGGAATTGAAAAGAAATGTTTTAGATACAAAGGAAAATATAAACAGAAACGAGAAAAGAGATTGCTGAGAATGAAGTTTGCGCCTTATTTGCAGTAATTTTCCATCTTTTAGTATTTCTTCTTTATTAGATTCAAATCGCTTCGCTTTGTAATTGTAATTCGAGTGATACGACAATTTGACTAACTTGGAAAAGTTTAATATTTTCAAAAATATACTCACTTGAGCAATCACAGAACATGCTTCATTCTGATTGAAGAATCTACTTCTAAACTGCTCAACCGAAGCGCTTGGATCGACGCCGCGAGCTACAAGATGCTCCTGAGCGCGAAGCGGGATGAGAACAGCCCCGAGGTGTGAGGGCGGCGAGGCGACGACGGGCGGCAGGGCCATCGCCTAGTGATACACAGCCGCGACGACGTCCTGCTGTATCGAACATTCCCGTTATTGCCCGCTCTGTATGCCGTTAGGAGGCGTCGACGACAGCAGCCGGGTCGGCGAGGCAGGGGCGTGGGGGGTTGGGCCGGTAGTGGCGGAAGAAGGAGCAGAGGAAGTGGTGAGAAGGTGGTGGAAAGCGCCGATCGAGATCCACGCGACAGCGGTTACCAGGGGCTCCGAACCAGACGGAGACAGTCGAGGCAACGAAGTGGGTGAGCGCCCACAGAGGGAGTGACGGGACGTAGGCAAGGCAGGCACTACGCGAATACCATGGTGGGGAGCAGCACGTGGGGGCCCGACGCCCCCCAGCAGGGATAAAGGAAAGCGTAGGTCTATATGCGGCGTAATGGAGAAAAAATAGCTACCTTTAAGGTGCCAATCCATCATTTAAGGCCATTCTGCCTGCCAAAAATAAAAAGATGTATGAATAAGGGATCTTCGCTCCGAATTTGTAGGCACGGAGAGGCGCGAGAGGGGGACATTGGGAGGGAGATAGCCGAGTATCACAAGGTTGTACAGCTGAGAGATCTCCTCGTCAGGTGGTTTCTGAGATCACCTTACAGTTTGTTTTGAAAGTAATAGTTAAAAAAACCAGCATTGAATTATTTAATAATAATATAATACTTTTTTATTCAGAAACGTAGAGAAAGAAAGGAACTCGAATTCTTAAAATCGAATATGTTAAATAGCGTTAGAGTTTAACAGTCGATCAAAGTGAAATTGGTGAAAGATAAAGGATTTGCGTCTTGTTCCCTCGAAATAGCCTCTCCTGCCCAGTCTCTCACAACGCTAATTATAAATCATTATTCATACATCTTTTGCCAGTATCTCATTAACAATGATTCGGTTATATTATGACATCGGAGAATACAAAGGGATTGATAAGTCTGCTATGGGTCTACGACAATCGGGCTTACTCCCCACAAATACACTTACATTATAATTAAGTAATAGTTGTGGCGATTTGAATTTGCTTCAGAATGCCTACATGGGCTTGGAAAGATGTCGCAGTGTTTCAATTTTTACGTAAAACTCTTTCAACAAACCTTGAACTTTTTTTAAATTGTAAAAAACCCGAGTTCATTTAGAGTAATTACGTGTAAAATATCATTTCTCACCAACAAAGCAAGGCAGAACGACTATTTATCCAGTTGAACAGTTCCTCCAATGGTTATGCATTGAATTTTAGCTAACAGTTAAACTAGTATCTTCGGTATTTTTCTGCTATAGACAGTAAAGGCCATATGAATTCCAGAAAATTGCCAGTTTTTCTGATCAACTTTAGAGAAAAAATTAACAACGGGATTCATTAACAGTTTCTGTTTTGGGAAGGTAGTAATTGAAAAGAAGAAAAAGCCATATACAGCTACATGTACCACAAAGAAATGACGATTTTTTCCAAGATTAATTGTGAACTTTTGATACGCGGTGGTGTCTGCATCTTATGAACCACCCAGAACAATCCTTAATTATCGCCGCATCCAAGTCCGCCTGCGCAGCGCGTGGCGCAAGTGGCGCGGGCAGCCGCTGGCAGCAGGCCTTGTGGCCAAGGGCGCCTAGGTGCCTCCGTGGCGCAACGGCTCGGACCTGCGGGTCGCCCGCGCACGCGGCCGAGGTGCCTCGTCGGGCCACGCAGAGTTCGCGCTGCTAAATCACGCGCGCTCCCGCGAGAAGCGTGTCACCCGCGTTTCGCGCACGTTGGCAAAAGTAGCTGCGAATCGCGTGTCACGCACGTAAAGATCAAGGTTAACGTGCTGCGTAACTCGACCCCGCAACCTCCACTCCGACATGCCCACATTCATCGTCACCATCACGAGTACTTGGCGGCTACAGGACCAAACACTTCCACTTTCTTAATCCCGGCTCTCTAAACCGACGCCAGAAAAAAAAAAAAAACTTTAACTCTTGCCATTACCTTCATCACCGTAGCCTCCGTCATCGGCACGTTTCACACCTTTCGTTTCGCAATTATAACCAGTTTGTAATAAAACCAACACAAGCTCACCGCGCAACTGACCTCTGCGACCGTCGCGGATTTGCCCAACTATCCGCCATTTATCTCTTCAAAGTAGTCTCAACCCGATTTTTTTTTTCTGTGAAAGAGAAGTGGGTGGTAGAATGTATAAGAAAATCAACTAAAAGAAGTAGGAAAAGAAAATTTTCCGTGTTTTCTTATCGCTTACCGAAAACTCTGCGCCAACTTCCGGAGAAGAAACTTCCCTACCTTTTAATAACGTTTTCCTTCCTGTCGAGGCGAAACAAAAACTCGAGACCGGCGCCCCGCCCCTCCCGCTTGCCTCGCGGCCCGGCCCAGCTCCGCGCCGCGCTCGCGCACCACAGCGTATAAATCCAAGTCCGAATTAATGAGTTTGTTATAACCTTCGGAATTAAGGGCTGTAAATTACTGCGTATTGTTATTTACGGCGGGGGCCGTCGCCGGCCGGCGGCGGAGGTGGCGGCGGCGGCGGGGGCGGCAGCCGCGGTTGCACCGTGTGCGTGCGACGGAGCCTGCCGGCCCACGCCGCTCGCGAGATCTCACGATACCTCGCGATATCTTTCGATATCTCGCTCCGAAGCGCCGCCATGTGTGCGTGCGTGTGCGGAGCTCCGAACGGTGAGTTATGCGCCCCAGTCGCTCGAGGTACACGTGCACCTTACAATTGCACGGGGGAAGGAGTGGGTGTGGCGCGGGCGAGGCCCGTGCTGCGAGTGCAGCGGGAGAGGGTCGTTTGAATTTGTGCCAAGTCAAGCCCCAAGCACCGTCCCTGCCGCTACCGCTGCCGCCGTCGCCGTGGCTGTATCGACACCCCCGCGGGTGTGTTTTAGGTTCATATAACGGTCGCCGCACCGCTGTACGCCCGTTGTGAAAAGGCGATTTAATTGACTTTCCATTTGCCGAGTAATACGATTGTTCCCGGAATGAATAAGAACAATTGCGATTTATGGATTTCCCTGATGTTCGACACGGCTTTTTTAATTATTTCTTCACCTACAGGCCATCATCCAATTTAGTTTATAATAAGAGCGTACTATTTTAAAGTGAGGATATTTCAAAATAAATACTTCAAGTGAAGTACTTTTGTTACAATATTTTATATAACTTTACTGCCATATTCTTTATCTTTGCTGGTAAATGCTCATAATATATTAAAACACAAAGTTGCTGTTTCAATCATATGCATTTCTTTACAACACGTAAATGTATTTAATATTCGTTTGCGTTACATAAATATCAAGCTAGCATAAAAAATTATTTAATTCTATACGCCTGATAGATATGTCGAGGTACTAAACGAATTTCGTCTGACCGATGAAAAGACATAGTGACGGAAATATTGAACAGAAACAATAATTTTACAGACACATTTCAAAAGTCACTTGCTTCACTGTATCAACTGTATAAAGATATACTTTTCATCGTAATATCTCCTAAGTTTGGCTTGTAACTTTTACACAAACTGTGGGTAAAAATCTAACCGTCAACAAACTCCACATTTTTCAAAATAAATTTCTGCAAATTGTGGAATCTCTTGTTTGTCAATTACTAAATCATCCCTAGCAATTTTTCAGTGGAAACCATACTAACTCACAGTACAAATTAGCACATAGTTTTCAATTCAATCTTTCTTGTGTATTTGGTGGTAGCTTTTATAACCATATTCTTCATATCCCACTCCGTTCTAGCACACGCAATCGACTTTCGTTCTACAAAGTTGACAACCGTCGTGTAAAAATTAAATAGCCTCATACCTTGTCTTTCAAAAATATATCCTTCCAAATATTTCAAGTCTAGTCCAACCAGAATCTGGAAAACTAAGTATCCATAAGCCAAATGAATCTCGTAATATTTCTTAGAATATTTTTAATAGGATGGGAAATATTTTCCAAGGATACATATGACGCAATTGTGCACAGATAAATAACATAATTTGAAATAAAAATGATTTGTTTAAAAATAAATTGTTCACAATACCCTAATGATCAAGAAATACCAAGTGACTTGTCATATTTTACTTTATTTTACTTTACTTCATTTTACTTTCCCCCTCAATGAAACGTTCCCAAACGAAGCAATGACCATCACCACAACTTGAATTTAGAAACACAAAGAACTCTCGGAGAGAATACCATTTATCAGTCCTCCCGAGGAAGGTAATTGAAACATCGCGACGCTCCGCGAAGGCGAGGCGAGGCAAGGCAAGGTAAGGCGACCTTGCCGAACTGTCCGGCGCCCACGTGAGCAACGCGAGAGCGTGATTTACGCCGCGATCGGAGCGGTTGGTAGCCCTGGCATTAGCCGGCGCGGCGCCGCCGACGTATTTATGGCCGGGTCCTGTTACAATATCCAGCTCAACAATTAACCGCGAGCCGACCAGATAATATTCTAATTACAAATCCCGATGAACTTGTCAATATCTTCATTGGAAGAAAGGCATGGGACCGCCTCCGCCTTACGTCAAGGGTTGTCCACACCAACATGTTTATGGTGGCAAAGTCATGATCCGAGTGTTCATGAAGTCAATGGGAGTCGCCATCTGTTTCATAGCAACACAGTAGATTAGGACGGTTGCGAAGAACACGAAAAGTGTGTAGCAACAACAAGTAGATTCACATTTAGTGTAAAATAGTAACATAGTTCATGTAGTACATTTTAAGCAAACATTACATTTCCTATGCAATATAGAAATACTAAATGATTTATTACCTTAATAGTCGTAACATTTATTTGGCGTAAATGAAAGTGATGCTATATTTTGGCGAGCACCGTCGTTAATAAAAACCACACATTGAAAGTTCTTAATATTGAAAATTCATGATTTTCTTGCAATGTAACACTTCTAGTTCATTTTTAAAAACTGTGACAAGAAGTTATTTCTTTCACAACACTGAAACGTCTAAACCCAGAGATTCGTGTAAAACGAGGATTTGAGAAGTGTGGTAGTGTTCTAAGTACAGTTATATACGTTTTTGCCTCTATTTACTTGACACCAATCAAGCACTTGCTCCGCAAAACCAAATATTTCGTCATTCTCGCAGTAATTTCTTTGTAGAAGCGCATGCTTGTTCAATAACTTGAGCAGTCACCTGTACCCTGAGGTGCCTAGCAACCATTAGAATCCCACTGTGGATTCCGCGTTGGCGGTGGGCGGCGCTGGACGCCCCCGAGGAGGAGATCGCGTAGGGGGCGGGGGAAGGGGAGGGGGCGGGGAGGGAGAAGGGGCGGGGGCGAAGGGCGCTGCGCGAGCTCCTGCCGCGCCTGATTTACGGCGGGGCCGCGGCGCGGCGCGCTGCGCTCCGCCCGCGCCAATGGGAATGCGCCTCGCGGAACGGCGACGGCGACCAGCAGAGGCGGAGGAGCCCACGAGGCGATGCTCGTGGGAATGGTGGTGGTGGTGGTTCCGCTAGTGGTACTGGTAATGAAGATAATGGTATTGGTGGTAGTAATAGTGGAGGTAGTGGTTGTGGAGGTGGTACTGTCAATGGGATGGTAGTGGTACTGGCAATGAAGATAATGGTATTGGTGGTAGTAATAGTGGAGGTACTGGTAGTGGTGGTGGTACTGGTTGATGTAGTAGTGGTGGAAATGGTGGTGGAGGTAAGGTGGTTGGTGCTAGTATTTAGTTATTCTCCGCAGACACGTCTGATGGCGGAGACAGTCTACATGCTGTCTTGGTGGCAGCACAAACAAGATGGTGTACTGAATGTTTGATGGAGATGAACTGGGATCCAGATCCACTTTCACTAAAAAAATCAATATCCTAACTTGTATTTCTCAAAAAAAACAACATATGTTTTGGACATAGAACGCGGATAAACATCTAATCTGAAAAGAGAAGATTTCGCAATTTTCTAACTGAATGAAATGTCATCATTATAAGGCCACCGTTAGTCACACTCAATATAGTTTCAAACTAGTATGTCGAGATACAGTGGAGACAATTTAATAAGTCAGGTCAATTTGATTTCCACAAGTCACAATCTCTATTCTATGACAACAGTCTCATATTTCCTTACCAAAACGGAACATATAATCACGAAATATGGACGATTGCTGACCTGCAGTGTGCAGAAAAACGGAGATGACGGGACGCGGCTGGTTAACGCGTGCGTGGGGTGACCTCGAAAATTACCTCGACCCGCCTAAATTTATTATTTCCGATGCAGATGAAATACTCTGTGGCACGAATGGCCTCTTGGAGTACACTTTTCGTTGAGATACTCTCCCATTCAAGCATAGGTGTAATAATGTGTTTACAACCAGACTTGTGGAAAAAGTAATCTCAACACACATTTCAGATTATCTTCTACATGCCTTCTGCCTCAGTACGTAAGTACTTTTACTGTTCTCTGTATACTCCAATAAAGAATGTAAATAACTACGATTTAATAGATCGATCGGTTTTGCCTTTTTTGAATCATGTACACCATCACACGACAAAGATTTCTCACAGTATTTGTAACCTATACGTTCTCAAGAAGCGACCTCACCCAGACACCAAGCAATTAGCACGTATTTGCCAGGTCGCGCCTTCTTCCACTACGTAGCAAGAGTGTGCGGGCGTGCCTCCTTCTCGCAACGCTATACTACGTCCAAATCCACAATGTCTTCGCTCTTCTTATAGGCGCGTCCGCCGCCGGCGAGGTCTCCAGGGCAGCTTGCATAATGAGGCGCTTTATCGACTGCGCTGGGGACGCCCTGGCGACGTCCAGCGCATAAATCCCCCCTCCCCTCCCAGCACCCAACCGTCCAGGTGCAAACATAGACGTCACGCGCCAGCGAACGCGCGTATCGAATTCGGCGTATCGAGATTTATCGATCCGGCACGGGCTTCCGATGCCGCCGAAGCCGCCGCCACCGCATCCGCCACTCCGCGTCGCCGGTTCACATCCCGGGGACACCCTTAATTGAGCTTCCATGTAAATCCGCGCCCGGCCTCGGCCCGGGAACACGGTTTTATTACGCGCGCGTTCGAGGCGCGTGTTCGCGGCGTTCGGCCCGGCGGATTTACGGCGCGCTGTAACGTATAGGAAGCATTACGTAATTCTCCGAGTTGTAAATATCGCCCTCCAGGGAAAAAGCAGCAGCAGTAGCGTCCGCGGTAATGCAGGAGTCCCCCTCGAGTCGGGAGCAGAAGTTGCAAAGCCAGCGCGCTGCCGCCGGAGCACCGCCGGGATAGCTGCGAGGGCGCTGCGCTGGAATTCAGTCTGGATTTGGGAGCAAAGCTCGCGATCCTTAAAATAGCCGGTCGATATTCACTCGTCCCCCGCAGCGTGGGAGCGCGCGCCGCAGGGGTGGGTGGACTGAAGCTGCGGCGGCGGCTTTTTAGCTGGCGAATAAATGAGAAAGGAATTTTATCGCAGAAGAGATCCTTAATCCTGAAACGATGGAGTGAGTGTACATCACGCAATCTTACTCCAAAACAAATTAGTAGGCCCTACATTCGATTCAGTAAGTCGGAAAGTGCGAGTACTATTTTAAATATCCTCAAATGTGACACTAAATGTGTAAATAATTTCATTAGAATTAAATTGCTATTAGTAAAATATTGCTTGAAAAGTAGATAATAAATGGATATCAAGCACAATAGCCGTATTAACTTAGGGTGAATTTTTATATTTTAAATCTTTTATGCAGTATCGATATTGAAACATATTTTTTTATGTACCAGCATTATAAACAACCTTTTCTGCTGCAAAAAATCGTTCATGAAAGGGCATTTTACGCAAAAATGATGACGTATTAGATTTTACGGCACGAATGATTGCGTCATTACACTTTTAGTCAATCGCTTCGAGAGAATCGTGGGGATGTAGCGATGAACGGAACAATCGACTACCGTTCTCTCCCACAGATGTCAAATGCCCGAGACGTCACACGAAAGTTGTTTTGCAAAATTAAGTTTCATTCTTTTATACATTTCTAACGTTATTATACAACAAATAGCGGATGCAACTCGTTTATCATTTTGCTTCATTGCATTCGCACAAATTTGAAAACTCGCTTCTAACGTCGCTCGTTTTCAAAAGGTACTCGTGGAATAAATCATGATATTATAAAGTAATTGCATATACTACTATTTTAAGGAGTTTTTACCACTACAAAGGAAAAAATATTATTCTACAAACATATGTGTATACTATGCGAACATGTATTTGAAGAACTCTGCAACATATTACAAACCTTTCATGGTTTTTTGCCGTAGAAACTAGTTTTAGAGATTTTCTGCGTGTTCAACGACAACGGGCGAGACAGTAAATATTGTGGGTAGTATAAGAGAAGGGTATCTTTTACCGCGAAGTTAATGCGGAAGCAGTAAATTATCTAAATGCCTTTTACACCTGATGGAAGAAGACTTCAACGCATTAACTTCCGTTAGAAAATAGTGCCACGAAAAGCAAAGATCAAGGATATCGTCAAACCATTAAAAGCGACTAGAAATACAATATTTTTATTTTCTCGCCGCTTTGTAATGGTATCAAATGCACTATTGCACGTGTCAGTCCATTATTATTTACTTATTCACCAAATACTAGAGGAAATACTGCTGACCTTATGTGTAACGCGAAGAATGAACTTAAGATATGTTCTATAATTTGACTAAAGGTTGAGTGTGGGTACGAGGAAGTATCTAACCTGGTTTTGGATCTATCAGTGACTCCTGATATATTAGCGGGGATATTAATTGGAAACAACCGATTAGATCTGACATCACAGCAAATAATCCTTTCAATAGCAACTTCATTGCATTCAGCTAGTGTCGCTTAACCATTAAAACGCGATATGTGTATAATAGCGAACCTGGCTAACCAAATTTACGAATTTAAACATATGCCCGCCACAAACAATTTCAATTTGCAGCGGATGAATTAACGCAACTAATAAGATAACTTGAATATTATGGAAACAGCAGGCAATAACAGACAAAACCACAAGTGAATCCAAATTAATTGATTACAAGAAGAAATATCAGACTCAAATATAGAGGCCACAACTGGCTAACCTTGGCAGCGAAACAAGCTTTGCAAAGAAGCGTCAAGAGCTAAGAAGAGGTCAAAGGTCTCTTCCTGAGAATTCGATATGAAAGTGAACAAGCAGAAGAAAAATTATTACAGATGTGATGGCTGTTTAGTAACATGTGCCGTCCAAAATAACCACCATCATCGAACACCTCGTCGCAATAAAACTCGTTAATCCCCATTTTCAGCGCAGGACACGAGTAAATTCGGCTATAAAACGGGTACTTTGGGAAGTAATTTATTTTCTCGAGGGTGCGATTGGCGCTTATCTGTCGATTGCGGCCGGCGCTTCGTCTCAAGGCGCGTCCGGTCGCCGCGGTGCCGCCGTCGCCGCCGCCGCCGCCGCCGCCGCCGCCGCCGCCGCCGCCGCCGCCTCCGCAGGTGCGTGGACGTCCGCAGCTGCTGCCGACGCCGTCTCCGACGCCGACGCCGCGCTCACCGTCGCCTCCGCCCGCTGCTGCAGCCACCGCCGCCACAACCGCCCCCATTGCCGCCGCACAGTCTTTAACTTTCATTTAGGCGCGGCGTAAATCAAACGCGACGCAGCGGACAAGCCAATTTCGGAGGAGCGCGGCGGGGGCGGGGCGGGGTGGGGCGGGGCGGGGGCCGCGTGGCGAGGCAACGAACCACGAAACGCTCTCGGCTGCCTTCGTGTGGCGCGCGTGGAGGCCCGCCGCGCCGCCGCGGTGGGGAGGCCGCGGGCTCCAGCTATGGCGGGGTGCCCGGCGACCATGGAGGATTCACAAGGAATTAGGCATGTATATGAAATCGGGTGGTTAAAATACCATGTAGAGTAATTCGCATTGCTGAAAACAATTGGTAATATTTGTTTCTTGTAATTAAAATAATTCTTAATTGAAATTTTTAATACAAACAATAGAATGAACATAGTTCATTACTTAAATTATAACATATTTTGTGTTAATTTAAATGATGCCTTTACAAAAAAAATTCGGAAACGCGTGGAAGTGATTGAAATACACCAAAATGCTCATTTATTAAATAAAGTGACCATTAATATCATACGTTTTCATTCAAAAATGTATTATTAAAAGTACGGTTTAGGTGAAAAAAAATATTAATCTTTCGATATTTATTGCGTATGTTCTTCTTAATGAATGAAATCACAAATGAGAATATACCATTTGAGCTTGTTGTTTGATATAGATTAATTACAGGGGTATCTACATTGAGTTGATTTTAAATTAAAGTCAGAATACCAAATAATATCAACAATTGAATTACACACGAAGTGAGCAAATAAAGATATTTAAATCCCTAAGTAAGAGAAACAAGACAAAGTCGAAATATGAACTAAGCAAAATATAAAATAAATATGCTTTTTACTGCGGATAATGAAAGGCTACAAAGTTCACACTAAAGAATAGGCTTACACAAGAGAAAGGAACGAGTATTCCTTCCCGCAAACCACCCCTGAGTGGGAGAGGCGTTGACAGGCAGTCCTGACGCGCGCCATAAAACCCCGCGACGTGGAGCGACCGCCGTGGCGCCGTTGAATACCCGGTCACTCCGCCGCGGCAATTACCTATGATTTATCCCGAAACAATACGAGCTTGCGCCGATAAATCGGTATAACAGCCGCTTTATGGCTGCCCGGACAGGAGATGACGCCGCGCGGGGCCCCGCCGCCGAATTACGTGAAATAAGGTGAGGGGCCCAGCCAACGCATCTCCAACAGGGGCGACTCTCGCAGAGCGGTTCTAGGGTTCGACTCCCGCTGGTGGCGGATATTCCACACAAGCTAAGTAGAATTCAACCGCTGTCTGGAGGAGAATTCTAGCGGCCGGCTTCTGTGAACGGAAGTTTCCTGTGGTTTCTCTTATTAATAATAGGCGAATTTTGGACCGGCCGCGCGCGATCTTTCCTTCTCCTTCCTCGACCTATTCTCTCCCTTTACCCTTGAACTACCTCACTTACCCTTACACTTACATCCCCAACACTACCTCACATATCGGGATACCAGACGGGTCAGACGGGCGTGTGGAGTTTGTCTCGGTAAGATGATACCTCTCTAAGGGGTGATATCTAGAATGAATAGTCCTTCAATACGATATGTGAGTCGGCGCCGGATCTTACCATTAACAGGGAAGGAATCGCCGCCACCTCCCGAAATAAAACCTTCGCTGTACTAAGGGGAATAATAAACATTGCTGTTGAAGTACCCGAAAACACTAATCTATTAAATAATCAATCCCATCAGCTGAAGACGAAAGAATGATAAAAAGCGGAAATGGTATCCTTACATTGAAATTAGTGATTAATATTCCAAATATGGTATTATTATCTATTTACTTATATCGCTCTTTTTATCTCTTCTTTTTACTTTTATCTATTACTTAGACAAATTTGTTGAATTCATTCACATAAAACCATATTGTATGGTACCTTACTTATTATCGCCCAATATTTTCATTAGCAATTACATCGCGTGTAACAACTTCACTTCAATTTGTATTATATTCTATACTCCGATTTAATCATAGCTGCACTTCAAAGTCACGAGTTGAAGAGGGGGACATTGTTATCCAATTGGGAGCTCCAATACCAAAAATTTAAGTCCTAACGAAGCTCCAGATTGGATGACAGTGTTCCTCTCTCCTTCCAGCTCGTGAACTTGAAGTACAGCTATGTTTAGATTGGAGTATGGATGTAATGTACGTGTAACAAGAAGCACAGAAGTTGGTTTGCCAAACTTTGTGTAACCTTTGAAGGAGAACATAGCATCTGCGCATTACCTTCCCGTTTTTAGCTCACCATCCTTCCTTCCAATAACATGCAGAAGAAACGCATTTAATACTTAAAACACCGAAATAATGAACCATTATATATATATATATATATATATATATATATATATATATATATATATATATATATTATATATATATATATATATATATATATATATATATATATATATATATATATATATATATATATATATAGAGAGAGAGAGAGAGAGAGAGAGAGAGATAATGGAAATAGGTTATAGATACACTGTCCGCTACCTCTTGGAAAGCTATTTCTTGTTGTTTGGAAAAATAATAAGAATACTTTGTAAGAATGATTTAGAGTTAACAACGGTTCTTCCGAAATAAACGCCATCTTAAGAGAACTTTACCGTCAGTTGTGTAGTGTTCCATCTCGTATCGTTCACACATCTGCGACGGGACATAAAACATTGCACCCAGAATGAACTTAAATGCATAGGAAGATGCTTCGGAAACAGAGGGGCGCGACCCGGCCTCGCAATTTCCGCCATTTTACAACCATTTTACGACCGCGGGGCGCGGGCCCGGCCCAGCGGATAAACTGCCCATCGCAGCGGGACGCCGGCTCTCGCCGGAAGGTAAGGCCGCGACCCCCGAAGATGCCTCCCCGCCGAGGGGCGTGCGCGCGCCATCCCGTCAGCAGGGGGCGCCGCGGCGCGCGGTAAAACTGAGCATCAACACGCGATACAAAACAATCGGCGAGCGCCGCCCGCTGCGACGCGCTTCATCTCCTCAACCCGCGACATCTGGCGGCCGTATCCCGAACCATAATTCCGTTTGGCAGGGGATTCTCCTCGGATTCGCGTCGCTCGCGAGGTGATCTCTGAAGCTGCAGGGCGGTGCGTCTTTGTGCAACGAAGTCTGCGGGCGATTCCGCGTCTGTCGTCCGTTCCCTGCGTATTGTTCCAGCAGCCAGCTCGCCGTTTCCGATGCTTATTTCCCACCTCGAGCTCGAGCGCCGCGGGCGTCCCGAACCGAAAGATAAATCTCCCCCCTCCTCCGACTGGGCGGCGAGCGGGGGCGGGAAGGGAAGGGAAGGGGAAGGCGGGCTCATCCGACGCGCCGGCGCGGACTCCCGGGGGTGGAATTGGGGTGGGATTACCTCCCCGCCGGCCCGCTCCCCTCGCCAGCTCGCTCCACCCCCGCTACTCCGTGCGCACACCGCCGCTTCCTCCTCCTTCCTTTCTCTTATTTCTCGGAGAGCCATCCGTCTCTCCGATATCCCCGCGTCACTTTAAAATTAGCTGCGGAGAAACCCTCCGCCCCGCCCTGCGCGCCCCGCGCCGCTCCGCTAAAGAAATGTAACTTAGAGCGGCGAATATATCTCCGGGGCGCTTGCTATTCATGGCGGCCTGGCCCGATTCGATTCCCGCGCAGAGCAGTGGGCTGTGGGAGGGCGGTGGGCTAGAGGATAGGGAAGGAGCAGCTCGGAAGACCCTGATGCACGCGGAGCATCGCCCTCGAACCATTCGCCTTCCGCAAACGACGAATCCGTCTTTCCAAAAACCTTTATTGTGAAGACACAAAATGTACCGACGCGAAAGAATGTACAACCATCTCCGTTGCTATGTCTCAGTTTCACATCACTTACATTTCCAATTTTCTAACTTGACTTTTCACTTGAACGGCGTAATTCAAGAGCATCAGATGCACTCATTCATCAAACCCAATTCACACTTCATTATCTAAATAAAACCGGAAATCATTGACACATACAACACATAACTCTCACTAAATGGCTAAAGGGAGGCATATAATGGAGGTGTTTGTATAAGAAACCAATGAATTCCCATGTATCATGTATTACACCAATGAGTGTCTCCTCACCAACGTTCCGAACACGCGGAGCCCCTCTCGCGGAGCGGTGGCAATATGTGGGCGTGCGGGCGCGGCGATAGCCCGCCACCTCGTCAGGGCGCGCCGCCCCCTCGCCGCCGCGCGTCGCGGCGTCAGGGGCGCCGCCGCGGGGGCGTCGCGAGTGCAAACATCGCGCCCCTCTGCGCCGCCGCGGGCGTCGCCGCCGCCGCCGCCGTATCTAATGTGTTTAAGGAGCGCGTATCGCGGCCGCGGCGCGGGCGCCCGCCGCCCCGCTATTTATCGGAGCCCCAAAATATTGGGGTAATATTTTCCCCGACGCTGTTTCGCTTTATATATGGGCATTTGCCGCGGGCGAGAACGCCCCCGCCGCGCCACTGCCGCCAACCTCCTCGCTAGATACCAAGCAATACCGGAATCTGAAGCGAGGAAGCTGCGGGGGTGTCGGAGGAGGCGGGAGTGGCGGCGATAGTGATTGTTGGGGATGGAGTTTGTGGTTGAGATGGCGACTGATGGTGGGAGTTGGTGGAAATTATACTGATGATTTTCCCCCAGTTATTAATCATTTCGATTATTAATGCTTTATAAGAGCATCATATTAGTACGTGTAGTGAATTTATTCGCCATGCTGCTCGAACAAAAGGTGTAATGGCTGTTGAGAGGAATGATTATTGTGTGGAGAGTTGATTGGCAGTCGTAGTTTAGGATAAACAGCTAGACGAATTGAAAATGCATGAGGTTGGGAAGTGGAGATAGTACTTCTACAAGGAATAGGACGACGAGAATTGAGGATAAGAAATCTTTGGGAAGGGGCTTGGATGTCTCACATTCCTGATATGAAAGTCACATCTCCGTAGAGTTCACAGATTAGAAGTTACTCGGATGCGGGCTTACTCGCATTAGCTGACCATTTTCATCTTCGTGACTGTAGAGTCAATGTAGGTATGAAAATGTGTTCCGATATGGACGTAATTTGCGACTTAAATATTTAAAAAATCATTAAAAATATGTCATTATCACCACTGTAATTTTGTATAAGTTCAAGCATTGTCTTTGCATGCAAGTATATAAGAAATAATGTTGAGTGATATTGCGCCGAGTCTTCTCCCAAAACTAATAATATTGATTAATTTTCTTTGTTAATACTTCATCACACTACAGAAGCAATTAGATCCTAGAATTAATGCTCGTGCGGCTACTGTGCTTTATCTCCCCTGCTGACGAAGCAAAGCGTCTTGTTTATTCACGAATACATCACCTACGAGGGTAGTTCTGCCACAGAGATGGCCGTGATAATCCCAAAATTAACCCGAATAACCACCCTACTTAACTCCGCACGAGTGCAAGCACAAAGCGCACCGGACTTCTTGCAAGGGGCGAAAGCCATCAGTGAGCGATTAGGCGACGGGGCCCTCCCCCCTCACCAACAGCCAACAGTCATCTCTTAGTATCCTTCCAGCGCCCTTCCTTCGGCCCCGCCCCCGCCACGGGCCGCAGATTGCTCCAATTTCGCGCGCCAACCCCTTCCGGATCTTGGCGGCGCACGCGGGCGGCCAGCGCCCCATCTCCATTACGGCAGCAGCAGCAAGCCGTGCCCTTGCCTAATTCATCCTACGGAAATGAATGGGATGTAATTATGACTGTGAGCTACACCCAGCGGTACCCCCTTCAATATGGCTGCTACCGCTGGCGCAACGGGGGCGGGGGGCAAGGGGGGGAGCGACGCGGGCAGCGGCGGTGCCGAGGGCGGCTGCCACGGGCGAGGAAGAGAATTATTCAGCCCGCTAATACCGCAGGCGAAGGGATTTATCCCCGCTAACTCCGGCCTTCGCCGCGGGAGCGCGCGCGCGCGTCTGTGCCGCGTTTGATTAAGCAGCTTCATTTGAGCGGCGCCGGCCGACGCCGGGCATGTTTCTTTTGTTCTAGCACCACCCTTCTCCTTCCCTTTCGTCCCTTCGCCACCTCCACAGTCTGTCCTCGCTCAGCCATCCCGTACCCTTCCCAGTTTCCAGCGCCGCGGCGGCGGCCTCGGGATGGAGCTCCAAATTACGCAAGAGGGAGCGGGAAAAGAAATTTAATTCAATTTCCCGAGGAAGGAGAACACCTCCGAAAAAAGAGCGGACGCATTATCATACGCTTTCCATACATTTGAATTTATCATCAGGTGTATCTTGTGAAGGATGCAGCGCCGGCAGAGGTGGTGACGGCGGCGGTGGCGGCGGCGTCCACGAGGAGAGCAAGGCGCCACCGGCTCGTAAAACGCGTCGTCATTCCGCCGTCGACGGAAATTCCTGGAGATTCGACGTGATCCGATCTGTTGAAAGGCGATCGCAAGCAACCAGTAGCAGGTTGCTGGTTCGGGATATTTCTTGTACCCTGCGAATCGAATGCGTCGATGGAAGGGCTTGCCACGTGAGCGGAATGTGAATATCTGGCAAGGCAACGAAGAGACTGGGATGTCCAGTAATCCTTTACTCTCGTTTGCGATGTGAATCTGAACATTGGACGAAAATTGTCTACTGACATATGAAGTGATGTCAATATGATATCAACTAATTATGAAAAAATAGCTGAAGAAATTTGTAAAGATACTTGTGCACTACAAACTGCACAAAATGGCAAAACCGTTAGGGCAATGAAAGAAATTGATCGATATGAAAAGCGAATTTATGGAAAATACCAGCAAGAAGCTTTATTCTCCATTTTATATAAAATAATTCAAGAAACGTTTCCTAGAAAAACACAACTTTGGAGGTGGGCATTGTTGCTTTGAGGTATCGAAAACATACCCCAATTTTCGATTGAAGTCAAAATTTAAGCAACGATATAATATTTTAATAACCTTCTATCCTTATATCCTCTGTGAAAACATGCATAATTTGTCAGCGTTCCGTAACCATGTTTTCTGAACCCATGGCTCAGAAGTCTTTTTCTTATTTTCCACAATTTGCAACGTAAAAGAAATGCGACTGCTAGTAATGTATCGCTGCTGCGAAAATTCGATTGAAAAAACAGAAAATATGAGGTGCAAGTACCACACATTCATACTCCGTATCATCTCGCCATCCCAAGTGTACAGCGAATGAACCATACATAACAGTTTAGAAGGAAGCGTGTATCGCACAGAGAGCAAGGCTCACGTGACGCAACAAGAGCGCACCTGGCGGCAGGGCGCGGAATTCAATAGTGGCTGATTTATCCGGCGGGCGCGCGCTCGCGGCGGCGCCGCGGAAGACGCACTCGGCGCATAAACCTCCGCCTCCGCCGCCACCGCCGCCGCCGCCGCCCCGAGAAAAAAAGCCGACGAGGAATAAATCCAACTTGAATTGGGACAATAAACCACCCGGGCCAAGTTTTCCATCTTCCCGGGATTTAAATTGGCGTGCGCCCTTCCCCTCCCTCCCCCTTCCCTCCGAGCGAGCCCGCCACCCGCGCGCCTCGGCTCGCCCCGCCGCCGCCGCCGGCAGCGCACATGCGCCCTCGAGCTAGCGACGGCGAGGGCGGCGGGGCGGCGGCGGCAGCTCCATGCCTACGGAATGAGCCCAGCCCCTACGTGGTCGGGGTAGCGACGCTGGTGGCGGCGGCGGCGTCTTGGGCTTGGCGGAGGCAGCGGCGTCGCTGCGAGAGCGCAGGGGGAGGGGCGCGGTCGCGACGCCGCCGCCGCCGCCGCACGCAGTGCGTGACGCATTGCGCGATTTAATCGGCGCGAGGCGAGAGGGTGCACGTCGACGCCCGGCGCCCCCGCAATCAACGCGCTCCCGCTGGAATTCCCTTTTTAACGGCGGCTGTGTGAGATTTCAGAGGATACTCGCGACCTTAAAGTGGATGTTCTTGTGCACGTAATCAGCCACTTATGCATGAATTACTGTCATTTCGCTAATTACTGAACCCCACACATTGGGAATATCGATCCACTAGCAATTACTTTCCAGACATTCAGCATGCTTATTATGGGCGGGTTCTAAAATTAGAAATATCGCACCCTAAAAAGTTTAAAAGCAGTATTAACCTGTCTATTCCTGTCGTCGTCGAAACAAACTTTCAAGATAAATGAAACAACTACTCTTATACTCACAAATTCGAACTTAAATTTTCTACACAGTAAAAAGGATTTAACACCAAAGAGCCACCTTCCTTGTTCATGTATCTTGCAACCAAACATCATCCATTTCCTTCTAAAAAATGCCAACGCGATCGACTTTCTGCCAAGAACCTCTTCTCAGAAAGATAAATTCGAGACGCGGCACGCCTCTCAAAATATGCCGAACACATACGCCGAGGTCGTACACGGCGGCAATACCAGACGTCGCCGATCGGCGACAGATGGGCAGAGACAATGTTGCGGGGACATGCAGCAGCAGCGCCGGCAAAAAGGTCGCCGCGCGGTAGCGTGTGGCGGCGGCGGCGGTGCGGAGGCGGCTGGCGGCGCGCAGACGGACAGACGCGCGCGCGGCCGATCGCCCATAAATCCGTCGGAGGGCGCGTCCGCGTCCGGCGTCCCCGCAGCGCAGGCCGCGCTCGTCGCCGCCGCCGCCGCCGCCGCCGAATTGAGCAGTCGGACGCGCGCAAGAAGCCGCGGCCCACCGCGGGCGCAAAACGCGCCGGACGCCGCCCCAGCGCAAACATTGTAGCCAGTCCCGTCGTTAATATCTTGCAAACCCGCAGGTTTTGCGCTCAGCTTCCTCCGCCGCCATCTCCCGGTCCTGATTTGGAAACTCGGCGGCCGCGGACCGCCCGGTCGCCGCACGCAACCCCGTGTTTCTTCCGTCGAGTGCGAAGCGGCAAAAAACGCGCTGAGTGGGCCACGCCCCTGGGTGGGGGCGATGTGTATCTTTGAAAAGGTGGGCAAACGCAGGGTGTGTTCTTGACAAGGCTTATAGGACGAGTAAATATGGGACAGACCTTACAAGGAAACACTCAAGAAAAAAAGCAAATGAAAGTCTATGGTGAAGTGTGAGAAAAGAACGAAAATAAAATAGAACGAAGAGGATTCAGAAGGGCAGTACTGAGAGTCATAGTGCGGGTAAAACAATCGGGATGAATTCACGAACAAAACAGATTTAAAAAAATAAAAAAAGAAGAATATGGCATTCTATTTTGTGTTCTTCGTTTCTTGTAATACCCTATCATTGGTATTTCCTATTGGTTCCTTCCTACGTGGTGAAAGTTGAGAGAAAAGGAAAGAGAATACTCACTAGTAAACCGAGCGAGGCCAAGAAAGGGTAGGTAGAAGAAAGACAGTATACTGGATGTGAGTTATGCGACTGATGTTAGGAAGCTGAAGGCAATCAAGCGATGATCGATGACTGTGATATACGGCGCGGAGCGTCGAGAGGTGATGACGTGATGGGGGCACCGCGGACGTGAAATGATGGAGGGCAGCACGCGTGAGGCCACCGGCATCGCTCACAGCCACCAGGTGGCGTCCATTCTCTGACACAGCTGACTTCAGAGCACTTTTTATCCGGGACATGTTCTAGATTTGTTATTGTGAACAGGGCTCCGTAACGGTCCGTTCATATGACGTTACGTGGTTTTTGTATTCGTCATCCAATTACAGAGTAGAATTCAAGGCTGATTGAAGACCGAGATTATCCAAGCAGCACTGTGATGTTGAAGATATTGTAAATGTAATTTGTTCAAGAAGTATTTCTCTGGTAATACATCACAGTCAAACACGGGTCGTTAAATAACAAATACAAAAAGTTGAAATTGAAGTCTCAGAGATCGATATGCTCTTAACTTGAAGATATTTTAATAATAAATCTCTTTCAGCTTCGGTTGAATTATGATTGTATTAACACAAAAACGACAATGAAACATTGCAGATATTTAATGGTAATCTAAAAATTGTTCTACAGCATGCAAAAATTATTTTATTTACTCTGAAAGAAAGGTATGAAATTCTATTCGACTAAGTGCTATTTAGAACTATTGTAACCTTTTGACGAACTGTGCGATTTGGATAGTAATAAATCACCAAATGGTAAATATTAATGAATTTATGATGCGCAAATGTCGATAGTGTGGCAGATACCTCAAAACTAACTTAATAAAAATCTTATTGCCTTTGCCTTTGAATATCTTACACAAGCTACACATTTTGATAGTCACAAAGTCTGCCTCTAAGTAACACTACAATATTGTTCCACTGGAGGAAGATGAATATCGAGAAGATAAATGCAGCGCTTCGCCCCCTCAATGTTGGAGTGGCAAGGGCGGAGGTGGCAGGGCGAAGGAGACGGTGAGGCCGGTGGAGGCGCGGGCGAGTCACGATCGAGACGTGGGCGCGGCGGGGGCCGGGGCGGGGGCGGGGCCTGCGCGACCTCGGGCCACGGGTCGTCGAGTGAGAGCGGCCCCTCACCTAGCGCTCGCCTCCGCCAAAGACCTTCTAATTGAGACACCTCCAGGATCGCGTCTCTGCCTCCGCCTCCTCCGTGCGACGTCGATATCGGCACCGCCGCTTCTATCAATCCCTGGCTCTTTCGTACTCTCTTTGGAAACGATACGAACGGTTCACTAAATGCTGTTTCTATTGCGTTTATGCTGAATAATTATGTTTTTAATATTTCAACAGCAAAAATTGGTTAAAACCTATAATAATCTGAGGTAATGTTATTACGAACACAATCTACGTCCCAGTCTTGTTTAAGGCCTGTAAGAATACATCGCAATTCAATGAAACTATTTCACAACTGAGGTGTTATTGCACAGAATAAAATGAAAATATTCTTTGTTCAAAAAAGGTCTACACAATTTCATTTGGCGCATCATTAATAAATATATTGCAGAAAAACTATAAAACAAAGAGGTACACAAGATGTTAAAGTTTATTATATACCGCTCTTTTAAAATACAGAATACTAATAAGTATGAAGCAGTAGAGTAATATTTAAAAAAATTTATGAATACAAATATAATTACGATAAATATTTAAAAATAATAAGTAATGGCATTATTCAATAACATTCATTTACGGCATAAATCTAAACTGTGAAATGAATGGAATGTTTAATTTGCATAACGTCTAGACATTTTACAAAACATTTGTCTTCAACTACAGAGCCTTCCTATAAAGCAATTTTCACTCTATCTCCGCTTGCAATATACAGAAAATTTCGTTCAGGAGCCCAATTTCTCTATGAGTAGTTTATTTTAGAGCCTTGATTTCTCAGTGTTGAGTTTTCAAGGAGTGGCAGCCCTGCAGGAACTAGTAAAGATGTCAGGAGCAAAGCAGTGGCAATGGCGAAGCATTTCGCGCACTCGTCCCACGCCCCTGACGCTGTCGCGCCTCCCGCCTTCTCTCCCGCGTTAAATCGAAAATATCCCGTCACGCACCCAAACGAGCTGGGAATATATTTCATAATTAAACGAGTCATTTGCATAATCACAAACATTAACGCTGACGCTCGGCGTCTCGAAAGAGTAATGTGACCCGGCTGGAGCTGATGAAGTGGTCTTTCTGTGCAGCGGGGGAACGAAAACAATGCTGGGATTGTCATCATCGAAAAGAATTCACGGGCGTGCGTTTGGAATTGCTAGTAAATGAAGATGCGACAGAAATTACTAAGCGCTTGTTCGTAAAGAACATTTTTCTAGTTGTATGGCTGTAGGAATGAGTTTAAGTGATGCAATACGAAAGTTATTCTAGTCTTAATATCGAAGGCAAAAACGTATTCAGGGCTTGGGAGCGACATGCGTTGCTGTCTTGCTGAGAGTACATTTCATATAACTCTTTCCAAATAAGCCTCGTTTCTGATTTGTGTTTGTGACCGAACAGTTAGAGAAGCTCATTACAGTTTGCACCTTGATCGTAAAAAAAGTGTTATGGACAAGTAAGATGTTCAATGCATTTCATCCATTATTATTTTCATTTCTCATCCAAGAAATTATATACCTATCCAACATTTTAATTGAACATTTTATACCTATTAATCAAGATGTATTGTCTATCAATAATTTGTCAATTAAATATTTTGCAATAATCGATTCTCTCATCTTGTGTATTTTACAATAACAGTTTCCTGCTTACGACTCGTACAACTTGGTACCCACGCATTTAAAAAATTACAAAACTCATATTGAAAGCGTCGACGATTTTTCTCCTCACATCAAGCAAAACTACGTATTTCTCATCTCTTCCCACGTACTGTCTTTAATAATGCTAGCTTATATCTGAACACCCCATACATTACTCCTTGCATATTTTTCCCCGTGCAAACAATGCACAATCACCGCCCACTAAGCAGCAGCGAGGCGGCAGCCAACACATGCACCTGCCTCGCGGGCGGAGAAGCAAGCCCCAGACAGCGCACCCACGCTCACCCATTGACGCGTCGACAGAGAACCTACGATTTGAGGTACGACCGTGCCACGCACCCGCTATTGGGACGTCGTCGCAGCGGAAAAGAGATCAACAAGGTATCCGCACCTCCTCTCCTTTCTCTACAGTCACCACCACCGCTGCCCTTCACAAATCCTTTTACCATCTGCAGCACCACTCGCAAAATGCAGTCACCCTCTTGTATCACTACTCAAAAACTACTCGCCCTATCAGACCCCACGCTCCCACCCGATTTTACCCCTCGCGTTTAGCACCATCAAGGACCCTTATATTTGGCTATGACACTCTCTGCTTCGCTAGCCACCCCAACACACCCACAACCTTCCACAACGCCTTTCCACCCACCACCCCGACGCCGATCCTACCTCCACAGCCTCCGCATTTGCATGAGGCTGAGTACATTCTTAAGACGCAGGAAGGTGTGTATTGTCGGAGCGAAAAAGAGGCGCGAGCAAAAAGACAAACAGGTCGCGCGTGTGGAGCGGCGGTGCGCGGCGCGGCGCGGCGCGGCGCGGCGCAACGGCGCGAGCGCTATCTGCCGAGATGTATGGGCGTCGGCAGGGCGCTGCCGCGGTCGCCGCCATTGTCAATGCGGTTCACGTTCCAGTATTAAATCATGAGCGGCCGAAAAGTGGAAAGAAAGATATTTATCAGCCGCTGCCTCCGCCGCCGTTGCGGCGAACTCCGCTGCGCGAGAGACCGCCATAAATCTACACGGGCGGCTGCTCCGTACGCGCCGACCGGACAGCGCGCCGGACAAGACGGCGGGCCGGACACGACCGCCGCGCCGCGCCGCGCCGCGCCGCGCCGCGTTGCGCTCCGGAGAGGACCGGCGGGGCAGCGTGTGGTACGGTATGAGACGCTTTGAAGCTGGGACCGCCGGAGATAGCACGAAGACCTTACCAAGAGAACGGGTATAAGAGTTTGGCGGATGGTCTGGTGCTTGTGTTGGATGATCTTAATGTCCCCAGAAAAGGTCGTATAAACTCTCGTAAATGTGAATATTTCGATGCACAAGAGTCTTGGAAGACACTAGTTCTTCTATTACCGTTTTTCAAAATGGTTTGAAACACGAGTCAGTAATGTTACAGCAATTTAGAAATCAATGAATCTGGTTCATTTTATTTCGATATTCTCCAGTTAGTATTAAGAGCTCTCCCAGCTAATTGTGCTTACAATTTTCTATCATTTGAATCTCTTTCTTACACTAATATTTATTTACGCAATAAGTTACATTTTTACATGTTTTTAGAGCCGAACTAACTTACATTTAAGAAATATTAAAAATTTAAAAAATCAATTACAGCATGATTCCTAATACACATTTAATTGAAATATGCTCGCAAAATATTCCTATCTCGTTACGAAAGAGAGGTTCTTTAGGACGTTTGGATGAAACAGCATATTTCAGTGCAAAACGTTTTATTCCTTCAAATACAAGGAAATGAGTAAAGATTGTACCAATGGATGTCGAGAAAACGATTTCAAGAGAAATTGCATTGTTCCGGAAGGGAGAAGTCATAGGAAGTAAAATTATATATTTCGTCGAGATTTCTATCACTCAGATATAATTTAGTAAATACTCCCTTCAAATATCTTATTTCTTTTCCACACTTTCCACATCTGTATGTTCTTTCGGAGATGGGATTATTTACTTCGTAATTTAGAATATGCATTTTGCAATGAAGTAAAGTTGTCAAATAGGACTAAATTAACGTTTTAATTCTTCCAGTTTTTAAATATAACTATGAAGCGTGAAAATCTGCGCCCAAAGAATTGAAACCAAACGCGAGTTCATTAGGAAACGAGATTAAGAAGAACCGATATTGAAATCCAAATAAGAGTAAGGGAAGCTGGAAGAACGGATTGAATAATTGAAAAAGAGGATACAGTCTAGTTGTTAGTAAGTAGCAGAAAAGTAAACACCAGAACAATATAAAATTTATCTTAAATGTACCAAGTGAATGATATATACAAAATATTAATATTTTATTTTCTGTTCAGACATAATCAATCATGTTTCCTATTTTCAAAGGGTTCTTCATTAACATGAAAAGATTTATAGACATCTCTAAAACAAACTGAAGGCATTCATTCATAGAATGAAAATTTTATTTACAGAAGAGAGACAAGAACCAACAATAATTTAAATATGAAATAAATGAATTTGTAAAGAACAAATTATATTCATGTAGTTAGAAATAAATACCCAACACCATTAGAGATTAAACATTCATTTCTATTTTTTTTATCAGCATCAAAACGAAATGTATGGGATATCTCCATTTTTATTCAGACTTTGAATATTTATCAATTCCAAACACTAGAATTTAAATAAACTGTTCAAAATTCCTTGTGAAGGACAATGTATTTATATAATCAATTGAATAAAAAATAACAACCTCGTCACAATATAAGTAAAATTATTAGCTTTACACTGAATTTGTTGCTTACTATGAATTACCAACTCGACGAGAAAATCTACTTATTATTAAAACAATACATATTATTTAAAGTTAATGATACAATATTACTGTAGATCAAAGACAATCGAATACTGTATCAATAGGTATACTATAAGTTGAACACACGTATCTAAGAGGCAAGCTTCACTAAC
>BLKR01000167.1:600000-757767 GCA_011170035.1 Teleogryllus occipitalis | reverse complement strand
AGAACAATTTGTAAGGATACAATTCTTTAAATACTAAACAATTCATTACATTTAGTTATAATATTCCAATTCCAAGCACTATTTATTTTGCAATTCCTGCTAGTATTGTGCTGTCTAAGCGACTGCACTCTAATTTGCATTGCACCTTTTGAACCAACCACTTTCACAACATTCATAGTATTGGAAAACAAAATGCCATAATTCCTTACTCCCACAGAGATCATTATGAAATGTTTATGACACTGTGCTTTTAAAACATTAATTGCATTTCAAATGTACTATCAGCCATAAGCAATGATCAGATTCAAAAGCAAAAGTAATTGTGTGAATGTGAATTGTAAAACATAGTTTAAAAAGTTTGTATTGTATGTAAGTAATGTATGTTTAAACTTCTTTTAAACAAATGTGCCAACTCTACAAAGATAAACGCATGAAATTAAATATTTAATACTCACTCAAGTTTTCTTTGAAGCTCAGCAACATTTCCTTCCAAATCCACACACTTGTTCTCAATCAGCTTCAACTGCCTTTCCAGCTGCGCAATCTGTTCCGTCTTGCTGTCAATACTCATCTGAAAACAATTAATAATAGTTTCATCCCAATGAAGATTTTGCACCTTCACAACAATCAAGTGAGAAATGCACTGAAGTATTTATTTATTTATTTTACGTCAAAAAACAGTTAAAACTGCTTATGATGTGCTATGGGGAAAGTGAATTCTGTACACGTTTTCAAAATTCTGTGATCCCTACACCAAGTCATATACTACTTGAATTTTGAATTAATTTAAAAAACAACCCTCCCATGTAATAAAATCTATTTTCAAGGATAAATCAGCAATAAATTTTGAGCTCTTATCCATGATATCCTTCGTCAAGAAATAATACTTTCTGACGCAACAACATGGAAACGATAATTTGAATAACTGTATTTCCCACTGACGTGCACAGAAAATGAAGTTACATTTATGTCCAGAAGCAAAACAAGGGGCCATCTCAGCATTTGCTCAATGGATCAGGGAAACTCGATGAAAAACCTGATCGAGACGTGGGATCACTGACTCAGAAGCTGCAATACAATACTTGTTACATATTGTTTAGAGTTAAACAGTCCAATGGTAAATAATAATTAAATATCACTGTTAAAATCAATGTTAATTTTCTTGTGATGCTCAATATAGTCTCTAATTGTATAGAAACAGTTATGCAGCAGAAACGATTTCACTTTATATTTAAACTTTTCTATCGAATTTAATTGTTTAATGTCATCATTAATAACGTAATCATATAATTTAAGTACATCAGAATTTCGTTTCTTACCAGCAATGCATCTTTTTCTTGATCCACTTGTGCAATGTTCCCTCTCAGCACAGTTTGTTCGGTCTTCAAAGCGGATACTTCTCTATCCAGAGAAGCTCTGTCGCTTTCCAAAACTCGAACACGGTCCCTGGAGTTGGCCAATTCTGCTTCCAACTGAGCCAATTGTCCCTGGCTATCAGCCAGAGCACGATCTGTCTGATCCTGTAGGGACCTAATCACAAAAAGATACAGATTGAACAAAAAATCAGAGCAGAAGATTAATAGTTTTTGATGGGTTGAATTGATTGAATTTTTTGATGGGTTGCTCTGAAGTATACCCAGAATGAATTTGAAATGGTAATCATCACCTTGTAAAAGCTCTTGAATGGAGTCAATCCTACAGGTTACAGCAAAAACAACACTGGTAACAAATTTAAAAATATTTTGACCAAACAATCAAAGAGAAAGTAGAATTCAACAACAAAAAGAAATGAAATAAAACTTTCAATTTTTTAAAAATTTTCAAAAAATCATTCATAAAAATGAATTTAACTGAAATTAATTCTAGAAATGTTTTCAAGACATTGTTTTATATTTGAATGTCCTTATTAGAAATATATGTAAAAATGCTCTTATTTTATTTTATTATACATACTTAATTTGAGTATAGAGGGTGCGCTGCTGAGTAAGTTCCGTTTGACTGCCGTTAAATTTCTCCCGTAAGGTCTCCAATTCATCTTCTAAATTATTTATGGTAGCTTTCTGCACACCAGTAGTAGCCATCAGTTCTCGCCTCTCCAATTCCAATCGCCGAACCCTATCTTCACTCTCCATGATGGTCTTCTCTAAACGTGCGTGTTCTGTAACTTGTGTCTCAGTAGCAATCTACAAATGACAACAAACACAGAGTATGTATACGATTATTAAGCATTTTTGAATAGTCAAATGAAAAGCACATCAAATATAAAGCTACTTCACAAGGAACTCACATAAAAGCAGACATATATCACACACAATACACAAGAAACAATTAATAAAATATAAAATGTTAATGAAAAGATTGGCTGTCTTCATTCATCTTTACATTACATTGTTTCCCAGGTGTCTTTAAGTTTCAACCTTAGAGAAGTTGAAATTCATCCATCATGCAAAACACAATTATTACATTTTGGACACAACATCGCAACATGCACAAAAATGACACTGGGAACAATCACTTTGGTCAATACCATTCTCCAGTGGCAGAAAAGATAACTTGTTCCATTTTAACATTGCAAAATTATAATGTAATGCCAAATAACCAGAATATTGCAAACAAATGAACGAATACACATTTCAAAGTGGATGGGGTATATATGCACATCATGCAAAGCACAGGATTTTGCCAAAAAGGAAAGGAATGGTAATGGATAAGGTAACCTTGAGCCGGGCACGAAGGGCATCGCGCTCTTCTTCTAATCGCAGAACATCTCCTTTAGCAAGATCTCGCTCTCTCAAGCATCGATTTACCACAGCCTGTACAGAAGTTGGGATTCCATCCAAAAAACATATTTCATTTTGTTAACATGGGTAAAAGAGATAACCGCCAAAGGCACTAATTCCATTTTAAAAATTATTCACTTACCCTCACAGATTGTCCTGGACCCTCCATCACAGGAGAAGTCATTGCTGATCGTGCTACAGCAGATATGATTTTACCATCTATTCGCTTCTGGAGGTTCTGTTTCTCATAATTCAAATCCTGGATGCACTGATGAAGCTTTGTTAATTCTTGGTCTTGTTCATTCAGCTTACGACGTAGCTTCAAATTCTAGTAGGAAAATAATCTTCAAATTACATAAAATTGAAACCCGATAACACATCTGTGCAATAAAGTCCCCAGTTTTCAATGTAACCAATAAACAACCTGTATTATTCCTCAAAGGCAATTTCACATTTTCAAGAATACATCACTGTAAACTTTAATAATTCAGTTCAAAAATAAGTTCAGTTTCTGCAGCAATCAGAGATCTCATCTTTTCAATTTTAAAACCTGTTGTACTTGGCTTGGATTCTTCCTTATAATTATATATGTTCACAATCTATTATTCACAAAAATCTTCTACATCAAAAAAGAAACATCCAACTCCATTTAGTTCATTCAATTTAATATCAAATTTTTCAAATGCAAGGAAACTCCTATTTTCAGATATTTCTTTAGAATGATCCGTACAAAAACACACCTTGAGAAGATTCTGCAACTTACATTTTCTGCTTCTTCTGCGGCATCATTCTCTCTTTGCTGAAGGAGATCAGTCATTTTTGCTATCTTCTCTTGTAATTTTTCTGCATCCTTCTGGTAGTGATCTCTTTCTGCCTGTATGCGCTTGATGGTATTGCCTCCATCCCCAGAAGCCATCTGAAAAATATTGTTGGTACCCAAGATATCAGATTTGTACCTACTTCTCCCGGTGCAATATTCCCAGTGGGATGTAGGTAATCAAATTCACAGAACTGGTTCTTAACTTTCACGGAAATCATGAAATAACAAGAAGAGTATATGAAGAGTACATGTAATGGTTTCCTATTGCTTATTATAGCACTTTCACAAAGTGAAAACAAAGCATGAATATTTGATCCCACAACCTTAACATAAATAAGAAGCCAACATAGCCAATGTTTATATTTGCTTAATGCATACTGACTTATAATTATTATATTTTTATTTATAAAAATGGTATTTTTTGCAATTAGTATTCTACAAAAAATTCTGGTACAGAGAATGGGCACGCTTTTTCTATTTTTTCATGTCTAAGCAACAGACACATTTCTTTGGAAGAGGATGTGGCTAAAATCTGACAGGAAGTGTTTTCTTTTTAATGAAGCTATATAGAAACAAGAATAATTCAAAATAATCAAGGTAAATTCTGTGTGTTTTGGAATCTGAGTTTAGACCAAAATACAATACAGACTGATCATTATCATTAACTGAGTGAAGACAGCAAACAATAATTATAATTACAAAAACTTTTTCTTTGGTAAAATTTAATATTCCTCAGAATCAAACCAAAACATGACAATTTTTTATCTCTTGTACGTTATGTTTTTCTAGTAGAATTGCAGTACATTACTGCTCCTATCTATTAATTGTATGCTAGATTCAACTGAAATTACACAGATTCTGTTTTTGATAAATAAAAAGAATTACAATAGAAAAATACATAGAAATCAAACACAGTCATTATTTCATCAAAATTCTATCAAAACTCATTTAGTAGCCCATTGATAGAAGATATAAAAATACTGAAAAGAAATTAAATTTGGGTCATCTTCGTAAAACTAGAATTTTGAAACAGGAGAAAAATTAACACCAACATATTTCTCTTGTTAGTAGTGGATTTAGTGACATCAACATAAGTATTAAGAATAACAAATTATCATATTAAGAAATTGTCATACCAAGAAATTATTATATCAACTTAAACTTATTATATCAACTTACTGGATCAGGATGTGATGGTATATTCTGAACATGCTCCAGAAGCGTATGATACTCAGTTTTAAAGTGATCTCTTTCAGCTTGAAGTTGTTGTAGTCTGATTTCTAATGATTCATCCTATCAAAAACACCAGCATTTAATTTATTTAAGCATGTGCACACTTACTGCAAAATTCACGCATGTCTAAATATTTAATGTAATCATCTATTGCTCATGTAGAACACTATGACAAATGCATGAGGTCTCCGAATGTAATTCAAAAATACTAACAACTCATGGTCAGTAAATATCAAAAATTACAAATAGGTTTTCAATCACATAAATTACAATACTTTAAATTAAATTTATAACAAAGTTAAGTTACCTATAACAACTCAGACACATCATAATAGAAAATAGTGAAGAAATTCATTAAATAAAACCTCACTAATTAAATATTTTTGATATTTTGAAAATAAAAAGACTATAGAAATATAAATAAAAAACATGTGAAACAAATACAACTATTCCATAAATATTTAACATTAACACTTACTAGCAGTTTTCTGGACGATACTGAATTCCACAACACTTGCAATAGACAGGAATGTCAGGAGTAGGAAAATGGGTGTATACAAAAGGAAAGGTAGTATTTGTCATCTGTACCGGATCAGTTTTAAACATATGCTCCGGACAGGCATCACCCGATTGGCATCCATTTGCCTCATGATTCATAAACATAAAATATACATAAGTCATCTAATTCTTTCTTAATATTTCCTTTCTAAAAACGTCCAGTTTACTTACCACAGGAGACTTCTTCGATCTGGTTGATGAACCTGAACTGTGTGCATAATTCAACATGCGAGTTTCAAGTTCTGCTATTCTACGCTTCTGCAAGCTGTGTAACTGTGTAAGTCTATCGATTTCTGTCATCAAGTCCTTTTCTGTCAAATTGCAAGGGCATAAATGCATGAAATTAGAACAATGGGTTGCAAAAATGTCTACAGGTGAACAATCTTCCAAAAAGAATTCAAAGAAATGAAGCAATTACACACATGAAAGCTTACAAATGAACAATAAAATAAAGTAGCTAACCAATAACTGTAAAACTGTTAATTTTTTCAATCAGCCTCTTCTTTTCTTCCCGGGTATTGTCCATCTGTTTTTGTATTTTGTGTTTTTCTAATTTTATTTTTCCTAGTTCAGCTTCTTGTTCTTGACTACTGCGTTTTAATTCCAGAATTTCACGCTCAAGGCTATTTATTTGAGACAAACTCATTTCAAGTTTCTCCTAAAACACATAATTTAATAGTGTTTACAAGAAATATTGAAATTAAAAAGATTCCTCTGAACAGATAGTAATGTACATTGAGGTCTTGTAATCCTATGTCATTTCAGACTGAAACTGAGCTATAAGGTGAAATGTGTTATGATTTGAACTATAAGTAAGTGATACTATGAGTACTTACAAACTAGAAGACTCAGGGAGATCATAATAAAATCTCAGTTTTTGCCAAAAGGCAGCATAGGATCTCAACCCCTTTACATACAAAGTTCAAATAAACCAAATCCACAAACCTGAATCTTATGCACTTTTTTGTTATTTTCCTTCACAGTTGAATTACATTCTGCTTCAACTGTAAGAGCCATATGATCAATATCTCGCAATTCCGTTTCTAGTTGTTTATTCCGTTCGGCTAACCTACAGGCTTTAGATGCAGCCTCATGGTGACTAGCAACAGCTTCTGTAATAAATACTTAAGTGGTTATTACATGTCAATCACTCAATAACATCACATGATAAAATAAATAACAACATTTTACAAGCTTCAAATGAATTTACTAATGCATCTACTCTACTCCATTTTATGACCCTTCCTCTTACCTTTTAGATTAACTTCCAATTCTTTATTTTCTTTTTCCAATCTTTTAACTTCCTCTTTACACATTTTGAACTGAATTTCCATTTCTTTAACACAATAATCTTTACCTACAGCACTTATAGGGCGTCCTCCTTCCAACATGCTGGTCAAATGTTCTATTTGCCTGTCTCGGTTAAGAATCTACAGAAAAGTTTATGGACTAACTACAAACACAAATTGACACAAACAATCCAAATACATAAAACATCATTCAGTAATAAAAATATAACAAAGAGGCAAATGCATCTAATGCATGTGGGTACCAAACAAACAGGAAGAATCCAAGGGCAAGGTTATTTTAATGAATGTATTAATATCATAACAATAAATGGAGGAAGAAACTAATTAATAACTAAAGAGAAATCAATAATTTATCCATTTTTTCTTCAAGAAAAATTACATGCAAATTATTCATGCAAATAGATATCTTGAAACATTCTCATTACCTTAGTTTCCAAAAGAGAAATTTTCTCTGATTGCTGGCTACGTTCCTCCTTCAAAAGATTTACCTCTCTTGAGAGCAAACATATGCGTTCATCACATGTTTCCACCATGTTTGCTATATATGGATCCTTGACTTGTGCTGTTGCAGTCCAAAATTGATCTTTCCAAGTTTTTGGAGGGTCCAACGGTGCATCAATTTCAAGCGTTGGACGACTGCGTAATGGGGTCTTCTTGCCACCTACCATCCATTATAAATTTCAATTATGTCAAATAATTTGCTTTACTCCATGAAAAGTTTGCATAAATAATTCTAGACACAAATAATTTTTTTTCAAAACAACAGAAAAACATTTTACCTGGGTTTATAACTACAGGTTGCGCACTTTTATTTTGTAAACGCAAAATTGTCAGAGTTTTTTCAGTTGATTCTTTCTCCAATTCTTTCACCTGAAGTAAATGTTGGGAGCTGAGGAATTTGAGATCTGAATTTTCACTTTGCAGTTTGCGAATCTGAGACTTGAATTCTAAAAATATAAATAAAATCACACAATCATAATATGTAGCAATGGTGCACCATTCTAAGTTTCTGATTATCATTAATACAACTACATGTTGCATACCTTTCTGCTGTTTTTCTATTTCTTCCTTATTCTTCAAACATTTTATATGTAAATCATTAAATTCTCTAACTAATTTTGCATTTTCTTGCTTGTATGGTTCTACTCCATTAGCGAAGTACACACGTTCCTGTGGAAAAGTGTACCAAGCATAAGAGCACGTTATATAGGAAACCAAACTGAACACTGTTCTGCAACATGATCCAACAATACCACCAAAAACTTTTCAGTGTAAATAAAAACAATCTCAACTGTAAAATCAATGTTGTGTGAAGTAAGCCCTACACATTTAAGTGAAATGTAACTGGTTTACTCTGCAAACAAAAGGTAGAGCGGATTCTTAAGGTCAGAAACAATAAGTTTCTGAATAGACATAATAAATTGTCAACAAATGCCAAAGTTAGTGCCATAAAATAAACTTATAATTTAGTAATGGCATACAGCATTTGTCTCAATAGTTTAGTTGACATGACAACAATTACTTGTTTACAAGCTTTTAACACATGGAGAGAATAAATTATATTATTTAAAATTTAATTTGGAAAACTATACAAGAAAATCATGAAATGGAATTGTAATGGTAGGTATAACATTACCATTATAAATAAATTATTTCTTTGTGAACATGTTTACAATGCATCATATTTTTCAGCTTAAATTTTATTTGTTAATTGACTAACCTCTAATGACTTCTGAGCAATTTCTTTATAGTGTCGAAGACTTTCAGTTGTATGCAATAAGTCTGAGATAAGTCTCTCAACAAGCGGAAGAGCTTCTATTGGTAAAGTATTTAAATATCCTAGCTCATCTAACTGTTTTCTTAAGAGCCTGTATCGGCGTTCTGAAACACCTGCTTCTGAATCCATTTCTGCTACTATATTTTAAGCAATATGCATCACTAATATTCTGAAACAAAAAGAAATGCAAGAGAAAATTTACTACACCATAAACATTTTTTTTAAGTTCACGCTTTCTAAATAATCAAATTAAAATTATTATGAAAGAAAATGGACAATATTATTTACATATTTATGGTTTCAAGAGCACTGGGAACTCCAATGTACTTCATTAAAGATTTCCGCAAACTGACATTAATGTAAATATAACCTCTACTGTCATATCAAACAGAAATGGTTATAGCATACTTCATGTGCTGTGTAGATACTCACCGAGACTTATATTTTTATAATAGAGATATGTGAGATCTTAAACAACCAATTTCTGCTATTACCCATGTTTTCAATAATTTTAGCTATTTGACAATTACACTTCCCGCTTGTTCCCGCCCCCAAAGCCGTAACGTATCACCTGTCGTGTCGCTTCACGTTGTTCTCGCAATTTCGTAATGTAAGATACATAGCGCTATCTCTGAGTCTAAACACGTACTATTATGTTAAAAATCAAGACACGAATGTAGGGGGAATTTTAAGTTTTGCAAGTTTGCACAAAGATCAGAATTCGACATATCTTGAAATTCTCTAATATTTTGTACATCTGTGATCATTTATATGTTTTATTTGTTTCTTTGTGTTTCTTTTTTCGTAGTTTTCATGTTTGAGACAAAAACTTGCAGATTATAAATTGCATAAAGTTAGAATTCTTATTAAGTGTATGAACCACAAGTTCACAATCTTTAGAGTAAATAAAGAAAATACTTTGGGAAGTAATTACAGATGAAAACAAATCATCAGTTATTTCAGTCATTAATAAAGTTATCTTAATTTCATAGAAATTAATTAAACATAATATCAACATGACAATTATAGTAGATATTATTTTTGCATTTTCATAGTATTAATTAATATTAAAAAATCTCATTCAAAGCTTATTCAATATTCCTTTTTTATTTGAATGTGGAGGAGCGGAAATAGTAGAAAAATCTACAGAACTTTTTTTTGAGTTGTTTGTAAGCATTAAAACATCATGAAGTTTTCACTTAATAATCATATTTTTTAAACTGTCAAATATGATCTGAATAATTGAGATTAATTCAAATATGAATGTTTTGCTTTCATCCAAAGAGATAAATACTCTGGTTCTCTGAAAGGCTGTTGGTATTTGATCCAAGAGAAAGGAATTTGGTACAAAATATGAAAATAATTTAATACACTCTCTATATTACAGCCTGTGTGTCTATACTGTGTATATTACAGAGTATAGACATATCATTAGTACAGGCTGTATATGATATCTTCTTCAAACAGAGAGAAAGGCCACAAAAGGGACAAATCCCAGAGCATTAGAAGGTGTAGAATCTGTATTTTAATTGATATGAACATTGACATTAAGTTTTTCAAGTAATGTATTGATAAATTGTGTTGCCAAAATTGGAGATTAAAATATTATATTATTGAGTCTGAAATTTAATAAAAAATCAAAGACATATTTCTTTACCTGAATTTGGACCCAAAATTACTTTCATACAAATTTGTTGGGAATATATTTTTCAATTGTTGATGGTAAAATAATATTTTCATGTCAATGTTTGTTATGAAATGCAGAGTTTCATTACATTCACATGATTTCAAGAAATGTTAACTTCTTTCATGTAACTTGGTATCTATGGTTATTAGAATTACTTAAATCTAAAATTTCAAAATTTCTTGAATAAAAAAGAAACATGATGTCTTCTGAATAATGGTACAATTATTTCAGAGATTAGTGTACTATAAGAAAGATCTTTATTATTATAATCTTTATGCCCTTGTCTTTAAAATATATCAGTCAAAATGTCATATCGTTATTGGCTTGTCGCCAGCGGTATCCAGAAGGGATGGGCAGCTGGAGCACTTGCTCTTTTTTTTTTTTTTCTCCCCACTGAGAGAATGAATTCTGTTTACAGTATATTGGGGGTTGGGGGAAATTTCATTTGAAATAATGGGCCTCCGTGTTTTCTCTGGGCACCTCTTCTTGTCACCACTGTTCAATAAACTGGTGATAAACAAACTGAAGATAAATTCAGATTGTTTTCTTCTTAAATCAGTGTGAGTAGTTTTTCGTTCTCTTGTGAAGTTGGAAGAAAATTTAGAATCTTCGTAATTTGTAATTTGAGAGAGTGTTCACTTAGAACATGTTTGAGTTTCTTTTAGAATTTCACAAAGAAACATTGATAAACTATTCAGTAATATTACACTATCATCTAAAACAATTTTCATTTTACTTGTGTAATAGTGTAAAGCTTCTGGAAATGTTTGAAAAAAAATTTCTTTTCTCTCTTTTATTTTCTGAAACCCACCTCCTCTAATTCTGATTGTTTTTTAAAGAAATAACATGCATATTAACCCGCTTACAAATTTCAATCAGCAACAACAGAATATCTATTTTTAAATTTCTTCTTCCCTCATTTTCTTTTAATTACATTTTGAATTAAAAACCTAATAGAACAATCTATGTTAAACATGACGTGTTGATGATATGTATACAATAGTTTGTTTTGTTTAAGTATGAAAATGTTGTATAGACAAGTATTAGTTGTTTTTGTAACATTTTTTGGTGCAAGGTTACTTAGATGCAGTAAATAAAAAAATGCTGATATCATATGTGTTTGCATATTTTGTTTGCATTTTTTGGTAAGAATGTCTAGATAGGATACATACTTATTGTTATTATATTGTATTGTAGTGAAATGTCTTGTTTCATGTCATAAGTTATGACCAGTTGGATAAAATAAATATTCTCTTCTCTTCTACAAAAGTGTCTAGTAATACCTTGTATAGATTTCAAATGAGGGTTTGACCAACACATTATTTTTCTTCATGTTTCTATATTAACCATTTCCAGTAATTTTATATGGTTAAGGACTCACAATGATTTTTTTTATTGAATGTGTTTTAAAAGTAGTCGTACCTTTTTGCATTTTTTCTTTTATAAAGACAGGAAAGTGCGATGTGTAATATTTGATAAGCGCGTTAATTCTTTGCTTTGATTTGCTGAAGATGTTTTATTACAAAATAAATAATTTTTCTTATCAATTTTTAACATTTTTAATCTTGAGAAATGAGGTTGTATTACTTGCATAGTTCTTATATTTTATCATACTTAAATGCATGAAAATTTACAGGATGAAAATTTGCCAATTCATTATGGTTTTACATGATCTTTACCAGTGATTCTTAGTACCAATGATAAGAAAGTTGTTTGTTTACTTTGATACCAGGTAGAAATCTTTGTGATGTAGTAATGTTGATGTTGTGAGGAGAAATGTGTACATGGAACGTAAAACATGTATTCATGAAGTAAATTAAATTATAAAAATCCTGAACTGAATCATTGTTTGTAGCAAAATATTTAAGTTTGGGGAAAGACTGGTTGAGGTTTCTGATAATCATAGGGCATTTTTGATTTCTAAATTCTGTACTTTTGCTTGTCACATCCTAGTAGTGTGTCCTTGAGAAGTTTGGAATACACAAATCAAAGAACATAGGAAAAAAATCTTCAATGAGTCAAATAAACCACATTACTTTTAAATTTGAATATATTTCTTTATTGAGGATAACAGTCAGCAATGACCTACAAGGTCAACAAAAAATGGATCAATTTAATTCCTTTTTACCTTACATTAAGTTTGTTTGGCACTGTGCCTTAGTTTGACGGCATTTCCTACTTATAGCTGTCTTAACAGCATCAATTTGGAAGTCCCAGTATTTTATACACAGATGTCAGTACATTTAATTCCATCTCCTTAGGAAGACTTAACAAAATCTCATAGCACATATACATATACCTTTCACATGTTTTGCGTGTCTTTAAAACAATATGTTGAGGTGTATATTCTTTTAGCGAATAACATTCTATAAATATTTCTCTATTTGAATATAATATATATCAACTTTGTACATAGAAATACTTGATAATATATTAGCAAGTATTACTCAAAAGAGCTTAGGATTTTACGTATATTACATTTCTAGCAGTACTTCTATGTAGGTAGTAAACAAAAGACATAAGTAGAAAGGATTTTGAAGTTCTGCTACAATTACAATGATATCTAAAAATAAAAAGACATATTTCATTCTGAATAGAAAGGCTTTAGACACAAAACATCAACATCTACATTCATGCATTGCTGGATTATCAGAGTTCTGTTGAATGCATTTTTTTGGCATATTCAGCTTGTTGCTTTTTTTTTTGTCTATACACATTTATGGATGAAAATTACTACTATATATTACATCACATTTATAATCTCTTTGGCTATAATGTTGTAAAGGGTCAATTTAATTGACCCACAAACAATAACTGCAGGTCCCTCAGGATAGCTGTTGCTTCATTTTTAATGCAGTCTTCTTTATGTTGAGAGAGCCAGACCGAGACGGGCCAGAACCATTTCCTTTCGGAGTCTTGTGATCTCCCAGTACACATCATGTACTAAAGAATAAAAACAATCATAATAATGTTAGAAACAAAGTTTTGTTCTTTTTAAATCTCAATAAATAAATATGCATACCTACCTGAGCTTTTCACCAATCCTCGTTCAATATATCGCAAGTAATTCAAAAAGTCACATACAGCAGTGATCTGAAAGAATTAATATATCACAATAAAATATAGTTAGCTTTTGAAATTCTGAAAATTGTATGGTACTAAATAGAGATGATGTGAACTTACTCTGTTTCTACAGATCTGTGAAATGTAGTACCATTGTTCCTGATCTCCTAATTTCATTCTGTAGTGGCATTGTCTAGGAGCTTCTAGGAGTGCACATTTCCTGAAAAATGTACATTTATGTATCTCACGCTTTATTTAACACATTAACTATAAGTCAAAAGGACATTTAGTGGGACAGAGGACATACTTTGGGAAAACAGTTTTACTCTTATCACTGACAGCTTCAATAAAAATGTTCCCATCCTCAATGGCTTCTTGAACTTTAGTGCCAAGCTCTGCATTGCTAAATTCCAGGCAAAGGTTAATGTCTTCTTTGTATATTCTGGCAAGAAAAGGATCTGTCTTATCAAACTTCGGATTCTGCTTCCAATTTACAAACTCTTTGTGGATGTTAGGATCCACCTGAAACAGTAATAAAAAAAATATTAGAAAATGAAAGTTAAGGTATATGAAATGAATTTGTGAGTTATATTTCTTACCTCCCAGCCATCTTTTGAATCAAGGAATTCTGTTGAAGGCATAGTAGGCCTCTGTTCCTTGACTGGAGATTCTGGCGGTGAGTTTTCTCTTCCATATTTGAGATTGAAGTGAGATGGTGAGCGTCGGTGTTTGCGATTAAATAAGCCCACCCCTGGAACAATCATTGAAAACCAAATTAATTTCATGACAATGAATTGCAAGCCAAAATATTTTTTCCTTTTATCAGGGACATGCATTGAATATAATTTCTTTAATCCTCAATGAAAAAGAGATTAACAATTGATTCATTTTCATTTCCAGTGTCCATTCTTTAGGATGCATAGCCCCTGTGATTTCATGCAAGAGAAGTATTCATTTTCTATGAGCCGAATTTTTGAAGGCTCTCTCTGTAGGACAGATTGTTAAGTCACAATTATTGTATAAACTTATTTAACATTAACATTTTAATGAACTACTTTTTCAGTAGGAACCTCTCTTCAGTAATCTGATCCGTTTTTTGGTGGCATTTCTACCGACAGTGTTGGGGCTAGCTTTGTTCACAAACAGACGGATAAACAGGAGAAAACAAATTTTTTGGTACCAAGTTTCCCGAAAATGTGAATTTTGTCTGTACTTTGTATAGGGGAGAGTAAGATGCTGCATTATAGGAGAAAGAAAAAACACTTTGGACCCCACAATCTGGAACCTACAAAATGTGTTTCTCTATCAAAATATGGACATCATTTCTACTGCGGAGCAGGGCCGGATTAATATTTTTGAGAAGCTGTGTGACTTAAGTTTTGCTGAAGTTAACGACTAAGCTCTTGGGGTTTCCTATTAATATTGAAAAAGTATTCAAAATTAATTTGCAAATAGTCTGTAACCTTTGCAGTGTAAAAAAATTACACAAAATATTTTAAATGTTTATGAACGAATAAAAAATTTTGTTAAAAAATAGCCCAATGTATTTTTAACTACGTGGAACAACCAACCATACGGGACTCTTAGGTACTTGGTGTCCTTAGGTATTATTTCACCCCTGATACAGATTGCACAAGAAAGTAAGAGTTCAGAGCTGGATTTAGGTTCTATACCCTAGCACAAAATCGTAACACACGATCAGCTGGGACGCGGCAAACCAATCGGTAACTTGAATATATACAATTAAAGTTGTAACAAAGTTCCCGATTGGACCACCACGTCCGAGTTAATCGCTAACAAATCGTCCTCTCGTTTTATTCTCCGATTTAAAAGTAGGGCAAAATGACTTTTGATCAGCTGGGACGCGGTTTTCCATTTGGGAGCTCCAATATCAACAATTCAAGTTGTGACGAATCTCCCGATTGGATAACCACGTCCCAGCCGATCGATGTCAAATCACCACCTGTTTCAATCGAAGTCTGTTTTCCGATTTAATTATAGAGCAAACTGACTTTTGATCAGCTGGGTCGCGGCTATCCAATCGGGAGCTTCAATACCAATAATTCAATTTGTGACGACTCTCTCGATTGGACAAGCGCGTCCCAGCCGATCGCCGACAAATCGCATTCTGTTTCAATCGGAATTTGTTTTCCGATTAATTTATAGAACAAATCGACGTTTGATCAGTTGGGACGCGGCTATCCAATCGGGAGCTTTAATATCCACAATTCAATATGTGACGAGCCTCCCGATTGGATAAGCGCGCCCCAGCCGATTGCCATCAAATCGCATCCTGTTTCAAGCGGAGTTTGTGCTCCGATTTAAATGTGGAGCAAATCGACTTTTTATCAGTTGGGACGCTACTATCCAATTGGGAGCTTCAATATCACAATTCAATTTGTGACGACTCTCCCAATTGGACAAGCGCGCCCCAGCCGATCGCCGTGAAATCGCCACCTGCATCAATCGGAGTCTGTTTTCAGATTTAATTATAGAACAAATGGAATTTTGATCAGCTGTGACGCGGCTATCCAATCGGGAGCTTCAATATCAACAATTCGAGTTGTGATGACTCCCCCGATTGGACATATGCGCCCCAACCGATTGCCGACAAATCGCCACCTGTGTCAATCGGAATCTATTCTCAGATTTAATTATAGAACAAATGGACTTTTGATCAGCTGGGACGCGGCTATCCAATCGGGAGCTTTAATACCAACAATTCAACATGAGACGAATCTCCCGATTGGACAAGCGCGCCCCAGCCGATCGCTGTCAAATCGTCACCTCTGTCAATCGGAGTCTGTTCTCCGATTTAATTATACAGCACACTTGACTTATGATTAGCTGGGACGCGCTTATCCAATCGGGAGCTCCAATATCAACAATTCAAGTTGATACGACTCCCCCGATTGGACAAGCGCGCCCCAGCCGATCGCCGACAAATCGCCACCTCTGTCAATCGGAGTCTGTTCTCCGATTTAATTATACAGCAAACTTGACTTATGATTAGCTGGGACGCGGTTATCCAATCGGGAGCTTCAATACCAACAATTCAACATGTGACGACTCTCCCGATTGGACAAGCGCGCGCCAGCTGGTGGGAGCGAAGCTGACCTGCGACGGTGGCGTCGTCGCGCGCGCGCCCGTTAACGCCGGCCGCCGCCGCGGCGCCGTTGCGCGGGTCGATCTGCGGGTGCAGGTGCGGGTTGGGGCGCGCGGGCGTGGAGGTGAGCACGAGCGTCTTGAGCGCCGCCACCTCCGCCGTCAGCACCTCCACCTGCATCTGGCTCTCCTTGAAGCTGCGCTCCGCCGCCGCCTGCCGCACGTTCGCCTCGCGCACCATGTTGTGCGCCTCCTGCGGCACAAGCGCGGTTCAATTACAGAGCAAACTGACTTTTGATCAGCTAGGTCGCGGCTATCCAATCGGGAGCTTCGATACCAATAATTCGATTTGTGACGACTCTCTCGATTGGACAAGCGCGTCCCAGGCGATCGCCGACAAACATCCTGTTTCAATCGGAGTATGTTCTCCGATTTAAATGTAGAGCAAATCGACTTTTGATCAGCTAGGACGCGGCTATCCAATCGGGAGCTTTAGTACCAACAATTCAACATGTGACGAATCTTCCGATTGGACAAGCGCGCCCCAGCCGATCACCGTCAAATCGCATCCTGTTTCAATCGGAGTCTGCTCTCCGATTTAATTATAGAGCAAACTGACTTTTGATCAGCTAGGTCGCGGCTATCCAATCGGGAGCTTCGATACCAATAATTCAATTTGTGATGACTCTCTCGATTGGACAAGTGCGTCCCAGGCGATCGCCGACAAACATCCTGTTTCAATCGGAGTATGTTCTCCGATTTAAATGTAGAGCAAATCGACTTTTGATCAGCTAGGACGCGGCTATCCAATCGGGAGCTTTAGTACCAACAATTCAACATGTGACGAATCTTCCGATTGGACAAGCGCGCCCCAGCCGATCACCGTCAAATCGCATCCTGTTTCAATCGGAGTCAGCTCTCCGATTTAATTATAGAGCAAACTGACTTTTGATCAGCTGGGTCGCGGCTATCCAATCGGGAGCTTCGATACCAATAATTCAATTTGTGACGACTCTCTCGATTGGACAAGCGCGTCCCAGCTCATCGCCGACAAACATCCTGTTTCAATCGGAGTTTGTCCCAAGCACGCCCACGCTCAGTCACTCGTGATGGCCATTTGATGCTTCGATACATCGACAAACGGTTTTCGATGTCGATGAAATGGTCGACAATTTTTTTTTCTCCTTTCAAATTTAAGGTCGCATCAACATCTAGGTCATTAGCGACCACTATTGGAGTTAACGTTATGGTAACTGGGAAGATGAAACGATATGATGATGATCAGGGATGAAAGGACGAACACAAATACAACCATGCCCCAGGCGGGACTCGAATCATTGACCCTTCGGTCCGAGATCGCTACGACACTACTGCCTTAGCGATCACGGCCACCGGATCGGCAAATCCATGTTTAAAATGTCGATGTTTTAAATGTGATGAAACATATGGAAATATGTCCTGGTACTAATGTAATACGTAACACGTCAATATTAGTTTAATGTATATTCTGACTTAAATTTGACCGTCATCTTAATTTTAAAACCAATGTTCTATGTAGTCAAGTTCAATATGCAGTTTAACGATATTACCACGTACAAAATAATTTTAAAAAAGTAATAACATTGGATGAAGGTTGTGAATAGCAAACGGACTCTTGCCGTTTGAGGATCCACATCAGTGACAGTGACTGTTGAATACGAGCAATCCACAAAAAAGATACTGGAAATTTTATTTATAACATGAGAATTTTGTTTTGGAAACATCTATATTTCTGAACAAATACATCGATGTGAAGAAAACATCGAAAGTGAAACACTGATGTTATAATATGGATGAATCCTTAAAAATATTGATGTTCACTGATGTTTTTTTCCATCGCTATCAGTGACTCAAACCCACTCACTGCCATCAAGCGCTTTGGACGAGGATCGTTCATGAACCAAGGGAGTTGTGTATGTTACAGCCAAAGTTCGAATCTTGCTAATCCCCGAATTAGCCGGGTTATGTTCACTTAATCCAGAATGGGAGGTAAAGTCAGGAGCGACCAGAAGGGAGGGGGGCAGCTGGGGCATCATGCTCCAGGCCCCGACTTAATTGAGGCGACACACTCCGACTACCATCTTTCTTCAGCCTGCTACCAACATTAGCCGGATGATGTAGCAATGATACTTCATCGTCACTCCCACATCATTATCCACACCGTCTACCTACGAGTGAATTAACCGACCATTCCTAACATAAGCTATTTTTCGATTGATTATTTTGTGTTTTCGTTAATAACTATTGTCATTAGTTCCATAAGTGTAGTGCATGATCTACTCTGTGAGGTAGTGGTGTTCCTCTCCCAGTAGAAGATGAGATAACACAGAAAACAAAACAACAAGTATTATTCTTACTCAATAGGCTCTGAATATAAGCTCAAGATACTACAAGACACTGCCCAATTGTGTTTTTGAAAGACTGAGTTTATATTTTCATCTTGCATTTTTTCTCATTGGAGGACACAGACCAAAAAAAGGAAGTCGTGAAGCAAAAAGTGGATTGTTTCGTTCCTTTTATTTCTAAACAGAAAGTCGAGTCTACATTTCCTACACGGATCGAAAGAAGCGCTCAGAAGAGGGATTGTAAATAAAAATAAACACGCCGCCAGTGTCCTAAATCTTCTCGGCGAGGATCATCGTCCAAGAAATGCCGCATCATCGAATTCCATTGCGAGCGACGAAACAGATCACGAGACCGTTGCTACCCCGTTCGAGAGGCCAAGCCGACCCGAAGAGTAAGCAAGACGTTTGGCTATCGCGTTATGCAATCCGATGTATATTTGGAGCAATTACGAAGATGACGTTCTTAAGAGAAGTGCAGTCGCCTAAGGACTTAAAGAGGCGGCATTAAGCAATTCTGCTTCAATGGGCCCTTTACGTGGGCCCGTTTCCGGCTCAAACCGCAATGCATTGTCAGCACAGCTGCAACCAATGACATCACCGCCACAACAAGCTGGCTGATGTACATCGTCTGGATTGATTTCTCTCATCAATTAAAATAATTAATAAATATAACTTAGGACAGAAAAAAATCACCAAGAATTCGTAATTTTAGCCTAAATTTCAAAGGTAGGAGGGACCGGGGCTGTATGTAGTTAGTAGTTTTTTTTTAACGCAAATCCGGTTTAGTTGTGAGAAGTTTGAATGTATCAATGGAAATTTCATTTATTAGGGGACCATTTTTTATTTGTGAAAGTCTGAATGTCGAACTTTTAGAGTCGGTAAATTCATCAAGACAAGATGTGCCCCACTTGTCGAATTGGTTGGCACTGGTCCTAGGGTAAGTTGGCACTCTATTTCCGTGCGAATGTGGAGTAATAAATCAATCTCTAAATTAATTATTTTTAATGGTTTATTTACACAAATAAGAGCAAACGAGCTTATTATTGCTTGGTTTTGCAGAAGAGCTTTACATTGGAAACTACAGCAGTCTTAGCAGTTTCACAATAAAGTCTTTCATTTCTTTTGAATCAAAATAAGTTTCTAAATTGGTCTTTTGCTTATTTTTAATTTAAAAAATGCTTTTTTTGGACCATCAAATAGGTTTTTCCGCTCAATTAATTGTTTCAAGCTTCTCGCTAGAGAAAACGTAAAATTGCAACGGTCGAGAAAGAGTTGCAGGTTTAAGCTACAAAGAAATGAAAATGATTTAAAAAATAAATGAATGATAACTCTACAGAAAACTAAACATCACCGGTTGACAGCAAAATGTTAGAGCCCTTTCATGTCTGCGTAGTACAAAGAGCAACAGAAGAGGAATCTTTTCCCCTGAAATTGGTTCCCCGTCGCGCCATCCGCCTCGACTGACTTCTCGCTTTTGCGGCTAACATACGAAATGTGTGGTCGGCCTCACGTGCTGCCTACTTGGATCGTCTCACGAACTACGGGAGAACCCGTATAATGAGCCCAATGCGAGGCAGTGTAATAGGTAGAACCCGGACGTTTGACAAAATGCTTTTTATTATTCTTATTCTTATTCTTACGATTTTACGACTTTTAACAATAGGAACCACTTAATTGTACTTCTGGAGTTGCTTTAGTAGATTTTCATTTTGCCTTTTTTGCCTATTTTAGCTTCAGGTACCTATTTTTGGCATTTTGCCTTATTTGTGCCTTTTTTCTGCCTTGTGCCTTTCTGTCATTATTTCCCTTTCCCCTCCTGGAACCGATCTCTATCAAACTGGAACCTGCAAGCCTGGGCAACGTGAACGCACGGTCGTGTATTGTCTCTCCGTGGACGCGGAGGCTCCAGTGTCAGGTTGCGTTAAAAATCTAAAAGGGAGATTTTTGATATATTTTTTTGATACTCACAGACTCGTTCGCTCACGAGAAATCTTATCGTATGTTTGTGTATGGCCTCTAATCCCTTTTAAGGACAGAGCTGTCTGTTCAAGATTATACCCTTCTCAGTTCCTTCTTGTTCTCTCTTCCCTTCTGGCAATTACGCAAATGCGAAGAACGATATATATAATTCCGTTTTCACTGATACTAATTCAAGATTCAAAAGGGAGTCCACAATAGCATTTCGTAGAGACAGCAACGCGAGTAAAATAAATTCGTAGTCGTCATACCGGATGGTCCTGTGCAATCAAGATTACAAAGAAAAGGAAGTTCTGTGTGAGTGCTAATGTAAATTTTGGAGTTGAAAAAATATAATAAAATGCGAATCATTTTAATTTTTAATATCTTTACAATAATTACTTTTAAATGGTGATTTTTTAATGTGTCCTGTAAGTTTACCACCTACTTTAACCAGAATAAATGCCTTTTTGCATGAGTATTTTAGTAAAAATAAATGCCTTTTCGCCTGCCTATTTTAGGTAAAATAAATGCCTGGATTTACGGTTTCTATTAATAGGCCTCAACACGGGCTCGTAGCGCAGCACGTCATTAGAAAGTATGAGACGGTGTCCATTACTAGTGCTAGATGTAAATAAAAATATCACAATTTGGTTTTATTTTGTGGAGATGGTTCGCAACTTAAGATAGAACTGGTTGACACCATGCCAACCAACCACAATTAAAAAGTGCCAACCAGCCCCGAAAGGGACTTTTTGATTAAAGATGGCCTTATGAGTAGGGAATTCAAAACTAAGAAACCGATATTCGGAAATCAAGATCTTGTTTGATGGTTTCAGCCAAACAGACTGAAACAAAATGTTTAAACAAATAAATATATTCCTATCTGAAGGGTCTTGCAAAAACGAATACAAATGGAATCAATACGTTCCGATTTCCATTATTTTCGGACTTATTTTCATGGAGTAGAATGACATACCAGATGTTACGGCACATATCTACCTTCGGCACCTTTCAAAATCGAATGTTTATTAAAGCAGAACAAAAGTAAACATAGAAAATTTTGTAATTAAAATGAAACGCTGTTGCAAGTGTAAACGAAATGTTTATTTGGAGCTGGTTATTCTGCATTCTTTTTCTAATGAATAGTTATCAGAATTTTATTTAATGAAAACATGCACATTGTTAATGGAATTTTCAACTAATCAATATTGCATTAACTCTAACAGATTTCACTGAGGGGAAAATCAATATCTTTAATATTTTAGTTGTAGGAAAACACGGAAAATATTAAACTTATGCAATTTTCGAAAAATCAGAGTTTTTAACAAAAATGAGACCTGCACCATTCTCTTAAACGTCTTTCACACAATCCAACAACAAACTTCAATCAAAATCGATGGAGCCTAGTTATTTACTTTGAAAATATCCCGGAGGCTTCATGTAAAGTACCACCAAAATTAAAACATCAGTTTCAAAATCAAAGGGCCACGACGTCAGCCAGATCGATAGGGGAATTTTGGAGAACATCGGCTGAACGGTTTAGCCGCTAGCGTTGTTCAAGACGGACGGACTGACCAACTTTTGCCTTCATTCGGTTTTTCGGTATCAAGGACCCACAAAACATGTATTCTGACTTAACCATGTGTTAAAGGATTTTTTTTCTAAAAGCGACTGGTTTTACCCCTTTTTCGTTACCAGGATATTGCAATAAAAGTTATTCTGAGGAATATTCGCCGTTTTTCCGCGGGGCATAACATAACTTTCTCTCTACTGATTAAGCGGTAGCAAGAAAGTAAAAAACTATACTTGGGTTTTTATAAGGTGGCAGCTGTGGGTATTATCTTCAAAATGGAATATGGCACGACTTTTTGCGTCTTTCTCTGTTCTGGCGCAGGATGCCGCATGATCACGACCGTATCAAGCAGTGCTGCAGATCAAGCGACTCTAGCGGCACGACCGATAAAGACGCGGAAAGTCGTGCCATATTCCTTCTCGGATATACTACCCACAGATGCCACATTAGAGAAACCCTAGTATATACTGCAGTTTTCACACAGATGAACTTGACGTTTCGTCAGCTGTTCGGCCAGCTGTGACAGTGCTCCAATCTGGAGCTCTCACGTCACTACATATAGTGACTAGCTGTGACAGTGCTCCAATCGAGAGCTTCCACGTCACTACATATAGTGACGTGCAAGCTCCCGTTTGGAGCAGTGTCACAGTTGGCCGAACAGGTGACGAAACGTCCAGTTCAACTGTGTGAAAACCGCAGTACAGTTGCCGTAACTTGTGCCCTAACTGTCGCTTGGCGTTGGGCTCACCTGGAAGAGCGAGGCGGTGAGCTCCTCCAGCTCGGCCTCCACCTCCTCGCGGATGCGGCTGAGGCGCGTCACCTCCTCGTCGCGCAGCTTCAGCTCCTGGTGCGCGCGCCGCAGCTCGTCCTGCAGGCGCGCGAACGCCTGCTCCTTGACGCCCGCCACGGCGCGGTCCCACGACGCCTCGGCCTCGGGGTCCAGCCCCTCCGCGCCCGCACCCGACGCCGCCTCGCCGCCGCACGCGCCCCTGCGCACACCGCACGCAACGTTCACAATCAACACGGGGCGCAAAGAGGATTCTTCCACAACAACAACAACAATAATAACATAATATAATATAACAATATAACAATGTAACAATGTAACAATGTAACAATGTAACAATGTAACAATGTAACAATGTAACAATGTAACAATGTAACAATGTAACAATGTAACAATGTAACAATGTAACAATGTAACAATGTAACAATGTAATAATGTAATAATGTAATAATGTAATAATGTAATAATGTAATAATATAATAATATAATAATATAATAATATAATAATATAATAATAATGTATGTATGTATTTGGCGTTATTGGGTCGGTAGACCGACTTCACCGGCCAAATACTGGTGTCCCCATGCCTGGGCCTACTTAAATTCCCATAATTGAGGGTAGTAATAATATAATAATGTATGTATGTATGTATGTATATGCGCGTTATTGGGTCGGTAGTCCGACTTCGCCGCCAGCTGAGTTCCCCTTGCCTGGGCCTTGTTAAATTCCCATGCTTGGGGGGTAAGAGCGTCATGAGGCGAACATGATGTATTCTCTTCACCGTGACTAGCAAGATCCGCCTGCTTGAGCTTTTCTTCGTCACACATCTACAGAAACGGATGATTTTAAAGGAAAGTTACCTTATACAGCCATCCCAAAGGCTATAATAATAATAATAATAATAATAATAATAATAATAATAATAATAATAATATAATATTATAATATAATAATAATAATAATAATAATAATAATAATAATAATAATAATAATATTAATAAATTTACTATTTTGGGAAAGATCCCGGTGACAGCTCACCGTAAGTCAAGTTTACATTTAAAACACATTTTTATACAAATTATGACTAATACTAAATGAATACAAAATTAAAATGCTCTAGTCTAACATATGTACAATTATTAATATTAGTAACTAATGTTTTTTAATTTATTCTTGAATTTTCCTAAATCTGAGGTAAAGTTTCTAGCAGTACTGCAGGTAATTCTTTCCAGTTAAGGTAGCAGTGATCTAACCGCCAAAAAATTAAAATGAGTTATTGTCCCCATTTGCTATCTAAGAAGGCGACCTATCTTTATAGATTGTTGGTTAGACCAGTTTTCGTCTATAATGTTTAGAACTATATTTTCTCTTCACGATTCGTCCTAACCACAACTTTGTAACTTGATTTTTCTCAGTTTTCTTAAAATGTGTCTTAGACCACTATTGTCCCCACCCTTATTAATTACAACTATGCCTCAAGAGTATATGCAGGGGTCTCAAAATAAATGTTACAAACTTCTACGGTATATAGATGTCGAAGATGATCAGTTTTGCCAATGAAAATCCCATTTAACGAAGTTACACAAATACAAATCGAAACACCACATCCCTGTACGAGAGGCAAATTCTCCTGCATTGTTGTTTTCCAGGAACAGGAAATCTACTGACTGCGTCAGAACGTGACCTGCCAAACACCAATGCAAAACGTACCAAAAGGGCCAATTGCCACACCTGTAACTTATACAAATTTCCCATATGATAATTGGCAAAAAGTAATTAATTGTCTTCGACTCCCTACATGCCCTAGAAGTTGGGATCATTCTAAGACACCTGTATAACATGTATTTATGAATGCAAACCTTTGCTTGTCGGCGTCGCCGCCGAGGCGCAGCTCGGCGCCTTTCATGAGCGCGAAGCCATTGACGGTGCGCGGCGCGTCGCCCGAGGGGCTGCCGGCGTCGTCGGCGGAGGCGTGGCCGTTCACCGTCACCGTCGGCCCCGTCAGCGTCGCAGAACCGTTCACTGCAGGCTGCCCGTTGGCGACTGTGGAAGTCTTGCTGCCGTTGGCCGGACTCTTGTCCGCGCTCGACGAGATTTGCTGCCCGTTGGTAGCTGCCTGTGGGCTGGGGGTGAGTTTGGCGCCGTGTTCGGGAGACTTCGCGGGGGGTGCGTTGGCGGAGGGGCCGTTGACGGAGGGGACGTTGGTGGAGGGGCCATTGGTGGAAGGGCCATTGGTGGAGGGGCCATTAGTGGAAGGGCCATTGGTAGATGGGCCATTGGCGGATGGGCCATTGGCGGAGGGGCCACTGGCGGATGGCCCATTGACGGATGGCCCGTTGACAGATGGCCCGTTGACAGTTGGCCCGTTACCGGAAGGCCCGTTGAGGGAAGGCCCATTGGAGGAGGGGCTCTTGGAGGGGGAGCCCTTGGTGGGCGACACCTCCCGGCTGGCGGGCGCCGGCGCCTTGGCCACCCCATTGGCCAGGGGGGCGTCCCTGGCGGGCACGACGGCGCCGGTGCTGCCGCCGTTGGCCTTGGTGTAGTCCTTCTCGATGATGAGAATGCGCGGCTCGCCCTGCGCGAGCGGCAGCGCTGTGTTGAGGCCGTTGCGCGGGTGCGGCAGGGCGCTGCCGTTCACTTTGGAGAAGTTGCTCTTCACCTGCGACGGGAGGGGCCGCGGGCCGCCGCCGGCGGCGGCGCCACCGTCGCCGTCCGCCCCTTTGAGCGTCGCCGCTGGGGGCGCGCCGTTCGCCAGCGACTCCAGGAGCTTCCCGCTGGACGCCTTGCCGTTGGCGGCCAGCGCCGCCGGCCCCGCCTTCCCGTTCACCATCGCCTCGCCGTTCACCGCCGCCGCGCCCGCCTCCGTCGCCTCGTCGCCGGCCGCCGGACTCGCGCTCGCCTCGGCCTGCAACACGAACACAGTCGTCACTAAGATGCCTTCATATTTTGCTTTTATTTATTTGTTTTAATTTATTTTCTTATATTTCTTCTTTTCCTGCTTGTTCATATTTTCAACTAGGAAAAGCAGGATGATCTGGGCTGTCCGGGTGAAGCCGCGTCGAAGGCTGAGGTGCCGACGTTTCGACCGACTTGTCGCGGTCCTCTTCAGGGCTGTACTGCCTAGGCGGCACCTCAGCCTTCGACGCGGCGTCACCCGGACAGCTCAGATCATGACTCTGGCCGCGGAAGCCTACGATCTAATTTAGGGAAAACAGTTAATCCTTTTCCGCGAATTAAATCACGTTATCCGAAGGTTCTTATACATCCTCCTTAGTTATCTTTTCTCCCAGTATCTATTATTTATTGTAAAAATGTTTCATGTATCATTGTTATATTTATAACCATTGTTTATTTTTAAGAACATTATGACTCTCCAAAATAAAACAAAAAAAACCACTTTCATACATCAGTGATTTGTTTAGAGGTTACTTTTAAGTTTCTCCTCATATTCTGTATGATATTAATGTTATTCTTAATACTCTTGAAAGACAAATGTTTGTCGAGCAAGGATCAATATTTTTTTTAATGACGCCTTTCAGACCTTCACAATCCTCGGACTGAAGGGAAACGTTCGCAAGGTATCGGAGCTTGTAAGTGTTGATGACCGCAGAATTCTCAGTTGATAAAATCGAACTACACTTATTTAACTTCAGAGCTAGTGTTACTCGTTAAAGAATCTGAAGACGACACATTCGAAATTCCTTACCGAAAGAGGTCCAAGGAGTAAAAATATCAAGAGTCAAAATGTGATACCAAATTCTCTGAACAATTTAAGAATCTCTAAAATACAGATAATATCGTATGAAAACGACATAACCTATAATATCGTATTACTTGCGAAAGTTCAGAGAAAAAGGATTCATTTTTACAAGAATTTTCCTCCGTTCCATCGTCTGGCGATGTTCTCATTTTTCTATTTTTTTCGTCTATCGAGCTTTGATAATAGTTCGCGCAACATTAAATTGCGTGGGCTATCATTTCCGAGTCGCATAATGGTGAACAGTAAAGTGCAGAAGCATGGCATATGGTACTTCAGTGTCGGCCTTTATGAACGCAATATATTCCACAGACAACACGGGAATATTTGTATCTATCATCGCCCTATTTAGCTAGCCCCGTTTTTCAAACAAGCGTATGCTCGTTTTCATCGCCGTGGCAGACGCAAAATTTATAGCGCAGAGAACACCGGACTCCATTTAGAGTGATAAATTAGCGGTTTTAAAACAAACGAGTGAATTAAAGAGAGAATTTATTTCGTTAAAAATGCAATGAATTTCTACCCGAGCAGAGAGGGCAGCTTATATTAAAGAGTCTACAGTCGGAGTAATGAAGAAACATATTCGTGCCTTCGCAAAATTTGCCGCAACATGCACTTCGTCGACAAGAAACTTTGAAACATAATCCTTGAAAATTATTCGTACGTCGAATATGCACATTCACAAATACAAAATATGGAAACAAAAATACGAGGACAATGTACAAGTTATTTGGTAGATAGTTGAGTTTTACGGAGTAATACAATTTTGGAATTATATTTCGTAGTACAGTGGTTGCACACGAATAACTTCTTTTTAGCGACTCGCTGTTGTATCCATATTCTCATACTTTCTGTTTACAATTCAATATCATTCTAACAAATACATGCATTTCAGGCTGAAGCCAATGCTTCATGATTCGCCAATGTTTAATCCGTGGCGTGAGAGCTGCTTATATTAAAATCCGAGAAAAACATCTTCATATTCGTTTATCTTTCTTTGAAAACAACATTTATAGTTTCAAACAGCAATAAAAAAAGTAAAATACATAGCCTAAAAATCTTACAAAATTACAAGCTTAAAAACATTAAAAAACAAACATTGAAAAAAATTATGGAGCATTTCTGTCGTCATCGGTGAATACATTAAAAGGAACTGGCGATGCACCTGGAAATACATGATACAGATTTGAAACCATTGACACAAAGATCAGTGGCTGTATGGAATACGTTTCATAGTGCATTTGACAGCTGTCGGCAATCGCAATCTGTCAAACGGCGTATTCAAGTGCGAATATACCATTTGAGATCACGCACTCGTATCCATCCCTGGTGCTATGGATCCACCGCTCCCAAAGAGCATTAAATCCCCATTGGCGGCAACGGCGCGCTGTCTTCTCTCGCAACGAGCTCACAGCAGACGAGAAGAGCCAGCTCGTCAACGGAGTCTCGGACGTCGCGCCGTGCAGCGCATCTCCAACCGCCATCCATCAGAGGAGAGGGACGGGATCGTTGGGAGCGCCGGTGTGGAGGCGGTGGTGATGGTGCCAACACCGTTGGTGTTGGTGTGGGTGATGAAGGAGTTGGTGGTGTTGGTGTTGGTGGTGTTGGTTGTGTTGGTGGTGTTGGTGGTGTTGGTAGTGTGGGTGGTGTTGATGGTGTTGGTTGTGTTGATGGTGTTGGTGGTGTGGATGGTGTTGGTGATGGTGATGGTGTTATTGGTGTTGGTGGTGTTGGTGGCGTTGTTGTTGGTGGGGGGGTGACGGTGGTGGTGGTGGTGATGGTGGCGAGCAGTGATAGAGGCGGTAATGAAGGCGGTGGCGGCGGAGGAGGCGGAGGCGGCGGTGGTGGTGGCCGCGGCAGCGGCGGGGGCGAAGGTGGAGGCAGGGATAGAGGCGGAGGCGGGGATGAAAACGGGTGCAGAGACGGGAAGGAAGGCGAGGTCGGAAGCAAGGACGAAGAGGGGAGGGTGTTAGGGCCGAAGGCCGAGGCGAGGGCAAAGGCGGAGGCGGAGGCTAAGGCGGCGGAAGGGGTGGAGGCGACAGTGGCCGCGGGGGCGGGAGCGGAGCCGGGGACGAAGACGGAGTCGGGGGCGGGGCCCAAGGCGGAAGCGGGAACGGAGACGGAGGCGAGGCAGGTGTTGGAGCGGAAACGGGGCAGAGGCGTGGCAGGGCGGAGCGGGAAGCGGAGAGAGAGCGAAGGTGGGAGCGGTGGCGGTGGCGTGGGTGGGGTCGGAGGTGGGGTTTGGAGGCGGGGTCGGACGCGGAGGCGGGGACGGAGGTGAAGGCGGAGGCGAGGCGAGGATGGGAGCCGCGACTGGGGAGAGGCGGGGGAAGAGGGGGGCGGGGCGGAGCGAGAGGTGGGGAGCAGAGGTGGGGTCGGGGTGGAGGCGGGATCGTAGGGGAGGGCGAGAGCGAAGGCGGGCGCGGGAGCGGTGGCAGAGGCGGGGGCAGAAGCGGGGTCGGAGGTGGGGGCGGAGGCGTGGGCGGAGGCGACAATGGGGGCGGAGGCGCGGGCGGAGGCGGGGCGGAGGCGTAGGCGGAGGTGGTGGCGGAAGCGGGGGCGGAGGCGGGAGCGGCTGCCGGGGCGGCAGCGGGGTCGGAGCCAGGAGGCGGGAGCCGGGAGGCGCGCAGCCCGCTGCTTCCTCTGGTAATTCGTGCGCGCGCTGCGATCGCTGCGCCTCATGAATTTCAAACGAGCGCCAGCGCCGGATGATTTCAGTTAGTCGCTCTCCGGCGCTCGCCTCGCGTTCGCCACATCACGCCGCACCGCACCGCCACGCGACGCGACGCATCGCCGCGCCGTCGGGACTGCGCTCTCGCGAGTTGCGCCGCAATGAGAGGGCGCGCGCAGCGCAAATAGAAGGGACGCACAGCAGTAGTAGTCAATAATCACTCGGAACACGCACGAAACGTGACAGAAGGGGAACTTTAAAGGTAGTCAGAGAGGATATTCCTTTATGCTCTAATTGTAACCCTCAAATATAAATTTCCATTCATTCTTTTAAATTGTGACACCTATGATTTTTTTCTTCTTCTTAGAATAAGAGCCGTTATCCTCTCTCATTGTAATGATTCAATCTCGGAATAATTTTTGGCGATGCATTTTACGTTTGTGTTAAATCGTAATTTTTCTCACTTGTATAATGACATCGCATCTTGACCTTCAGAAATCATGCGGAAATTTGCCCTTTGCATTAGAAAACCTTTTGATCTCTGTACCGTCCGCGTTGGGCAATGCAGTGTGCTCCAGATGCAACGCTTAGTTTGTTGCAGCGTTAGTGAGGGCCGTTTCTCGTCTTCTAACATACTCTACAGATGTCACAGAATAAATATTACAAACGTCGACAGCATGTAGGTGTGTCGAAGATAGGAAGGGGAATGTCAGTGAACATGCGGTGGAAGTTTCAACCATTGAAATTTCACTTGAGGCTTGTCCTTGATTGGTAGGCATCTCATCGTACATTTTTGTGTTTGGCACGTACACGTTTCGACGAAAAAACGTAACTTAGACCACGGCAGATGAGTTGTCTACCAGCCAGGAGCAACATTCATAACTTAGTTATACTACGCAATTTTCTACATGTTCAATGACAAAAAAGTATCATCTTTGACACGTTTACATGCCATGGAAATTTGGAACATTTCTTCTGTGACTCTCTAATAATAACTTATACTCGTAAGTTAAATGATGCGAAAAGACCCTGGCAAGTAACTTGAATGCGTGATTCATTATAACACATCAACTTTTTAGATTTAGGATTCAGCTGCTTAACGTACTATTCACATAAGTAGATGTTTCGAGGATGTGTAGCTACTTGATAATTCTACGTGATGTATACGTGAGATAAGTACCTAGAGGAAGAACATTACAGAACAATAAAGCGCAAACTTTACTTTCTAAAACACAGCATCCAACATATTTCTTGGATGAGAAACAAGAATTCAGAAAATACTAATTTTGTCCTGATATCTTTAAGTTTTAGCGGAGTTTGTCAGATAACAAATAATAAAATAAGGTTATAAAACCAGAATTTTAATACCCATGCAAATGCTTATATATCAAGCTACCAAATAAACACTTAGTAATAAGCGTTAAAGCAAAACATGCGTATTAAAAACAAATCCAAAGCGTGAATATGAATCACAAGCAGAGTTATATCGATAATTACTTCTTTACATGTCAACACTGATTCTCGTCTCGTTACTGTCGATGTTGAAGGTAGATATTTCGATCAAGAATTCACCGATCATGTTGAGAATGATGGTGAAAAGGTAATTACTGAAAAAACTAAAACCAAAGAACACTTTTATAGTTCAATAAAGTGACATTTTATCGACGTATTTTTATGACAAAATGTTTTAGCTCCAGCAGATACAAAATTTTATTATTTCTCTTTAATATTTCCAATACATTTCTTGGCTGTAAATAAAAGGTAAATACATTAACGTGTTCTTAGTGATAATCTAATACAATCTGAGTCCGCCGTTACAGAGATCAAAATAGTTTTGCTGAAGATTTCTAGACTTCCGACGACTTACTTAAGGTTGAGAAAAGTTTCCATTTTTGACTTGTTCGAACAAGTGACTAAGTGGAAGCTCAGCGGGAAGTGTAGAAGAGCACAGAAACTCGATTGTCTAAGTCCATCACAAAGAAACCGCGCTGTTTTTATTTTTTGTTCCGGCGAAGTTGCTCGAAGAAGTTTGGGGAGTCGTGAAGACTCTCAGACTGACCGAGGGAGTCTGGGACTCTCCCCATAGACTAAACTTTAATCTATGCTCTCTCCTTCGCGTGCAACGTAAGTGACTAGGGGCAAAGGCAGGGGGAAATGAAACAAAGGAAGGGAATGGTTCTCGGATCACGTGGGATTTTATTTGATTTATATGGTCAAAAAACAGTATATGACGTATAGGGGAGAAGAATATTTGCGAACGTTTTCTTGAGTACCAGAATCTCATCCCAACATTTTAATAAATAGTTAAGAGTTAAAATAATAATAATAATAATAATAATAATAATAATAATAATAATAATAATAATAAAATTTAGAAAAGCGGGAGATTATCAACATTTGAAAAACTAGACATTTTCGTTCCTGAGTTATAGAAAAATTATTTGGAACGATAAACGAACAGTAGATTTGATTTTACTGCATTGCTGCAGTAACTCACCCTCAGCTCTACTACTACCACTACAAGCAAAAGGAGACCTCAACAAAACGTGCGCATAGTGAAGCTACATTTACGTCCAGAAGCAAAACAAGTCACTACCTTTATCTCATTAACTTTCTTTAACGAACTTTTAAAATAAGAGTTGACTATTTTTTGCTCTTTCGTGGTGTTGAATAATTTACGAAGTGTTCAAGGAAAATCAGTCCAGACAAGTAAGACTGGCAAATTTCGTGCTGATGACGGCAAAGGCTATCTCAGCTAACGGATATTTTGGCTGAATACAAGGGAATGCAATCTCAAAGTATGAAAACTGTAAATACAATAACTCTAAATAATAATAATAATCCGTGATCCTGAATCTTATTTCGTAATCTGGTATCTTTCCGCAATTCAATTCAACTTCCAAACATATTTCACCTGATTTACTTTTTTTTCAGAAATTGTTTTGTAGACATCACAAGCAAAGGAATCAATAAGGCACATCTTGTGAAGGAGGATACTAATGTTTACAGGAAAGTGAGGCAAACAGATGTATTGAACACACATAATTTATAACGGTCTAGAAAAAAACAAATGCACAAGCCCAAGCAAGCGGAACACAGGCATTTTTTGCTACAAAGGCGTGAGATAGCATTCCTTTCTCTGCGAGGGGCGGGGCGATGATCAGCAGAAAGCATGATGCGAGAAATGCAGGATGCATGTCATTTCTCGCATCTCGGCAGGCAGCAGAAGCGAGCACACGGAAGGAGGGGAAGGGCGACACACACTGGGGCGGGCGACTTTTTATCAGAAAGTTTTTTTGTAGAAATCAGTGACAAACGGTAACAAACGAGCCAGTGTGGCTCATCTTGTGAAGGAGAATAATAATGTCTATAGGGAAGTGAGGCAAACAATGAATTGAACACACATTATTTATAACGAGGGTTCGGTCTAGAAAAAAAGGACATGCACAAGCTCAAGCAAGCGGAAAACAGGCACTTTTTGCTACAAGTAACAAAAGCGTGATGTATATTTCGTTTCTCTGTGAGGGGGCGGGGCAATCACTGCAGAAAGCATGAAGCGAGAATTGCAGGTCGTTTCTGGCATCCGGGCAGGCAGCAGAAGCGAGCACACGGCGGGGCGGAGGGGGCGAGACGCACCTTGGGGTGGGGGGCGGAGGTGGCGCCGCCTAGCGGCTGCCCGGCCTCGCCCTCCGCGGAGGCAGAGGGCGCCGGCGCCGGCAGCGCGTCCGCCGCCTTCATGGAGCCCGCGGCGCCGGCCGGGGCCAGCACTGGCTCATCGCTCACCGCGCCCTGCAACACCACAGCGCCCACCGTCACGCTCTCCTCTCCTCTCCTCTCCTCTCCTCAAGACGGCGGGCCGGTGGCGTAGATGGGCTCTCGGAGGTGCGTGGTCTACCACACCACACAATGACTTGATTGATTACTGAATCCGGGCTCGTCAACTACTGAGGTCATTAGTCCCGTAAGTGTAGTCCGTGATTATCATCGGTAGGTGGCGGTGGTATTCCCCCGCTGGACGGCGAGATCCGGCGCCGACCTACCGTCGCCTAGCGGGGTTTCCCCCTACCAGCGGGGTACCGCCCCAGCCGGGACAAGCTCTAAGCTCCCGACCGGTCTCACGGAATATGTGGTAGTGTAGTGCATGTTAGTGTGAGTGTGTAAGGGGAGAGGATAGGACAAGGAAGAGGAAGGAAAGATCGCGAGCGGTCCGTTGTCCGTTTGTTAGAGCACTGCTCCGGCATTCGCCTGGTCTTGATCGGAGAAACCACGGAAAACTACCGATCAGAGCAGCTGTCCGCTAGAATTCTCCTCCAGACTGCGACTGAATTCGACCGAGCTGAAAAGCTAGGAGGGGCTGCAGAGATATCAGTTGATGCCCTGAGCTATCGCTCCCAGTCGGAGGTCCGTGGACCCTGCGTGGTCTACCACACCACACTTGTTCTATCAGAGGGAATTCATTCCTGGGTGGACATCTAAGCATTGCGCCTTTATCCGCACCCCCCCCGACGCATGAATACGTCGACAGGCTGGTATAAGGGTATCGCCAGAAGGCAGTTACCCTCACGGTAACCTTCCCATTCAATGCCCGTGTCGGGCGGCCCAGCTAACTCAAGAGGTACCGGCTTTCCAAGGCGGTGCCGGAGTCTAATCAATGCGCCATCACATGCGCTGGGATAAATCCCTCATCTCTGCCCAGAGTGATAGGCCACTGCCACGAAGAAGCCACGTGCCCAACTGGGGTTCCCAGAGTCAAAATCTAGGGAGCCCTACTCGTCTCCTCACTGCCTCCACCTTGAAGCTATCGACGTGAGTACCACCGAAACCTAGGCAGCCTCGACAGGGGGGACATGCTCCCCGTCTGGACTTTTGTATGTGTGTTTGAGGCCCGCTGCCCCGCTGCACAGAGGATGCTGGTTGATGAACTCCACGTCCGATCCCACGCAAGGGTCGGTAGCAATCCACATACTGCCTCCACCTTCACACTAACGACGTGAGTCCCGCGTGTGGAAGGTTTCAGTCTCTTGGAGGTTCCAGTGCAGAAGGTTCAAATGGGACCCCAAACGTGCACTTCACAATAAACGGGAAGAGGAATAGCGCTATGCATCTGTAGCGGCAAAAAAGAAAACTTCAAGAAATAGATTGCGAATCCAACGCATTTCTAGCTTCGCTGATCTGTTCTCTTTTTTATTTGAGCATTTGATAATGAAAAAATGAAAAAATCTACTACGAACTTACGGAAAATACAAGTAACAAACATTTTATCGGAAACAACAACTCCAATGTACTTCTACGAAATATAGAAAAATAATTTGGCGGTATTAATTATAAATATTAATATAAACATAAAAACAATTAAATTATAATTACTAAAAAGAACTAATATAGATGGATATAGATGGTTCAATAAGAATTTTAAAGTCAATACTATGTAATACTGTGTGTCATGTTAATACAATGTGTAGCATTCTTGAAGTATAATTTTATTTCGTTATGAAAATCAATTATCCCTTTTATATGGCATGCTTGATTGGGTATTGGGATGCCACATATTGCTTCTCATAATAGAGAAACATTAGATGGTAATGGCAGCTACGTGATTATTTCAATGCAGTAGAGCGAATTCAACACAACGAGGTTTTTCATTTGCATTCGAACATTAAATAATTCATGACGAATAACATCGTAGAAGTGGTGAATTATTCAAAACCCCGGGGAGTTAGTAATTTCACTTCGATGGTCTCAGGATAAAAAAAACTTTCAGTCCACACTGACAAAGACAAAAATGGGATCTCGTTTCAATGAATATGTTACCCTCTCAATTAAATTTCACTCGGCTGCTCGAAGTTGATAATTTGATAACACTAAAAATGTATTGTTAGATACGCCTCAAATCAAAATAAGGTATTATAATTTTACAGTGAGAGAAATTATTGCGAAACAAGGATAAAGGGAGACTCAAAACCTAACGTTGCAAATTCGTTGTCCCAGTGGACAACTGTCCACCTGGACATTACGATATTAATCATCAGTTTTATTTCACCACATACAAATTATAATATAAAGTTTATATTGCAAATTAATGCAGTTCACATGGGGCTGTGCAATTTCCTGAGATGTTGGAGGTTTTTGGCAGAAAAGAAGGAATAGCAATGTTAACAATTTTTACAACGATTTTTGAAACTACTTTTTCGTATATGTCGTAGGTCGTGAGACGCGAAAGGGTATCAAGATAAAGTGCGAAAAGTGATATTAGAAACCATCTTTCATTTTAAAATTGGTCCTAAATTACCTTGAAAACTTTAAGCTCCATTTTCATATTAGATGATCCATATAAAATTCCGCGTTGAATTCGTTTTTTTCATGATACTACCCAGTTTATATTATTAAATGACACAATATAGTTGTAATGGTTCAATAAAACTGATAAATTAAATCAGTGAATAACATCACCGACGCCGTAGTACGAAAATAACGATTTCAGTGTCAGTGTTATTTATCAAGAATTCGTTATTGTCAATAACTTGTCATAAACATGAGACTATTTCAAAGAATGTATCCTAGTAGAAATGTCAAGGAAGATCATGTATACGATGTTAGTCGAGTAGGCGAAGCAGTTGGATAAAAAGCGAAATCTTAAGTAGGCGAGCGAATTCACTCCGAAAGGAGAATATGTCAATCGCTGGACGTAGAAAGTGGTCGGAACGAGTCTGGCTGGTGCGGCGCTGCACGTCGAGCAAATTGGGATGGGCATGCGACGAATGGTAAGTAGCGGGCGGCGGGCGATGGGTAGAGGAGGTGGCCGGCGGGGGGCGGCGGGGAAGGGAGGATGGCCGGCGGGCGGGCGTTCGCGGGGGTGGGCGGCCTGGCGTTCGGGCGGGCGGGGGGGCGGGCGGAGGGCGGGCGGGGGCGGGCGGAGGGCGGGCGGAGGGCGGGCGGAGGGCGGCGCGGAGGGCGGGCGGAGGGCGGGCGATCTTCGCGGCCGGGCGAACGAGTGAGCGGGCGGGCGGTTGGGCGTGGGAAGTGGGCGGTGAATAAGCTCTGGGCGAAGCGTCGCGACAGACCCCGTTTCGCCCGTTTCTCAGGACAGCGCCCACAGCAGTGGGACGGGCCGCACCCACTGAGTTGCACGCGAAGATGTAACACGAAATGAGGTCGTTTCGTTCGGTGGTGTTATTTCACAGCCACATGAGCAAAAACACTTTTCGCTTCAAATGTAAGTCAAACGGCAGAAAACACGAAGTATTCCTAAAAAAAATAGCGATTTCTTTTATTTTCAAGCTAATGCTAATAAGGGAAAAAAGTTGCGAAGTATGCCAACTAAGGAATGTTGGCATAGTAATTTTAAAGCCGGTTTGGTGGCGCTGGAAAAGTTTGATTTGAATTTTCAAATGAGATGATAAAACCTGGTAAACACAATGAGAATTCGATGTCATCATTCATTTGAATATTATTTAAGTAAAACATTACTAAAATGTGGTCTACGTTTTGCAGAAAACATTGAAAACAGTTACTGAACTTCAACACAATATTGAATTTTACGTGCTGAAGTAACCATTTCTACTCATTTAATACTTAATTAAAAAATAACAGTGTTTAATTTTTATTTACTGAAAAATTATTATAATAATTAATGCTGGAGTAATAATTTTATTGATGACAAAAATTAACTCCCAAAACGAATTAAAGCTCGAAAATTATTTTGAAAAGGCTCGAAAAGAATCCATAAAAATTAAACAAAACAAATCCTCACAGAGGTCTAAATCTTCTAAAACAAAACAAATCTTCTCAAAACTAACTAAGCTTATGATGCAAAACAAAAGTTAAAAAATTGTAAATCTCCAGTGCAATGAACGAAGCTGAACGTATGGCACATTGAGAGTGTGGACTATCTCTTCGCACCGTAAAATCTCCGCGCCCAACACTTCCTTTGTTTGTGCTCTGAAAAATACGAGGAAGCGATATTTTTTGGGCGCATTTGTCAGGGGAAGGGGCGTCAGATTTCTGATGCAGAAGATGAATGAGACGCCCCGTGGCGCCCTGGGGCTTATCGAATAGCTCATCGCTCATTACTCTGACCCGACACCTTCCGCGCATTATCCGCTTGCTGACGGCTCCATCGATTGTGACAGGGGACGCATTAATCAACGTGAATGGGATTTGGGGCAGGCCCGGGACACGCGTTTGGAGTGTAACTTCGGTGTTTGAACACTGCTGCCCACCACTCTCAATGCACGATGTACTAACTGGCATTTCGCGACGAGATTCTCAATCAGCTAGTTGTGGAGTAGTATTGAAAGCCGATGCTACTTGACCCGTATATGTTCGAGGCAATAAAAATAAGTGAAGAGTATAAGAGGTTTTGTCTCTAATTACATCGCATTGTAATCTGAATACGAGTATCGGCACTTCTTTGCTTATATACAAAATAAATAAAGGTAATGAATAATTAATGCATGTATAAACCACATTTCAAACATCTGAATATTCTTTTCTCGTGTCAAGTGATTATTTTTTTTACAAATAATACTCAAGAACTAGTGGTCCTTTGCTAATCTCCTTCAAGTTGTCAAAGACATTCTTTAAAAACGTTCAAGCTCCACTTTCAAGTATGGTTAATGGTTTAAAATTAGAATGATACTATTAAATTATTTCGAATCCCGGTTGGGGCGGCCAATTCTTTGAACTAATTTAATTATTAAATGCATTGTTACTCAATAACAAGGTCACAATTTGGATAGCTTTACGTCTGCGGAACATATTCTCCGATCGGCAGTGCGTCCAACAAGGTGACGGGTAAGGTGACAATTATAATGAGACTATTTATGCAAGTCAGTATAATATAAATATAACGAGTTATGTTTAGTGCAATCGAGATTAAAACCATAGATTTGTTACTTGTATTCGTAAGATTTATGCGCAATCTCATTCATGGTAGGCACTTGAAGGTTATTGACATGTTTTATATTACAGAGAACACAGGTTTGTTAACGCAGAGGGAAAATAACAATTACGGACTTACTCGTTCCTTATTTACTACCTCATCATTTTTAGCTTGATAAAAATGTGTTAATGAGTCAGTTAAGACCCTGAAGCATCAATCACTTCATGAATTAACAGTATATGAAGCGAATGTAAACTGGAATGCCAGAGTAACTTTCCCATCGTTGCTGGCATAAGAAATGTTCAAAATGACCTGCCTAGGTAGATTCCCCAAACCAGTTAAGGGCACGCAATCCACTTTCTATTTCGAAAGGCAACCAGACCTAGAGCCGCAGGTCAATACTATTTCACTGACAGCGAATGTGGCAGAAAAGTTCGTGTATCCGCATCTCATGTAGTGTTATTAATGGAAGTGAAAGTAATCCTCGAGTGTGTTCAACTCTCCGTGTGAATAACTGGGAAGGTTCCTCGACAATAGAAATTCGACCGAAAATTACTATAACTTCAAACAATTTTAACAAGCATTTAAAGTGAAATAGTGCAGCACAAAAACAGATCAGTACTCAGGCAAAAATTAGTTCTTTCTGAAACATCCTAAGCAGTATTAACACGCTTTATAAATGCACAATTTTCATACTATTCTAGACATGTTGCTTTCATCTGCTCAGGAAGAGCTCGACTGCATGAACTCAAAACATTTCGGGATATACTTTTTTTCTGAAGTTAATAGTTGCGTTCTGTGGGGGCTCGTGCTTAGGTTGCACAGTTGCACAACCCTCAGATAAATGAAAAAGATCTCATATCTTAGAAATATATATTTTCCTTTCAATGACATTCAATATTAAAGATGTTGCAGCAATTTCGATGTATATGAAACCATTTTGAAATAAAACAGCGTCCAACTGGCGCTCTCTCCGGTGTCTGGTGCCTTGCCAGGTATTGCACCACTCTTTTGGCTGTATTACTGGATTTCAATAAACAAATTTTACTCTTCAGCCCTTCGATTTCACACGGGAAACATGCGACCAGGGTAATGCAACCAGATGGTAGCTGTGTTTAGCGCTTTGCTGCGACCGAGGGAGCCTCAAGGGTACACCAATATTCTATCTTTGACTCTCTGCAACATAATTTTATGAATTTCGGTTGTTTTTGAAAGCACACAAGTTCAATTATTGGTGATATTTAATGCATTATTTATGATATTTAGAGAATATGTTTCCATGTGATATTAGATTTATTGATTCAAAATATATACTTGAGAATTATTTGTGTTAAGTTGGCCGTTCTGGATGGAAGTCCCTTTGTGTGTCGCGGAAGACAGTCTGCCAGCAGCTGGCAAGTTTGCGAGCGTCCTTGTGAATAGGAATGTGTGTAGATCTTTCATTATTGCAGTATATACCAGGGTAGTGAAGTTTTAGAAATAAACTAAGTTTGTTTGTGTGAAACCTGTCGAAGCAATAGTGCTTTTTGCAACGTGTTGAAGTCGAACTTACGTACCCAGTGGAAATGAAAGCCAAAACCACGTTCACGGGTCATGTATATACCTGACACGGACACGACGCAGAAAATTATGTAAGTAATGTTTCAATACAATATCAATGTTTAATTAACTTAGTTTTAATTAATTTGAATTGCTTACATCTTTATTGTATATTCGTATTTTGAATGTTGAAAATTATAATGTAATCAATATTAATATCAATAAAAATGCAATCATATTTATATTTCCGTCATTCGATGGAGATGCAACCTTCAGTCTGTTGGGGCCCCAGCCACCAGTTTGCATTTCTGTGCAGCAAAGGCAACGCGGAGCGCTGTCGGAGATCGGGAGTTGGCTTTGTCGACAGGAAGTGGCCGAGGGGACGCGAAGCAGCGGTGATGGCTGGCGGGCGGGCAGGCGGCTACAGGCCGTGGAGGGATTGGCGGTAAGAATGGGGCATTGATATCGATGATTTCAAACATCGACGTTTTAATAGAACATTGATTTTTTAAACATCCATAAAATTAAATCGACGTTTTTTTTAAACATCGATGTTTAATGCTTGCTGTTTTTACGTTTCCGATGTTTTGTTTGTAAATGAAAAATTCTCATAATCACAATTTTGTAAAAGTCTCAATATGAACCAATAACTGATAGTAGCACTGTCAGTTATGGTGTTCGAACCAAACGAACGTTGTACTACCTTCTTCGAGCAGCCTATCTCCCCCCACCCCAAGATCATATCGACGCTTTCCTAGTATCTTCCATTTTGCACGCAGAGAAGCGGTCAAAGCTTACACTGTGCGTATAGAGCCATCCCATTCTTTTCGGAGAAGTCACGACTGACTCTTTGGGATGACTCCTCAAGGCGTACAAACTTAGTTTTGTCCATTGTTTCGATTATTTAAATCTATTCAGTTAAATATTAATTATAAATTAATAAACACTGACTTGGTCATTGTCAAGTTGTATTTTTTTGCACACGAATTTAATGTTATTGATTACTAAACCAGCTTTATTATTATTATTATTATTATTATTATTATTATTATTATTATTATTATTATTAATAATAATAATAATAATAATAATAATAATAATAATAATAATAATAATAATAATAATAATAAAATTATCTTTATTTGCGGCGAGGCTCAGGCCTCGAGGCCTGCTCTTCCGCCTAACCACTGAGCTTTGGATGGTTTTTGATCGATGTATTATTAACATCGATGTTTCAATCTTCAACATGGATGTTTGGTAATACGGAAGTTTGTTATCAAATATCGCATCACTAATGGGCGGCAGTAGTGCCGGCGGCGGCGGGAGGCGGCGAAGGCGGCGGCAGCTCTTGGAGCGAGTCTGGCAGAGGCCAAGGCGATGTCGGTGGCGTCTGTGTGGGCGATGGTGGCAACGGCAGATGGTGGAGGCGGCGGTCAGCGGGTAGCGAGGGCGAGGCGGAGCGGTTATTCAGTTGAGCGCCTCGTTAGAGCATTAGCGCCCATCAGACGACGCGCCGGCCGCGCCACCGCCCATTACGCCCACTTTGAGGGCGCCTGCCCGCCCGCCCGCCCGCCCGACGGCCGTTCCACATGCGTGCGTCACGGGTGCCTGGCAGACGCCGCCGCTGCAGCCGCCTGCCGCCACTCGCACCAACGGCCGTTCAAAACAAATATCTAAATCAGGGGTTCCCAACATGATCGGTATCAACCCCCTGGGGGTCGATGAAATTGGGGGTCAATGATCATCAAGAGGTCGATTGAGGGTTTACAGCCGAATACGAACCGGCGCTTGATATACTAATACTGGTATAATCAAGATCCCATTGATTAAAAAGCATATTAACTGCCTAATTAATTGTTTTCTGATATAAAGCAACAACATATACAGCCGACTTATAGTGAACTCGGATATGGTGAACTCGGATATAGTGAACTCGGATATAGTGAACTCGGATATAGCGAACTCGGATATAGTGAACTCGGAAATGGTGAACTCGGATATAGTGAACTCGGATATAGTGAACTCGGATATAGTGAACTCGGATATAGTGAATTTGGATATAGTGAACTGGGATATAGTGAACTCGGATATAGTGAACTCGGATATAGTGAATTTGGATATAGTGAACTGGGATATAGTGAACTGGGATATAGTGAACTTGGATATAGTGAACTCGGATATAGTGAACTTACGTCACTGATCCCGTTTCACTTACATTACAAATAAGCATAAAAAGATTCGGTTATAATGACCCTGAACCTCGACTATAGTGAACCTAAGAAATAAGTACTGGAAATTCATTGGATCTCGTATCTTATTAGGCGACTGAAAGGACTTTCGGAGAGTGGGATGGTGTTCCAACAGTGCGAGAGGCATTGAAAGGTGCCCAGACTGCATTACGATACTTAGAGACAGGACAATGCAGAATCAAGGATGGAAAGAGAGAACGAACTCTGGATAAGGATCTAATGAAAAAAGTACGAAGCAAACAATTGAAAATAATTGATTTTTTACGTACAAATAAAGATATTGAACTTTTTCAGCTCGCACTGTTAATGAATTTTCATGTTTATTAATACAATCAATTATTGTGCAGATATTCCATTTAATTTTGACATCATCGGATATAATGAACCTCTGATATAGTGAACCAAAAATGTTAGTCCCCAGAAGTTCACTATAATCGGAGTCGACTGTAAAATAATACATTACGAATTTGCTCCTCTTCTTTCCTATCCGTCATTCATCCTTAGGATCAGGGGCGTATGTAGACTGACGAAACCGGTGCATCGCACCGACCCCGAAATAAGGGGCTCTTAATGGATTCTCGCGGACTGATATCGTCAAAAAATTACCATCTTCTTATATCAATTACATTTCAAACTCTTAATTTTATATTTATTGCACAGAGGGCTCCATTTCGACCTTTTTGCGTCGGTGCAATCTACCAACGCAACTGCTTAGGATGTTTAGAATCCGCGACAAGTTAGAACTATGTTTTCACACCGATACCATTAGGGAAGAAATACTTCCTCCCAAACGCTCTGGACAAATGTTTTAGTCAATTGAAAGAGCAGAACATTTTGTAACCATTACACAACAACGACGATTAGAAACGCAGTTTCTCAGAAACGGCATAGTCATCGATTATTGGAAATGCAGATTTTACCAAAATACTGGTGTAATAAATGAGATATTTATGTGAAATTCTTTGTGTTAAGATTGCGTATGTTGTACATTATGGAGAATAGCGTAAGGAAATCAATGAAGCAAACTATTTTTTTAAAAGAGGGGCGATGAAAGATAAAAAATTGGGAATACCTAATCTAAATGCACCATGGTTCATCTCAAATCAACAAATCCGATGTCAATTACATATATGAGAAGGCGAGATGGGGAAACACTTGGCCAACAATTTCTTCAACAACTTACTTAACTATCCCAGCTCCACGATTTGCAATTTAGGTAGAAACAACGGACCGCGCATTAAATCAAGATTCCCAAAAGACCGATTCATAACATCTATGCGTCACCCCCTCACCCATCCACCTGGCAATACCGCCATGCCCAGAACTAAATCACAATTTAATAACTTCCACTGTCATTTAAAGACGGGTTCTTGTAATAGTTTTGTACACTAATGAACCTTCTAATCCTCCAAAGACCAATTTGTCGAACGAGAAGCAAAACAATTTAAAAAAGGCATTTATCTATCCGATTCAGGGTTTGAAAGATTCATCTTTATTAGCATTACTTTAAAAATGTTCTTTCACAACGGCTACTTTACATTCGATTTTTCTGCGTGTACTAGACGTCCGTATTCATGTTTCTTTAGACACAATATTATTATAATAATTCTTCAATAAATAAACATTTTTATTAAACTTGTTTGAGGTAAAAAGGTAAATTATCGGTTAATATTTTTCTATCATCTTTCCTCGACGTAGAATGGCTGTAGTCCATTGCCGTTTTCCTCAGTCAGATGAGAACAGAATTAAAACGATCCGCTTTGGTTTCTGATCTTTAATAAAATGCGTTATCCATTGCTTTTTGGTACAATGATTATAGGCTGCACAGGACACACAGTCCGTTGAAAGTTACTCAAACGCACAATCAGCAGTTTATCGGCTGTGCGTTTAGCAATTAACCCGATCTCGGTGGCACGATTCTGCCAGAGATTGCCAGACCAGGAGGTTCAAATTGGGTTGAGCCTCATTCGGGACTCTGAGTTTATTTCAACTACCCCTCGTAAGCTCGAAGGGACTGGTCCATGCAAGCACCGCACCTTTGCCTAATGCAGCGGTGGTTTGCGGTTTGCGTACAGTTCCAAATTGTAGTCATCTAGTCGTGATCGAGGCATGATCACATTAGAACTGTGCGTGGCGGATCATTCTTTCATCATCATCCCAAATAAAATGTCGACGTATTTTCAAGTTATCAGAGAAAAAATTAAAAGTCGAAAAGGAGAGAAAAAACAAAAAAAATCGATTAGTTTCTTTTTCAAATTCGTCTTGTTGGGCTCACAGTAACTAATACTGATGTAAATGAAATCGTTGCGAAAATAAATATTTATTTTACTGTATCACTATTTTTACAAATTAATACGTTTGAAATCAAAACTGTTTTCACCTAACTTCTTGAACATTTCTACGTTCACAAAATATAGAAATTATTTCGTGCATTCTATTTTCTTTTTACTTACGAAAGCAATGCTTTGTGAATCAACAGCAATCTCACACGTTTGCAAAAGTATTCGAGGACATTTTATACACTGCGTTTGAAATTCATCGTGATGAATCAATGTCTGTTCTCCCAGGTCCGCTGGCATCTGGTGTACTTCTGAGTCATAAATGTGTGAAACAGTGTTACGTGCCTCTACATTCCTTGGAGTGGTTTCGTAACAAGGCATTAAGCAGCGCGTATTTGCAAGAGCTTTCAGAGTCGGAGAGCGAAGGGTTTATAGTCGCAACAATTGATGCACATAAGGAGTGTGACATTGGAAGTCAATTTCAAAAATTTGGTTCGTTTCACTAAAACAATTTTCGTTATCCTTATGCATATTTTATTGAGATAAATATTTATTTATTAAAATATTGTTATAAATATGCATTACTCTTGTTTTAGGATTATGGAGTCACATTTTTCGTGACAAACGATTATTTATAATATCTAACTTTCAACAATTTTTTAGGATATCTTTTGTGGCAAAACGTTCATTTAGTACATACAATTCTTCTCACTAGCTTTCGAATCGTCAATTGGATGAATAATTAGGCAACGAGAAATAATTATTCTTTCTCTGTAGAAGTTTTTTTTATAGATTGAGCGGTTACTTGACGAATTCAATAATAGTCGAGCATTATATAAAGAGTGTACCCAAAACAGTGAAGATTAAGTTCCAGGGAATCTCCGAATCCCGTTTTCTCGTTTTACTAACTAGGTCACGAACGCTTCTTGAATTGCTTTCTGTTAATTTAAGATGTTATCAGAAAATAAACCCACCGCAGGAACAGAATAACGTAAAACGAGAACGACTTATTCTGCAAGTTGCTTCGTAACGCTATTTTGGTAATTCGAATATTTTCCAATTTGCGCAAGTTCGTCGAAATCTCCGAAATTGAATTTTTGTTGTGTAGCGTCGAGAAGAGGTTTCGTCAGATTTACGAGATTGAATTCCTCGTAACTAGTGGAATTCGAACCTTTGCCAATTCAAAGCTCGTTCTGAGAGAGGAGCAGAACGGATAGAGGCAGAGCGAAAATAAAGAAACAAAAGTACAGCATCAGAGAGGAAAAGAGAATGGGCAGGTAATAAAAGTAGAGTTAAGCTGCTGAATGAACGAGGTTGCGAATAAATAAATGGTTGCATATAGGAAGTGAGTGCGAGTGGGTTTAAGTTAGAGAGGGTGGAGAAAAATACAGGAGGGTTGAGGGAGGAGGGGGAGAAACAAAAGCGACGGTGGTGAAGAGATGAGCGAGGAGTAATCGGGAAAAGTACCTCTTCGCTCAATCCGACAAGAGCGCGAAGCCATAGTCACAGCTGGAGGGGAGGGAAGCTTCTGGAACATTAACCGCCTCAGCCGTATCGGAAACCGATTAGGAGGGGGAGGAGAGCGAAAGACGGACGCCGTGAGCTCACGGATGAAACGACACGGCACGAGAGGCACGGTGAAACCAGCCGCCCCATGCATCTCCAAGACCAGGCTCTTCATTCAGCCTCCAAGAAGGGTTGCCACCTTCTGCAAGCCCGTGACCCGGAGAATCGCAGGGCGGGGGGAGTGTCATAAAAATTAAGTCATCTATATATATAAAAGAAAGTCGTGTTAGTTACACTATTTATAACTCAAGAACGACTGTACCGATTTGGCTGAAAGTTGGTGAGCAGGAAGCTTAGAGCCAGGAGACGGACATAGGATACTGTTTATCCCATTTGACAGCGTTCCTGTGTGAGAACGCACGTTTTCGCGTGATTTCGCATTTTTCGCGTGAAGGTGCTTAACTGAAGAGTGCAACCTCTGCACCAAAATACAGGAACAATAATGAATGATTAATCTACTTAATTTTTTTATTTGTATTTTCTAATAAACAATTTAACTCAATAAATTCCAAAATCTGCCTATTTATTGCATTTAACAGCCGATCCCTATGATTAAAGCTTTGTATTTATCTCTTAAACAAAAATCAATTTTAAAAAACGCTCTGCTACGTAATAGATTTTTTAATTATCTATTTAATATCAGAGCGTTTTATTTAAATTCTTCTTTGTTTGAGAGAAAAACACAAATCAGCAATTGCTTTATTATCACGAGTGCAACAAGGATAGTACAGTTTCTCACAGTGAGTGCACGCGAGGAAAAGATGAGACCGGCTGTTAAGGCGGAACAGAGTTCGCCGGGTCAGCTAGTTAAGAATGAAAGGAAAAATGATGTACAAAATAAATATCAAATGATGCGTGGAACTATTCATAGAACTTTAAAAAATAAAACAATGAAAGGAACTAGAATGAAATTTTATAAAGTAATATCAGCACCAATTCTAACATACGGAAGCGAATCATGGAGTCTAACAGCAAAAGAGCAACAAGGAATACAAACAGCAGAGATGAAATTCCCAAGGAGAGTGAAAGGTTGCTCGATATTAGATCAAATAAGAAATGAGGAGATTAGATCTGATTTAAACATATTTTCCATGAGTGACCGTATTAAAGAAAATAAAAAAACGCTGGAATCAACGTATACATAGAATGGATTAATACAAGAATAACAAAATCAGTATTATCTTATAAACCTTCAGGAAGAAGGGAAATGGGACGTTCAAGGGAATGATGGTTGTTATGAAGACGGAACAGATAGGAGAAAGTATTAGAAAATGGGTGCTAGCTAATCTCACGATGCAAATTAAAAATTAATAAAATCCACATTAAAAGACAATATTTTATGCGTCGTGCCACTCCGTATCTGAATAATTGGTTCATAATAATTCGCCATGCCATATAAAGTGGAAGTTTAAACATGTTCGATGTTCTAGTAGAAGATTCTTTCCTGTCATTTAATAACAAAATCTAAAAATATGTTATTTCCTAGAAAAGAACTACTTCTCTTTTTTCAGTAGGTACCCTTTCACGCATAGAGACGTGGCCAGATGTATGCAAATTACAATCGACGCGGTTACTTTGAAAGTGTTCCCCGCACGCGACTAGAAGAGAGAACACGACAATATTCAACGCATGAATATTTCATGCAACGGCGTTTAAGCTAACAGAAACAGATAATTTCCGCATTAACTCCTCCTCCACTTCCGAACCTATATCCCTTCCCCTTCTCCACCGCGCCCACGATCTCTCAAAACACGTACCACGCATCCAACCTTGTACCTCGCACCTCGAGAGCCCCGCCCCCCGCCCTCGCGTAATTCGGCGGCGCGCCCACCCCACCGCGCTGCGGCTCCGTGACGGTGGCGAGGGGGCGGGGTGGGGGTGGTGGGGAGATCAGGCAGCGTGTTCGCAAACACAGGTAGCGAGGCAGTGCGCGTAGCAGGTCACCGCGCCACGCCCCCGCCTCCGTCCCCGTCCCCGCCCCCGCAACCGCGGTCGCGCGGTACTGTCGCATGCATATTCAGCAGGTGGGGGCGGCGCGGGTCCGAGGCCTTGACACCAGTACCGGGGCCACGGCCACCGCTACCGCCACCGCCGTAGCCTCAGCTACCACCGCAACCGCAGCCGCCGCCACCACCAACGCTATCGCCTCCGCCTCAGCTGCCGCCTCAGACACCGCCTCAGCCGCCACCTCCGCCTCCGTCTCCGCCTTCATTTCCACCTCCACCATTTCCCCCTCCGCCTTCATCTCCGCCTTCGTCTCCGCCTCCGCCTTCATCTCCGCCTCCGCCTTCATCTCCGCCTCCGCCTTCATCTCCGCCTCCGCCTTCATCTCCGTCTCCGCCTTCATCTCCGTCTCCACCTTCATCTCCGTCTACGCCTTCATCTCCGTCTCCGCCTTCATCTACGTCTCCGCCTTCATCTCCGTCTCCACCTTCATCTCCGTCTCCGCCCTCATCTCCGTCTCCGCCTTCATCTCCGTCTCCGCCTTCATCTCCGTCTCCGCCTTCATCTCCGTCTCCGCCTTCATCTCCGTCTCCGCCGTCATCTCCGTCTCCGCCGTCATCTCCGTCTCCGCCTCCATCTCCGTCTCCGCCTTCATCTCCGTCTCCGCCTTCATCTCCGTCTCCGCCTCCATCTCCGTCTCCGCCTTCATCTCCGTCTCCGCCTTCATCTCCGTCTCCATCTTCGCGTCCACCTCTGTCATCGTCTCCGCCTCTCTCTCCGTCTTCGCCTCCACCTTCGTCTTCTCCGTCTACACATACGCCTTTGCCTCCGCCGCCGTCGCCGCCACCCTGCTGCGTGTCAAGGCCGAGCCACGTAACCCGTTGACTCGATTAGTTGCCGACCCAGCCCGTGAGGGCGCGGACCGCGGCGAGCTGTGCGGTTATTTTTAATTCAGCTCCCACGATGAGTTTACGCGCGCTGGGGCGCCAAATCAGTCATTGGGAGTTTTGGTTCTAGTTCTCAACAATGACCTTGGACAATGAACAATAGCCTTGAGTAGCATTAAAACGTGTACGATTCGATACAAAGTTGCTGAAATTTCATTACCTTCAATTTTATTATCAACGTTATTCAGATGACAGCTGAAAATTGTTTCTAGAAATGTAAATCATTTTAATAGCATTTCCAAAAATAGTATATATCGCATGTATTTCCCATCTAATTCACCCATAGGCTTCATTCCCATGCCATTTGTCAGGCTCAGGTCCCAGACCAGCCGTCAGATGCCTGTTAGCACTGCAAAATCTCTCCTGAGACCCCAACTCGCAGTTGTAATTCCCAAAGGCAATAATCACGAATGTATATGCATATGAATTAATAATCAGCTTTGCTGCTAATTCTGGCCTCGCTATGCTCATGACTGTTTCGAAAAAATTAGACAGTAGAATTTAAGCCGATGGTGACACACTTTAATATCTTATTTTAATTTTTAATATATTAAGGTAAATGTTATCATCACTTCGCCAGCCAAAATATTTGGTAAAGACTCCAAAAGAGCGTTTTAGTTCTTTTTTTTATCACCAAGTACTTCTCACTTTCGAAAACTGTGATAGTGTCAGGGCGAATAATGATTAGGTATTAATCATACACCGTAGAAGGTTTTTTTTCCTCCGCTCAACGAAGCGATTGTATGTGTTCGGTCATTAATTACCAGTTCCGGCTCGTTTATCGGAGAACTTCCCAGCGTCATTCAATTAATCACCCACATTTTTTCTGCTGTACTCACGAAAAAAAGCACTCAGCATGATGTTTTCCCCGTGGAATAACATTCAAAGCATTATCAACGTATGAATTCTTGAAAAGGCTGCCTAGTGCATCAGATTTAGTTACTATTTCTCTCTAGCGCTATTCTAGTACACGAAAGAACATTCAATATAATATCTTTGTGTGAGTCTCTATTTTATATTATATCGAGTGCCATGTTTTTCTTTTTTCTTTGCAATATTTTCTTTATAATATTGTTCAGTAACTACCTAGTATGTCATAATTTTTCTTCATCTAGCCTGAGGGTGGGGAAAAGTGAATTCCCCGAAACGTCGCTCCGAAATTTCCTAACAAACTCTGTATGTTCATTGTATATACAAGTAGGTAAGTAAATTAATAATAGGATATTTTGTATAAAGTTGTCTGTCAAAATCTTGTGGCCAAATACACAGAATTATACTGAATTGAAGAATATCTTTTCGCCACCGTTTCCAAAATATCAATGTTTTTGTAGAGACATCGATGTATTAAAGCCGATTATTTTAAAATCAATGTTTTGTACTCCATGGTTTTACATTTTCGATGACTTTTTTAAATCAAGAATTCCCAACATCACAATATTGTATAATTCAAAAATGAAATAATAACTTTTAGTAACACTGTGAGTTTATGTGTTAGAACCAAACGAACGGAACAGAACGCGATTTGTACTCCCTTCATCGAGAAATTTATCTCTCGCTTGAGACGATTCCCTGATATTTCCTACGTATTATTTCGTACGAAAATATTTCTCACGTGGAGAGGCGGACAACGCATATGGGCGTATATCGCATGCCTCGTTTTCCGGTACCCTTTTTCGTCGAACTGAAGACTGAATTTTGGAGATGACCCGGGCACTCAGGCTTTTAGGTTTACTTTTGTCTTTTTTTTTTATTTATTTTTTTTATTTAAGTTCGCATCAACATCTAAGGTCATTAGCGACCACTATTGCTGTTAACGGTATGGTAACTATGTGGATGAAACGATATGGTGATTGATGAAAGGACGAACACAAATACAACCATGCCCGAGGCGGGACTCGAACCCGCGACCCTTCGGTCCGAGATCACTACGACACTACTGCCTTAGCGATCTCGGCCACCGGGCCGGCTTTTGTCCTTTGTTTTTATTACCGTTTAACTTGTTTAGGTCGCTTTTAAACTTCTTGGCCATATAGCGACTAGGGTTGTTTGGGGTAGGGTTGGTTGTTTTAACTGTAGGGAGAACTACACGTAAGGACAACCCGAATACACTCGAACATCCATGCCCGAGGCGGGAGTCGATCCCGCGACCCTTCGAACCGAAACAGGTACGGCCCTCCAGCCTTAGCGACCTCGGCCAGCCAGGCCTGCATATTGTTAACTTTGTTTACAGTTAAATATTAATTATAATTAATAAACAAGGCTACTGTCGAATAAAATTTTGTTACGTACGAATTTTATGTTAGAATTTACTGAACTAGCTTTAAAACATAGATGTTTTAAAATCATGGATAGTTTTTAGACGATATATTATTTACATCGATGTTGAACATCGATATTTCTATCGAATTTTGAACATCGATGTGTGGTAACATCGATACTTTGTTATCGATATCGCATCTCTATTACAGACGAACTAGCATACCCGTGCGAGAATTCTCGCATGTTAAACCCCACCCTAATTTTTCCTAAGGGTAACATGAAACAAACATATGAACATATGGTCTGTTTCCATCGCAGTTCCCTCCACACAGCAAAGCATTAAATGAACGGTTCCACTACACGCATTAGAAACAATCATCGGTATCAAGCAACTATTAGTTGTACTTCTAGTTGTCGCTGCGACAGCGAATCTTGAATTAATAATTAAGCAAATAAACCTCGTCAATCTGGGCAAATAACGGTGTACACTGAAAGCGTAAATATAAGATGGGGGAGTGTAAACCTTCTAAGCTTGACGCCACAAAGATGGCCACCGGCATCAAAGGCTCATGGAGGAATACATTTTGTATTCCTCCATGTCTATGTGGTATTGCCAGTATCTATAAGCGCCGAACCGGCAAAAATTTTAATACAATGTCCAAAAAATCTCACCCTGTAAATTACGAAAAGAAAAACGTTTCTTTGATACCGTTGGCCTCAAAATTTTAATTTTTAAGGTCCTAGAACGTTTCGTTTAGGAGTTATTTAACAATATATGTGATCGAGTATTGCGGACTGCATTTAACAAACATTTCGATCGTTTTTTTAATACAAATCCTTTATATTTTTAAAATCAAATTGCAATTCGTCACGTCTCCGTGAAATTCTCTTTCTTTAGAGACCTTATTGATAAAGATTGGTTGCGAGTGAGAACCGCAAAAGGTATTCATACTACTGAAATAATATAGGAAACTATGAAAGAAGCAAATTCATTTTTTCCTCTCGTGCAAGGCGATTTTCCGGGCGACGCTCCTCTATAAATGGATGCTCTATAGGACATAAATGTAACTTCATTATCTGCGCACGACTTCTAGAATTCAGTGGGAAATATAGTTATTCAAATTATCGTTTCCATGTTGTCGCGGCAGGAAGTATTATTCCTTGACGAAGGACATCATGGATTAGACCCCAAAATTTATTGTTTATTTATCCTTGAAAATATATTTTATTACATGGAAGCGTTTTTTTTAAATTAATTCAAAATTCAAGTAGTGTATGACTTAGTGTAGGGATCATAAAATTTTGAAAACGTGCACAGAATTCACTTCTCCCCACAGCACGTCATACACAGTTTTAACAGTTTTTTGACGTAAAATAAATAAATAAATAAATAAATAAATAAATAAATAAATAAATAAATAAATAAATAAATAAATAAATAAATAAATAAATAAATAAATAAATAAATAAATAAATAAATAAATAAATAAATAAATAAATAAATAATATTCCTTTGAGGCGAATGCGGGCGCTGTCGAAGCTCCTTCTGCCACGACGTCAGATGCAGTGGTGCTCCACCTCACTGCACCCGCCAGGCCCGGTGCTTCTCGCGACGCGCCCTCCAGGGCTGGCGCACGCGCCGAGAGCGGTTGAGCAAATCGAATTAACATCGGACAGCACAATGGGAGCCGAGCAACGATACTGTCCCTCAATCATCTGGACATCCGCCCGATCCGCTGTCTGGCGCAGAGGCGGCGCGGGCGGGCGGGCGACGCGACCGGGCGGAAAAGCTCGGGGAACGCGAGGCAGCGAAGCGAAGAGGGAGGTCAAAGGGCGAGGCAAGAGACAGACACGCAAATACCATGGAATCTCAGGAGAACACGATGGACAGATAAAAAGAAGCACGGGAAATGAATAGAACCGATGGAAATAATTTCAACATACATATGAAAATCGCATCTACTAGCGTAGTTTTAACTCATCTTAGAAGTACAGTCGAATCCGGATATAGTGAACTCGGATATAGTGAATCCTCGGTTATAGTAAACTTAAATCACTAGTCCCGTTTCACTTACATTACCAATAAGCATAAGAAGATTCGGTTATAGTGAACATGAACCTCTGCTATAGTGAACGTAAAAAATAAGTCCTGAAAATTAATGGAATCTCATATGTTATTAGGCGAGTAGAAGGGTTTTCGGAGAGTGCGACGGTATTCTAACAATGCAAGAGGCATTGAAAGGTTTCAAGACTGCATTACGATACTTAGAGAGGACAATGCAGAATCGCGTATGGAGAGAGCACGAACTCGGGAAAAGGATCTAGAGAAATTAATAATGAAAAATGTTTGAAGATAACAATTGAAAATTATTGATTTTTTAAGAATAAACAAATAATTGATATTTTCAGTTCGTGCCGATAATGAATGTTGATTGGTGTATCTCTATATTAATAAAATCAATCATTGTGGAGAAATTCTATTTAATTTTGACATCATCAGTTATAGTGAACCTCTGATATAGTGAACCAAATATGTTATTGCGCAGAGGTTCACTATAACCGGAATCGACTGTACTTCAGTCGATAATGCCAAAGGCACGCGAGTAATAAAACAGTTTTATTAGATTTTTAAAAACTTACATTCAATGTAGTTGGAATAATCATCACGAAGTCGGAACAAAATAACTCGCAAAAGGGACAAAGTAACCGTTTTAACGGCTGTTATACATAATGTACACGAATAATTCAATGTATTTATTTTATCATACACATTCACTTCTTCTTGGGTATTGTATTTTAATCACACAACGTGTATAGTCATTGTAAAAAAAACAAGCTCATACGAACAGTATTTATAGGATGTTTAAGATAAAATCCTTGATGCGAAACAAACATCTAGCGTGTTTAAGATAACATCCTATGATGCGAAACAAACATCTATTGAATGTGGAAAATTTAATGTGAATGTCTCGTGAATGTGAAAAATCTAAGAATGGAATGTTTTCCGCGACGTACGAGTGATAAGAGGATACGTTATTGCGCTGACGTCGCCGAGTTCGAGGAAAACAAAAACAGCGAGTTCAAGGTCACGAAGACGCAAACCGCACGCAAGGAAGGAGTGGCAGTAAGCTGGAGATGAAAGGAGAAGCACGCAGGCGGGAGCAAGTTAAATTCAATTCAATTCAATTCAATTTAATACTGCCTTATTTTCAAGTGGCGAGGCTCAGGCCATGAAGCCTGCTCTTCCGCCTGACCACGCAAATTTCGCTACGCTCCTTTCACCGTCTGGCAGAGAAAGGAGGTATTACTTGGGCGATCAAAAGGTGATTTTTTTAAACTTTTGCTCAGAGGCTTATTTCAGGCTTGAGAATCATTTACATGCAGTAAATCTACAACATGGGACAGACGGTTTTACTTCCCCTCTGAAGGAAGGCGTGCGATTTTTTCGCCCTTAAAAATCCACCTTCACCAAAATGCACCCCCAAAACCTATCACCATCACCAAATTCACCTCCATCACCAAAATCCACCCCCATTCGATTGAACCGGCAAACGACGATGTAACAGTCCGATACGCTAACCGTTACACCTCCGAAACAGCGAGTTAGGGGCAAAGGGGAAGTGAAGCGAGCGATGTTTCTGCGGAGGAAGCTCTCTCCCCACGAGAGAAAATAAGCAGCCGCTGGCAAGGGGCGGGAGGGTCGGGAACACGACGCAGCGCTCTCCGGTTCGTAGCGCGCACTCAAGCGGAGGTGAAACAGATCAGAGCCCCAGGGCGTGTTCTGCAGCCGTCACGCTCGTGCCCGCCGTTCTACCTCACCCCCAACCCCCCTCCACCGCGCCACCGCCGGCGGCATCGGCACCGGGCACGCCTCCGACTCGCGTCTGCCTCCACTGCCACCTCCGTCGCCTCAGCCCTCCTCGTATTATTCCCCTGTGCTACAGCCTGCAACCTGCTGGCGCCGCCTCCCGCGCTGTCTTCACATCTCCTCCGCCTCCACCCCATGACCTACCTCTGCCCCGTGCCTCCACCATCACCACCCCCATCGCCTCCATTCTCGCCCCTTTCTTCTCCCTTCTTACCACTTCCATCTCCACCCCGTCTCTGGCTCCTCCCCATTTTCTTCCTTGTCCTCTCTCCCATCGTATTTACTTCACCTTTAACTCCCCCTACCATCATCTCCGCTTTCTGTCTCGTTCCATCATTCCGCCTGACCACTACCTGACCCTTTCCACGCCCCCTACTTGTCCTCACCTCCTCTCCTGTCGCATTTACCTCACCTGCCTCTTAATCCGCTCCTGCTACGACCACTGCATTCGTCGACCACCCGTCATTCCAACTGTCCCCGTCATATCCCGTATTCTTCTTCCCCGCCGTTCCACCTCTGCTTCGTTCCGTATATCCTTCCTCGTCCCCTCTCCTATAGTATTTACCTCCCTTTACAATCCATTTAACCACCACAACCATCCCTCCGCTTCCGTTCACATTCCGTCCCTATCACAGTCTGTCCCCTCCACACCCCCTGATTGTTCCTCACCTCCTCTCTCAACGCTTTATCTCTCCCGCCCCTTAATCCGTCCCTACCACGATCTTGGATCCCGTCCGTGTCCCGTCATTTCAACTATCCCCGCCACGCCCCGTGTCTTCCTCCCTCCATCGCCACCAGTCATTACCTCTCACCCACCCCTGCCGCCGCCTCCGCCCTCACGAGCAGGCAGCGGGCGTGCTTCCGATACCCGGCGGCGCGGTGCGAGGCGCACGACCACCCGCCATAAAGCGCTTTCCACCTCCCGCCGGGCGCCGCGCAGAGATGCCACGCAGCATAGGTACTCGAATAGAGGCGCCGCGCAGCACAGGTACGCAAAGAGAAGCGCCGCGCAACATAAGTACTCGATTAGAGGCGCCGCGCAGCGAAGGTTCTCGAATAGAGGCACCGCGCACTGTAGGTTCTCGAATAGAGAAGCAGCGCAGCATAGGTTATCGAATAGAGGTGCCGCGCTGCATAGGTACTCGATTAGAGGCGCCGCGTAGCATAGGCACTCGAATAGCGGCGGCGCGCAGCATTGGTTCTCGAAAAGAGATACAACGCAGCACAGGTTCTCGAACAGATGCGCCGCGCAGCATAGGTTCTCGAATAGCGGCGCCACGCAGCACAGGTTCTCGAATAGAGGTAACGCGCAGCATAGGTATTCGATTAGAGGCGCCGCGCAGCAAAGGTTCTCGAATAGAGGCGCCGCGCAACATAGCTACTCGAATAGCGGCGCCGCGTAGCATAGGTATTCGAATAGCGTCGCCGCGCAGCATAGGTACTCGAATAGCGGCGCCGCGCAGCATAGGTTCTCGAATAGAGGCACAGCGCTGCATAGGTACTCGAATAGATGCGCCGCGCAGCATAGGTGATGGAATAGAGATGCCGCGAAGCATAGGTACTCGAATAGAGGCACTGCGCCGGCCAGCTTGCCGGATGGCGGATATGCCAGAGGTAGACAATTTTGGGCCCGAGGCAATACTAAAACATAGTCCCTCCCCCCTGAAAAAATTTAAAATATGAAAGTTGTATCAAGAAATTCCATGTGTTATTTTATTTCAACAAATAAGAAAAATTACATTTAAGCCAGAAAAAAGGTTCAGGAATTCTTTTTAAAGAAAAGTTTTAAGTAAAGTATTTAGTCGTCAAATAATACAATTTCTACTGTCATCTTAAAACGCTAAAAAAATAGTTGTGTTTAGTTAGTGCTACATAAAATCACTAGTTAAATACATGAAATAATAAATATGAATATCAGTTCAATCTATTTTAATGTTAGCGTTAGTTGATTCATTTCATAGGATCCTACCTTAAAAGTAATGACTATAATAAACTATTTAAGGTAAAAATTTAATTGAAAATTTTATGAAATCCAGACCTCTGTAATGTGATTTATAAAATTACGATAACGATTTTCTCGACTTCTAATTTATTTTCCAGTTTTTTTTACTATTTATTCCCCCATCGGTCCCATCATCAGGCCCCTTGACTTGCGGGTCCCCGGGCGAGCACCCGCTCTGCCCATGCCTAGCACCGGCACTGGTTGGCGGATGTGCAGGGGGCGTGGCCGGTGAAAGGGAAGCAAAGCTCAAGGGGCGCGCCGCTCCGAAGACATGGCGAGCCTTGTCGCTCTGCCACTCTCCTCGTTCCAGCAGGCCAACCGTGACTGCTGCTCAACCTCAACCCACACAGGAAAGATGTACACTCTTTCCTCTATGCTCGACTGCCGTCAAGAGATGCAAAGTGGAAAAAAGAATGAGATGAAAACTTATGCTTCCATGGAAAGACACAACTTTACCTCGATTCTGAGAAAATGATTTTTTTCTTGTTCCCTCTTGGAAACGGGCCTGGTTAAGAGAAAACGTATTTTTCCCTATATTCATTAGTTATTGCTTATTTTCACCCTTACCATATTATCTTCAAAATAAGAGATATATCGACTGTGAAGGGTCAGAGACTAGTGATAACCACACTAGAAGTTATGGGCACTATAAAACGCCTACAGACGAGATATCGTATTAGTGGGGGTTTCGGTGAAAATCCTTTGAAGCACTTATAAGTAGAGAAGTCGATCAATATCGAACATGAGTTTTATGTAAAATGTTTTATTAATACATTTATTTACATTCAAATGAGAAAGAACATCACAAACATTAGCTGTTTGAATGCGACATCTTTAATACAACTTTTTCGGTAATATTATTCTCGAAGATGAATACCAACTTTGCCATATCGTAATAACAAAGATGTCACCGACATTGAAATTCCTAACTCAACATTATTTGCGGTTGCTGACTGTTTCCCAGAGGGATCCTTTTTGAAGGACAGGCGATTGTTACACTTGACTAGTCAACTTCGCTGTAGAAAACTACTCATAACGGAAAACAGTGCTTTTTGGTTACACTTGTACCCTTTTTTGAGGTGGTAAGGGTTCATTCAAATTCCTGAAATTTCCTTCCATCCTTCCAAGATAATCCATTTCTAAGTGTTCTTATTACTTTCAGTTGAACTTGCAGTTTGTGGAAAGTGTTTGACCCATTTCACAAGCACATCTGTCAGTTCACTTTTCCTTCCCCAACGACCGCAATCCCTGCTCCACCAACAATCAATAGCCCACGAAGGCAGCCACAATCGGAAACGAGAGAGGAATATTCTCTGCCTTTGCCTTGCACAGTTGACCACGCCGGTGTGGCTAGTGTCTGTTTTCACTACACGCCGCGCCGTTACGATTCGGTGAACTTGACTGTGTTGGTTCGTGTTCCAGCCGGCCTTGCGAATTAAACCGTGAAATCCCTTGTTTAATGAACTTCTCCCGCGAGGTTCTCCATGTGCTGTGCTGCGTCATCGCTGCAGGATCTCGCGGCAGGGCTGCCCCAGCGGACGGGGCTCCAGGCTGAGCTACTTCCGAGCCAACACCCCTGCCCCTCCAGCGTCGTTGAGGGTCTGGTGTTTGAATCTCGACGGTGGCGAATTATTCGATTGATTGATTGATTAGAGATTCTGGATGCGTCAACGGCTAAAGTCATTAGTCCCGTAAATGTAGTGCATTCCCCCAGGGAGGTGGCAGAGATCTTCCCCTGCTTGATGCTAAGATCAATATATCTCCCACCAGCGGGGTACCACCCCAGCCGGAGCAGCTGTAAGTTCCCGACTGGACTGCCGGAATGCGTGGTAGTGAAGCGCATGAGTGTGTTAGTGTGTGTATTTGTAAGTAAGGGTCGAAGTTAGGAGAAGGAAGAGGAAGGAAAGATCGCGCGCGGTCCGTGGCCAGTTTGTCAGGCTACTGCTCCAGCATTCCCCTGATACTGATCGGAGAAATCACGTAAAACTACTGATTAGAGCAGCCGGCCGCTAGAAGTCTCCTCCAGACAGCGACTGAACTCGACCCAGCTATGCCGCTAGTGTCGAAAATCCTACCACCGTCAGGACTCGAACCTGGGGTTTCCCGGTCAGAGGTGGAATTTCGATACTAGGTACACAGGATGCATCCCTCAGTCACATCGTGGAGAAGACTTCTACCATCTGGTAGTTCTGATCGGTAGTTTTTCCGTGGTTTCTCAATAACAATATCTCTCAATACAATCAATAACAGGCGAATGCCGGAGCAGTAGCCTAACAAATGGGCCACGGACCGCAAGCGATATTTTCTCCCTTATTCTTGTCCCTTCCTCTCCTAGAACACATTTACACTTATGTACCACATTATCACGTATGTCGGAAGCATAAAAGCTCAGGCCGGCTGGGGCGGTACCTTGCTGAAAGAAATACCTGGAAGAGGAAATTCCGTAGCTCTCGTAGGTCGGCGCCAGATGTGACGTTCTGTCGTGGTAAGAACACCGCCCCCTCCCGGGATGTAACATATCCTATAGTTACGAAACTAGTGACCAAAGTAGATGAATCAATACTGTTGCGAACGGATCGTACGGGGGCGCTACCTGCAGTGCACACAGCACGAGCTGTGCACCCCTCATTCGACAACCTCGGCCGCTGGGAACGTTCGGTTCAACACGCGACCCTGCCCCCCCTTCTCGCCCCGTCCGCCCCGCTCCGCTCCGCCCCACTCCGTCCCGCCGCACCCCGCCCCGCCCCGCCCCGTCCCGTCCTGCCTCTCCCCGCCCCGCCTCTCCCCGTCCCGCCCATCCCCGCCCCGGCTCTCCCCGCCCCGGCTCTCCCCACCCCGACTCACCCCGCGTCGACCCTCCACGCCTCGACCATTCCCGCCTCGATCCTCCACACCTCGACCCTCCCGCCCCGACCCTCCCCGCCTCGACCGTCCTCGCCTCGACCCTCCCCTGTCTCGACCCTCCCGCCTCGACCCCCTTCGCTTCGACCCTCCCCGCCTCGAGCCTCCCCACCTCGACCCTCCCCGCACCAACACTCCCCGCCTTACCGTCCTCGCCTCACCCATCCCCGCCTCGACCATCCCCGCCTCGACCATCCCCGCCTCGACCCTCCCCGCCTCGACCCTCCCCGCCTCGACCCTCCCCGCCCCGCCTTACTGCGCTAGGTCTCCTCAAAGCCCAGGCAGACCGGCTTTGCGGAAAGGATTCGGGGCTCATGGCAGAGCAATCACCGGATGTTCTGCCGCGGGGTTGGTCTTAGGAGTAATGCGCGCGTTTAGGAGGGCCAATGTATGCGATACAAGGGCTGCTGTGACCCTCCGACGATGATCGCGGGTTTAGTCTCTGTTGACAAGGATATCCATGTGCACCTAGTCACGCCATGAAGTCTATTGAACGTTCATGAAGGGTAAGTGAAACTAAATGCTATTGCTCTGAACTCACAAACTATGAAACACTTCGAAAGTTAAAATACATTTACAAGTTTTTAAAAACTTTACACTACACATTTATAGAACATCACACATTTTTTTTCAGAAGTTGGACACGATTATTCTCCTCTGTCCTTTTCTAATCCTTCTGAAAAAAATATCCAATTTCAATTTATATACAGAACAATTTATTGTATAAAACGTTCATCATTTACTTTCCAAAATGTCATCAATCATACAATGTTGCTTTGAGATGGTTACTACTTATTCAATTTTCAATTCTAAGTAGTACCACTACAATAAAAATAAGAATCTTTACAGCAACTTTGTCATATTATGTTATGAGTTTCCAACATTCCCTATTCAAAATGTACACAAACCCTTTCACAACGGAAGAATACAAATCACTACATATGCGAACAAGTAGTTTACTGATTCTATAATGGACTGGATAAATTAACAAAGAAAGAAATTATTCGACATGTATTTACAAGTAGAAAATATAATAAATAATAGATGAACACCTTCTTTCCATCGTGGACAATTAGGACATTGTGTAGAGCGCATTGTGTAGACATTGTGTAGAGCGCTTCAACTCCTACTCCCTAGAACAACGTGAGTGGCGGATCATGTGCGCGTTAGTTTCATCCCAGCGTCGACTATTGTTGGAAGTGAGAAAAGCAAAGTATGGAACCCCGTCTAATTCGCATTGGCCACTGTTAGGGCTTCCAAAACCAGCGCAAAACATTCGCAGTCTACGCAAAATATCCGCAGCAGAAATTTCGCGCCATATGGTGGATATATTCCTGGACTTACGAGCTCGTTCACTGGCCAGCGCTGCAGACGAGCGTCGAGCAGCCGAACTGCAGTCTATACTTCAACATATGATAAAACATTATGTCCGTTGACACTTGATCAGCTGGGACGCACTCATTCAATCGGAAGCTTGAACGTCACTATAGTGAATTCGCTGTGGAGTCGTTCAAGCTCCCGATTTGAGGATAGCGTCACAGTTGATCAAGAGTCGATAGACATTGTTTTAATCGATGTATAATTCACGGAGGATTTCGTTTCGAGGTCTGACACAATTTTTCGCTGCTGCTCAAGTTTCTACTCCTGGTGCAGTAGCCAACACGTTCGTCTGTCCTCCTGACACAGGTGTTCGAAACCAGGTCCATTCGTAAGGGATTCTGATTCCCCGGAGATTTAACAAAGAATTCGCGGTTTCTCAGAACATCACAGATCAAACAATATTTTCATCATTAGTCATCATCATCATGATTACACCATTCGTTTATTGTGCCATTCAGTATAAATCAAAAAGTGAAGAAAATTCATAATCCTACTTTCGCCCTTCAGATGACCTCTCACCTAGTCTCGCTTGGAACAGAATTAACGCTAGACAATGCCACGATAGTTTAGCGCATGCACTGCCGCTCGAGGTTCTGTCGCTGCCACTCGAGTTTGCTTACATCTACTTCATTCTCTCGTTGGACAAGGAATAATTCGTATTCGCAGTAGCTTAGTACCACAGTCTGTTTGCCATGAGGGCGTCGGTGTCGGTGTCGGTGTTGGAGCCGATGTCGGAGGCATCCTTGCGTGCGTGCGCGTGCGCGGACGACGAGGAGCGCCGCGCGCCAGAGCGGAACGTCAGCTGTTGCCGCCCGGCGCGGCGCAGCGCAGCCGTTTCCGGCGAGGACCAAACTTTTTACGCGCTTCCACTGACGTCATGAGCCAAGTGACTGGCGTCTTCACCACATCCTCTGGCGCGCACATCGCGACGGCCTGACCGGGAGCGGTAGCTCAGTGCAGCAACTGATGTCACTGCAGCGCCTCTCACCGGGAGGTCCTAGGTTACACTCCCCACGGTGGCAAGACTTTCGACACTAGCGTTTCAGCTAGGTCGAATTCAGTCGCTGTCTGGAGGAGAATTCTAGAGCCCGGCTGCTCTGATCGGTAGTTTTCCGTGGTTTCTCCGATCAACACCAGGCGAATGCCGGAGCAAGAACCCAAACAATCGGACCGCACGCGATATTTCCTTCCTCTTCCTTGTCCTATCCTCTCCCCTTACACACACACACTTACACTAACATGCACTACACTACCACATATTCCGGGAGACCGGTCTGGAGCTTAGAGCTTGTCCCGTGCGGGACAGTGCCCCGCTGGTGGGTGAGTCTTGGTTAGAGGGAAACCCCACTAGCCGACGGTAGGTCGGCGCCGGATCTCGCCATCCAGCGGGGGAAGATCACCGCCATCTCCCGAGAAAATAACATGCACTACACTAACGGGACTAATGACCAAAGCAGTTGACGCGCCCGGAAACACGAAAAAATCAATCAAGCGACGGCCTGGCCTGCCGCCGCAATCACCCGCTCTCTGACGCTGCAACCGGGAGCTTGAACGTCACTATAGTGAAGTCACTGTGGTGTCGTTTAAGCTCCCGATCGGAGAATAGGTCACAGTTGATCAAGTGTCAATAGACAATGTTTTAATCGATGTATAATTCACGGCGGATTTCGTTTGGCGGTGAGACGCGATTTTTCGCTGCTGTTCGAGTTTCTGCTCCCGGTGCAGTAACCAACACGTTCGTCTGTCCTCCTGACACAGGTGTTCGAAACCAGGTCCATTCGTAAGGGATTCTGATTCCCCGGAGATTTAACAAAGAATTCTCAGCTTCTCATAACATCACAGATTAAACAATATTTTCGTCATTAATCATCATCATCATCATCATCATGATTACACCATTCGTTTATAGTCCCCATCAGTATATATCGAAGAGTGTGAAGAACGGGAAGAATTATGCAAATAAATTAATAATCCTACTTTCGCCCTTCAGATGACCTCTCACCTAGTCTCGCTTGGGGCAGAATTAACGCTAGACAACGCCACGATATTTTAGCGCATGTACTAATAAGAATTCTAACAAGCATGGTAAAAGACAAAAACATCAAATTAACAAATTCCAAACATCGAAGGTAATTATTGATAATATAAATATTAACAGGTATAGGTTAACTGATATCTGAGATATTTATAATTTACAGAAACTTTAATATCTGAAAGATAATAATTTAATTGAATGAATGTTTACTGTTCAACTCTAGCAGTAACGAGGTATTTTCTGCCTTCATTTGTCTTCCAAGAATAGACAAACATTGCCCACTTTAAAAAATATTAAAACAACTCCATTCGTTAAATACATTATGCGTATTAATGCAAGAATACTACTTTGATAATAAGGTTTTAATGGACTGGACTTCAATTCAAAAAACACTTAATGAGTTTTTTCGCTTAAAGATTTGTCTTCACTTCTTACTCCAATGACGTCACTCTTTACTTCACTGTGGTCACTTCTTACTCCACTGACTCATCACCATTGTTTTGTGAACACGACTCACTAGCAGAAAACAGATCACAGAACATTACTAACAGTAATTGCATCACTATCTCAACTGAACATTACTGTAATGATTTTCATTGCTCCTTAGAAAAGTATTGTCGTTAATATCACTTCTTCTGCTCGTGTTTGTGAACAGAAAAGTACCACACGCACAAAAACCAGACTCCAAATTAATACGATGTACTTAAAAATTTGAGTAGTTCAACGAGTTGATATACACGCAGACCAGAGAACCATTACAACAATGAAAAAAGAAAAGTCTCCCCTCAGATGGTTTTTTGCTACGGCGACACAAAATCTGCCTACGTGATAAGCAAAGATTTAAATCGAGCCTACACAATTCCATTCAATAAGTTCAAAATGTAGTTATAATGGTACTTAACCGTGTTAGAAACAAATAGCAAAAATGTTAAAACAAAATTCTTTATTTCATTTAAGGAACTTGAAAATAAAAAAAAAGGGTGAGCAACTGCTAAAGTAAAATTTCTTCTTTTAGAAGCTTAATATTGCAATTGCTCTTCTTAATAATTACTCTAGGATCTTCAAAAAATACGTTTTAAAATCTAAAAGAAATTTTGAATTAAAATTGTATCTTGGTTTTTAGTGTCAAAATATTTTTCATTGCACTATTATCAGGTCGAATTGTAAGAAAAATGTTACTAAGAAAAATGTATTTAATAACTGACGTGTCGCGAGTAGGCTCGCACGCACGATGATTCTATACTTTCATATTATTTCAAAGTTGCAAAACCTCCTACTCAACAGAAAGTTAAAGGCTTCACGAAGAATCAATCCGGACCAACACTCCCATGAAAATATTAAGTCCGTTGACACTCGGTCAACTGCGACGCTGTCATCCAATCGGGAGCTTGAACATCACCACAGAACGTCACTATAGTGACGTTCAAGCTCCCGGTTGGATAACAGCGTCACAGCTGACCAAGTGTCAACGGACTCAATGTTTTAATGGAAGTATACACTCCGGCTTCAGTGTCTATGCCCTCCACTATACTTCAACTTATTTAGAGCTTCATTTGACAGATTATCAGCTGTTACGGAGTCATCCAATCGGGAACTTACATGTGACGCCACTATAGTGACGTTCAATCTCCCGATTGGATGACACCGTAATAGCTGATTTACGTCAACTGATCCTCTGTTTAAATCCAAGTGTAGCACTCCCTCTTTTGATACAGCTCCTCCCACCTGATCACTCCCGTCGTCTCCGCCGAAGCCGCCGCCGCCGCCGCCCCCAGCCGCTGGCTCAGCTGGCGCGACACATCGCAGTCGCAGTGGTTGGTCGGACGGCCGCCGCGGAGGCACCTGAGCGCCGACTGCCGGTCGGCGGGTACTGGCTGCCTGGCCTCTCCACGACGCGACGGGCGGCGCAGGCATCTGCCAGTCCGGGCTTTCCTTATCTCCCCCTTACGATGCGATTCAGACGGAAAACTATGTGTCAGTTACCGCAGCTTGCTCAGTGCGTTCTATAAATGGATACGGAGGTTGCGACAGAGATGGGAAGGAGAACGAGGAATAAAACAGGAGAATGAATCTACTCTTATCAAGATATTATGATTCTGTATTTTTTAATTTATTTATTTATTTGGTAGTTTCCAATTTTTGCATTTCTGCAACAATATTACAAAATCATTCCCTAGGTATTCACTCTTTTCAATACTGATAATAACCATGTTTCTCTCATCAATACTGATAATAACCACAGGCTCTATTTTTTAATAAGTCTGAAAATGGTGTTGCCTGTTTTTCATCTACACTGCTCATATCTTATTTCAATTTAATTGAATAAATTGGACTTCAATTTATTTGAATAAGATTATCCAACTTCTTTCTTGAAACTTACAGAAACTGTAATTCTACTTTCTATTCTCATAGAGACTTCAAAATAAACGAACTTTTTACGTTAATTATATTCCCCCTCTGCCAGACATTTCTACATTCTGCACATTAACTGCAAAACATTACTTATCCTCCAGGATTGCTATTTAGAGGCAGAAACAAGACCATAGTAATAGATAATTTGTTATGTCAAGGTAAATTACAATCACTTCGCTTCTGCAATTGGAAATAATGAGACAGAAGATAAAATCTGTTATAATGTGCTGAAGAAGGCAGGAAGATGGCATTCTATTGTTACAGAAACAATTTGGCTCTGCCGGTGTCTTTAAAAATATTTTACATAAAAGATAAGAGTAAACAAAGATATGTCCAGTTAAAAATGGCGCTGTGCTGAGAACTTCCCTCGAATAACACGCCCTGAAGAACATTAAACAATATATTCCATACATGAATATTGGAATATGTTGCATTATATACAAATCGAAGCAAATTGAAGAACTATAATTTCAATCGATATCTAAAACGTCATTTTTAAAAGTAAAATACGAGTAGCTATCCTCAAGCCAAAATCCTGGACTATGGGACTATGGGACAGAATGTGTTCGTCTCGACACAAGATTACGATCATCTATACGATCATCTGCCTGAAACAACTAACAAGGTTTGATAATCCATTATTTTTTATCTAACCAACTGGGGTCAGGAATTGACCTTGGGCGAAAAGGCGTGAAAGAATGTTCCATGTCTCAATCTCTCTTTCCAAGCGAATTATATCCAGTAAAAGTAATATACTTTATGTATCTACGTTTACATTGTACTTCTGCATCATTGAATACAAAATACTTGAGTTTTGTATTATTGAGTTTTATTATTACGAATACACTCCAACAGTAATATTTTGAAAAATATTAACAAATAACGTGAGTGGATGTGCATTCTAGCATTTCAAGGACATCATTATGTCCACGCTTATTTTCCACAACGTCGTGAATATACAACTTCTTTTTATACAGAAAAAGGCAAATAGAGTAATTGTCTGTATTTGAACAATATTAATATTGTTCAAATAATGCGAAATAATTTTTTTAGGAAATTAATTTGCGTAAGATTAAGCGTCCTTTCACGATCGATGCACAGCTTCATTATATCAGTCTTTGGTTAACAGAAACACTTCAAATATTTTCTTTAAGGAGCATCCTTCGAGATACGTATCACTTTTTAAAAAAGGTTTTCATAGTTACTCTGTATTCTGAGGATGCATACTATAATTATATTAACGAAGGTAAATTATTTTAAAAATATTTTCATGTTAGAAATTTGTTTCTATGAGAGAAACTTTCCTCTCCACTTCCTAGGACGCATTTGAATCTAAGTATTTGATTAAAAGGCAATGTAACAAACGACGTGAATCCGTCCAGCCTCAAAAAGTCTTTCAATTTCCCGGGCCGGCCGGCGCTCCGTTAGTTCCGCGCGTCGCTCCTAGGATCGCTGCCCGGCTTCCGGGGCGCCGGTGGCTAGGCGCCATCTTCCTCGTCGGGCGCGGCGAGCAGGGGGCGCAGGGCGACGTAGGCCACGTGCGCGAGCTTCTTGCCCGCGGCGTCTCGTGCCGAGCGGTCGGCGCCTGCGGCCAGCAGCGCGCGGACACCGGGCTCGTGGCCGTGCGAGGCCGCCGCGTGCAGCGGCGTGCGCCCGTGCTCGTTGGCCGCGCTCACGCTTGCGCCCGCCGCCAGCAGCGCCAGCAGCGCGCGCGTGCGGCGCTTCTTCGCCGCCAGGTAGAGCGCCGTTCGCCCGAAGCGGTCGCGCTCCTCGAGGTCGGTCGCTGCGTCGCCGGCTGCCAGCAAGGCCTCCAGCGCGGTCGCGTCGCCGTCCGTCGAAGCCAGGACCGCCACATGGAGTGCCGGGAGCGCGCTCATGCCTAGAGACCCCCACCGGGCGTTACCCTCGTCGGAAAACGGTGCGAGAGGGAACTCGGACAGTTCCTCAAATGGAGTGTCACGTTCACACCTATTAGCAGAATTGAACCATCTTAAGTCATGTACCTACTGAGAAATACGACCAAACAAAATAATAAACTTCGATTTTTCTACAGAGGCTGATGACATTACATCATTGTTACATCTCCTGCCTTATAAAATGAATCTTTTTAACAGTGGTAGGCACATTTCTGAGGCTACGAGCTCCGCTGAGGAGGACGTTCGCGAATTAATTGAAAAGATTCATTTTATACGACAAGAGGTGATCTAATGTCATCTGCCCCAACAGAAAAATCGAAGTGTATTGTGCTAAACATTCCAGTTCGACGAAAAGAAACAAAAGCAAGTGCATAAGCAGAACGTGACAGAGACGTTAAGTGCTGCAGTGACGAACGGTGAAGTGCAGAACGGTGAAGTGCACGCGAGTCCAACACACGCGTGGTTACTACACATGAGATACATAAATGAACGAATAATTAAACGGTTACTAGCCATGAATTCGGAATTGAAACTTCACTTAGATTTTGTTTCGCGGACTACAAATATCACATTTCCATGAAGGTCGCAAGATTGTTTCTTATTAAATACAAAGAACATGCTCTTTGACACATTTTCTGCCACAATATTAGCAAAGGCGAAAGACTATCTTTCGTCTATGATATTAGAAAGATTCTTTTAAGCCAACAATTACGAAACAATAACTGATAAAAATGTCAACTGTACAGCCAGTGCTATAGTATGTACTGCAACGCTTAGTTTCTGATTCTATTTTGGTTAATGCACTTCATCGTATTCTTCCGAAGGTACTCATATTGTTTCTCGGAGGTTATGGTGTAATAGTTACCCAGCAATTGCCAATTACATTTGTAACTGATAAATCATTTAGGAACTTCATTTTCTGTGCACGTCTTCTAGAATTCAGTGGGAAATACAATTATTCAAATTATCGTTTCCACGTTGTCGCGGCAGGAAGTAATAAGAGCCAAAATTTATTGCTTATTTATCCTTGAAAATAGATTTTATTACATGGGAGTTTTTTTGTTTTTTTCTCCCTTTCAAAATTCAAAATTTATTGCTTATTCATCCTTGAAAATCGATTTTATTACATGGGAGTTTTTTGTTTTTTTCTCCCTTTCAAAAAATTCAAAATTATTGCTTATTTATCCTTGAAAATCGATTTTATTACATGGGAGTTTTTTGTTTTTTTTTCTCCCTTTCAAAATTCAAAACTTAAGTAGTATATGATTTAGTGTAGGGATCACAGAATTTTGAAAATGTGCACACAATTCACTTTTCCCCATAGCCCGTCATACGCAGTTTTTAACTGTTTTTTGACGTAAATAAATAAATAAATAAATAAATAAATAAATAAATAAATAAATAAATAAATAAATAAATAAATAAATAAATAAATAAATAAATAAATAAATAAATAAATAAATAAATAAATAAATAAATAAATAAATAAATAAATAAATAAATAAATAAATAAATAAATAAATAAATAAATAAATAAATAAATAAATAAATAAATAAATAAATAAATAAATAAATAAATAAATAAATAAATAAATAAATAAATAAATAAATAAATAAATAAATAAATAAATAAATAAATAAATAAATAAATAAATAAATAAATAAATAAATAAATAAATAAACATTTGCATGAATTGCAATCAGTTGGTTTCCTTCTTTCAATGAGCCCCATTAATTTGATGGGCTGGGTCCTATACGAAAGTAGTAGGTTGGGTTCTCGTAACGTAGGACTCGCGGGTTTTAGGTATTACATCGGCGAAAATCCACAAATAACGTAAAATTTTCGCACTATACTAAATTTCTATACACACAGTCTGTTAAATATTGCTTGAAATTTTCAATAAAATTTCTCAAAAAATTTCAAATGTCTCACACTTTTTCCCAACAGTCAACAATGCAATTATTTAACACCATGTCGAATTCTTTGTTACTTTGTTAATTCAATATTAGGGGTTCTAAAATGCAAGCTGTCGCACTCCTTTGGAACTGATCGTCTCTAACAAAGCTAATCAGTACTGTGGTAGTGCGTCTGTATTGGCTGTAGTGGTTCGGCATGTATGCGTGTGAAGCAATCATGCCTCGGAACCTACAGCCTTCAAGTAGTGTTCGACATATCTCTTCAACAGTTATCGTGAAGAAATGATGTAGGATACGCCGTCAAGCTTCCCGACACCCTTTTAATGGACGGAACTATTTACAAAAATCCACAGCCTCCACACGCGGATTCGAACCTGTTAGCTATACTCTCTGCAGGCACCCGCGCCGAAATCCGCTCAGCTATACTAACCAACAAGCGCTATGTGACAAAAGAAAGGTTCTTGTTACAAGAAAACTGTATGCGTCTTGAAATAAATTTTCGTGAAAGACAATTCAATGGCAATTAGTTGCAATATATAGGACTTAAGAGAATAGAGTCGTATTATTTGAAAGAAGCCTCTGAATTCGGAGAATTACGGGTTAAGAAGTATTTTGGGAGGAAGTCTTAAGTGTTTAATCATGAAAGCAATTTAATTTCCTTTTTTTTCTATCTTTTTCATAATTTCATTAATACGTTCACTTCATTTCTTGCATAATATGTAACGGCCATTAACTACCTTGAACCTCTCTATTTACATAATTCATTTTTAGAAAATTTAATCATTTCAGGAAAATTACATGGTCTCTTAGGGAAGAGAAATTTCCCTAAATCGGCTCCTGATTGTATGCTGATTAATAACATTGCGTCAACACATTTTATCACAACTTTGGACAGCTCTTACCCCAGGAGCCTTCAACCGTCAGTTCGCGCTGCGAAGTGCAAAATTCCCAAAGCGTCGATGGCTGTTATTAAGGCAGGCACCCGCGCGTGAAGTCGGCCCTGTTGCGAGCTGAGGACCGGGCAACAGGAGATGCAATTAACAGCTGGGAAAGATTCCTGCACCGCCGGCGCAGATCCGTGTGAGTCCCCGGGGGGTAATTGCAAGGCCGCGAGCGCATCGGCTGCTGATCCCACTTAGAGAGCGCTCCCACCATTCATTTGACCCCCTTCGCCACCACTGCCGCGGTGCAATTGAATGCCTTGCTAGCCAATCGGGTTCATTGTCGATGTCCAATTTAAACGGCCGAGAACCATTTCGTTTCCTGATTATGTACCTGTATCTTTGAGTATAGACTTAAATTATCGTGCAAAACATTGAAAAAAAACTTTTACTGAAACTGATTCTGGGAGTAGTACTGTAATAAGGGATTTTTTTATTAACACAATGAAAATTTACAATCTATTTCAATTCGAAATAATAAGTAAATATGATAATTCAAAATAAAATGATCAAAGAAACAATAAATTGCAGAAAAGTCCCCCATTGGTACTTTCCAGGATCAATATACAAAGACTATAACAGAAAAGAGAGAAAAAATATTAGAATAATAATAACACAAAACAGAGAATTATTTTTGTTTTGTGTATGTCAATGTCAAATACTAAAGCGGTAAGGAAGTTGCAAAGGGGAGGTTCTATTGAGGCGAGATATTTCTTCACTATTGTCTAAAAGGTTTAGGGCTAGATGGTTTGGATAGGTTTCCAGGCGTTTATTGTAGTTTAGGCTAATTTCTTGTATCTTCTCTTGAATTGTTTGAATATTGAGGTCTCGATGGAGTGCTGCATTAGACATGTACCAAGGTGCTGATGAGATGACTCTTAAAATTTTCGACTGGAATTGAATTGGATTGTAGAAGTTTAAATATGGATTATGAATTTTCGTAAATATTCAAAAACATTTTCATAGGTAATACCACGAGTGCTTTGGAAATTGTCGATAAATTCCCGATTCGCGAAGCGAGGAGGGGATTTATCTGAGAATTTCGATTGCACGAGTGGTATTTAATTGGACTATTCCACGAATGGAATTATGCCCAACAGAGTTCCAAAATGCGACAAATATTGAAAATAACTGAAAGATATGTTAACATCAAAGATGTTAAGTTATAGTACATACGCGATTTATTGGACATCGAGATAGCGATTGAAGATATACCGCCTCTTAAGATAGATGGGTCACAGTTTATGATTGGCTAGTAGGGAGAAGTGGTAAGAAAAATCGAATAGAAAAAGCGATACATTTTTTTTTAGATATCCGCCCTGATTGGGGCATTTTGTATGTATATTTAAACACTATTGGTGTTAATGTCGCGAATGGAATAGTCACTTTCAATACTTCTTCTTCTTCTGTCGCACTATGGCCCTTTAAGTTTAGCCTTGGCGTCTCGAACGATCAATGCCCATTCACTTCTCTCTTTTGCCTTTCTTCTCCACCCCCTCACTCCCATCACTCTCAGATCCATCTCCACATCATCCAGCCATCTTAAACGGGGTCTTCCTTTCTTTCTTCTTCCTTCAGGTTCTTTACAGAAAATAATTTTTGGGGTTCTTTCTTCTTCCATTCGTAATAGATGTCCGAGCCATTGTAGTCTTCTGACCTTAACTTCTGCAACAATATCTGTTGTTTTATACATATTGGTGAGTTCTAAATTACTCTTTATCCTCCAATGCCCATTTTCACATGTGGGGCCGAAAATGCACCTTAAGATTTTCCTCTCCCAGGACATCAGCATACATTCAAGTCTATTTGTTAATGTCCAACCCTTTCAATACTATTTATCGTAATTCATTGCCCGCCGAATATATTCCTAAACACACCCGAGTCTACAATGAACAGTATTACCAAGCAATAGACCGCGTTGCACACGCGATCATTTCAGCGTACAGTGAACATAGCCGACTGATGGCTTGTTCGGGCGCAATTGAATAATATTATGTATCGGCTTACCGTAGATCATGCAGGCAGTTGCTAACGGAGACCGAAAGAATTATGGGAAGAAAAATGGGAGGAAAAAGGAAAGCCGTACCGGGAGCGATAGCTCAGTGCATCAACTGATGTCACTGCAGCGCCTCTGACCGGGAGGTCCTAATTTCGAGTTCGGTTCGAGTCCTGACGGCGGTAGGGTTTTCGACACTAGCTTTTCAGCTAGGTCGAGTTCAGTCGCTGTCTGGAGGAGAATTCTAGAGGACGGCTGCTCTGATCGGTAGTTTTCAGTGGTTTCTCCGATCAACACCAGGCGAATGCCGGAGCAGTACCCTAACAAACGGGCCACGGACCGCGCGCGATCTTTCCTTCCTCTTCTTTATCGTATCCTCACAGCCTTACACACACTAACATGCACTACAGTACCACATATTCCGGGAGACCGGTCGGGAGCTTAGAGCTTGCCCCGACTGGGGTGGTACCCCGCTGGTGAGAGATACCTAGTTGGGGAAACCACTCTTGTCCTGACTGAGGTGGTGGCCCAGTGGTGGGAGAGTCCTGGTTAGAGAGAAACCCCACTAGCCGACGGTAGGTCGGCACCGGATCTCGCCATGCAGCGGGAGAAGATCACCGCCATCTCCCGAGAAAAAGCATGCACTACACTTACGGGTCTAATGACTTAAGTAGTTCACGCGCCCGGAATCACTAACCGACCAAGGAAAGCCGTTTGTACTTTACACTGTGCGGTGGAATCATGAGGAGACATCGCACAACCAGGGCGACGGCGCAACGCGTAGATAAATGGCGAACACGCCCGTTTAGGCGCAGCACGAAGAAATTGTCTCGCGCACGGGTGTAAATGGACCATTACTCGCAGGCAGCCGGCGGGAGCCGGTTCTTTACGCCTGTCGCCGGCGGCGGAGCGAGACGGGGTGGTGGGATGGGCATCGGAAAGGAGCAGGGCCAGGAGAGGCTGGGAAGGATCGAGTGGAGTGGCTGCGGAAGGGCTGAGCAGGACATGAGGAAGTATAGGACAGACAGGAACAAGACATGAACAGGAATAGGAGGAGACGGGGCAAATGGATGGGAGAACTGAGTCCGGTAGAACTGAGCGTTGGAATGGGAAGGACTTAGAAGTTACGGCGAAGCGATTAGGGCGGGGCGATTGGAGCGGGGCGAATTGGGGCGGGGAGATCAGAGCAAGGGGATTTGGGGCGTGGCGATTGGGGCAGGAAGATTAGGGCGGGGCAATTGGGGCGGGGAGAGTGAAGCGGGGCGATTGGGATGGGGCCATTGGGGTGGGGTGATTGGAAAGATTGAGGCGGGGCGATTGGGGCAGGGCGAGTGGAGCGGGCTGATTTGGACGTGGCGATCGGGGCGAGGCGAGTGGAGCGGGGCGAGTAGGGCGGGTCGAACGGACGGACGAAATGGGACGTGATGGGATGAGATGGAATGAAGCGAGATATGATACCCTGCGGGATTATAAGGAACGACGAGAACAGGGAAGGCGTCATGGGGCGGAGCGGAGCAGGGTAGGACAGGGCAGGGCGGGGAGGATGGGCAACGTTCGGTGGGGCAAGTTCTGGCAGAAGATACCGGTGGGTGGATAGTCCGGGAAGGGAGGGGCAAGGTGAAGTACAGTGCGTGGGAGTGCGGGGCGGAATAGGGCGGGGACGGCGAGGCGGGGAGAGGGGGGCAGGGCGAGGAGAGACAGAGCAGGGCAAGGCTGGGTGGCGAGGCAGGGCGGGGACAGGGAGGGCTAGGAGACGTGTGGTGTGGTGAGGTGAGGTGGGGAGGGCGGAGGAGGACGGGGGAGGGCGGAGCAGGACGGGGCAGGGCGAGGTTTGGCTGAGCAGGACTGGGAGAAGGCAGGCGATGCGCAACCAGGCCGGGTAAAGCAAGGTGGGGAGGGGTGGAGCGGGGAGAGGCGGGGAAGGGAGGCAGGCCAAGGAGGGACGGGGCGAGGAAAGGCAAGGCGGGTGGAGCAGGACAGGGCAGGGCGAGGTTATGCTGGGCAGGACGGGGAGAAGGCTGGGCGATGCGGGGCCAGGCCGGGTAAAGCGGTGAGGGGTGGTGCGGGGCGGGGCGGGGCGGGGCAGAGCGGGGTGAGTCCGAGCTGTACGGGGCGGGACAGGGCGGGGCGAGACCGAGCTGTGCGGGGCGGGGCGGGCGGGGCGGAGCGGGGAGGAGCGGGGCGGGGCGGGGGGACGGGGGGGGGGGGGGGCGGGGCGGGCGATATACAAACGGAGAACCACGCGGGCCTTGAGCCCTCGAGAAAGGCGAGCGGCGCAGCGGGGCTCCCATCTGGTGCAGCGTCAACGAGGTGGAAGGAGAGCAGAGGAAATGGGCGGCAATGATGAGCTGCTTCGTTCGCGGGACCAAATGCCGCGCCGTGGAATGGGCGACGAACAGACGTGTCAAGGAAAGCGTGATAAAATCGTCTAAGTGGGACACGGCTGAAACACGGCCGTTTGTTGATATGACATTGCATTGTTTCCATGCTATTCCAAGTGTTTTTATTTTACATATCACATATAGATACAATTATCTGTTTTCCTTATTACATTCTTTCGGTCAAATGCAATAAGTCACGTTTTCATAACATTTATTTTACCTTCTCTTCTCAGTACATTATTCACAAATGCTTGGGATATATTCATATATAATATTATGTAGATTCATATAGAATACCATATAGATTCATAAAAAATATTATATAGATTCAGAGAAAATATTGAATAGATTCAGAGGAAATATTAAATATATTCATAGAGATACATGAAGTAATTATTAATAATTCTTAATGGATGTATCCATTGTGTCAGTTTTCAATAAAACCACAAAGAGTTCATATCATGCGAAACTCATTAGACACAAAGGCTTCCATTCCAAGCATATCGTACAAAAACCTATGGATAAACAAGAAACCTATGAACCCGGAAAACAAATTTTAAATAATAAATTCACTGGAATAATATAAAGAGCTTTTTAATACATTTTCGATATTATCATAAAGCAGAAACGATAATTTGTAGAAAAAAATTTAAAAAATTAATCAAGAAATCGAAAATTTACTATTTATTTGTTTACACAAATTTATTACGTTTTTCATGTTAAACCTTTTGGAACCTTTCCGGGCCAAGACGAGATTTTGCGGACTCTTTGATCACAGTCCGTTTAAACTTCAAAGCCCCTCATATTTCACAGTTCGGATGCCGTTTTCATCAAAGTTCAACTATCGTAATGAGCGTTGAATAAGTTATTTCAGTAAGGTGGATTTCAATAACGGAAGGCGAATTCGAGTGAATTGACGTCGTGGTGGAGTATTTTGTCTAAAGAAGTGAGGTTTACTGGTTTTATTGGATATTAAGAATGAAATATCAACAAATTAATTAATCGATATGAACAGACTTCAAGTATCCAAAGTTCCATTATCTATTAACACCAACTTACAACATAAATAACGGAAACTATAGCCGTGTTACAAAACAATAAGAAAATCCGAAGAAAATCCGTAGATTTTTTTATAACACTCATTTATTTTTTATAAATAATATTCAATCAGTCATACATGTTTTATAACTACATTTAGCCACTTAATGTCTACGTTAATGTGCTACAAGAGCACATACTTTCTCGCATTATTTCTCACGGCTCCGCTATATTATACAACTACATAAATCTGCAAAAGTGTTTCCAAACAGCAAACATTTTTGCCCACTCCAAGACCCGAACTCTGATCCTCAGAGTTAACTCGCCGACACCCATACCACTAGCCACAGGAGCACCGTATGGGCCGGACAGGGGCATGAAAACGTAAATGCTCGCTTCATGTAGAAAACATTCAACAATCAAAATATCTAGGGAAAAATAGCTATCCAGCTTCGAAAATCCAGTTGATGTGCTGATGCGGATTGGTTACAGGAGGCGGGAGGGGGGACGGGGGTGGGGACGAGGACGGGGGCGGGGCAGAGTGGAGGCGGGGAATGGGTGTGTCCGCGGAAGCAGGTCAGTGGGGCGGTAGCGTCAGCGGGGGCGGGGGCGGCGGCGGGGGCGGCGGCGGGGGCGGCGGCGGGGACGGCGGCGGGGGCGGCGGGGGGGTGGCGGGGGGGGGGGCGGTGGCGGGGGGCGGCGGCGGGGACGGGGGCGGGGGCGGGGGCGGCGGCTGGGACCGGGCCACCCCTCCATTCGTGCGAGGCTCCGCCTTCTGTACGGTCTAGTCCTCTCAACGATCTGCAGATCCTTTGGATTCTTCTAATACTTTCCCTTACAAACACTTTTGAATTAGATGGATATTCCGCTGTCGATCTGGGAATCCTAGAAGAATCGATTAGCTATACACCGATTCAAACATAGCTGCACTTCAAAGTCATGATCTGGAAGGAGAGGGGGACATTGTTATTCAATCGGAATCTCCAATACCAAACATTTAAGTCAGGATAGTGCAAAAGTGGAACAATAGTGTTAAATAATTGGTTCCCGTCCCTTTCGTATGAAGAAAAGAACCGAGAACGGTACATAGGAAGACACAAAATATGTAATTACATAAAAATCCTAGTCATAACATTCAAATACTACGTATTCTCCGCCAAAACACAAATCTATCGCGCATTATTTCCAGATTCTCCAAAGATCTCCTTCACTCATCCCAAATCATAAAATCATGTGTTCTCTTTTCTCGCAAATACCCTCTCTCCACTCCTCCACAATAAATGAAAAAGTCTTAAAGTAATAAATAAATATGAATTTTCAAAAATAGTGAATGTTTTTACAAATACACAAATTGCTTGAGGACGCCCAACATGTATGCATTGTTTTTAACATCTTCCCCTTCAGAATCGAAAATCAAAAGTTGAATAAATTCCAAAATATTGCATTCTAGATAACTGACCCGAATTTGTAAAACGAAACAATGTCCCACCAATGGGAGACCCGTCAAGCGATTTGCGCAGATGGGCACTTGACTCTCAGTTAAGAGGTGGGATTTTTTTAGGCTGTGAATGTCAGTAACACACATCGTATGTACGAAACGTGCTACAAAGCGCGGTATTCAGCCATAGAATGATAAGAACTACGCAGAAACATTGACTTTGACTATCGAAAATCTGCTGCGGTCACCTGGATTCGAACCTACCAACTTCACATTCCGAATCTGCGACGCTACGCTCTCGGCTATGTGGCTTGGCTCCTGAACCTCTTCCCAATTTACCACTCCATAATCGTGTACCAATATATACAGAGAAAGGTGGACATTGTAATACAGGGAAGAAGAATATGATAAATATTTTCTCTATGTAAATTTCATATAAACATAATTGAAAATATTTCAATTTGCATTAAGATTTTGGTTCAACGAGTACATAAAAATTTCGTTTCCATTAAAGTTGAAATTTTATTTATTGTTAAATATGCCGAAAATTTCCTTCCTAAGTTATAACTTCAATAATGTTCAAAACGATACTTTAAAGTCAACAATGGCGAACGAGTAACTGGTATAGTTACTTATGTACATTTCTTGAATTTACGATTCCACGGATCCCAGAGAAAGAAATATGGGGAAGAAGAATAAGAACACCCACTAAGCCCTCTTGTTTATGCACGCGTGTTAAATCGTGTCTTCACTGTCTAACATTTGTCATCAACACGTTGAATGTTAAATGTACTCCGTTGAGTGGCGTACCAATCTCAGTGTATATGTTGAACCTATAACATGCATCCACTACCATGTTTGGAGGGGTTTTCATGACAACGACGAAGAATTCACTTGATCTTAGTATTCGCATTATGTTAATTTTTTATTTTATATATAATTTCTCTAGTTCCAGATATATTACGGTGGCTTTGGTGCTATCAACTATTGGACAGCACGCGTGCACAGCACAATTTTCCGGTATATGTGTTGCACTTTTTTATCATATACCTACATTTACTATTAGTTTTACATTATATTCCTTAAATTTGGTCGCAACATCACAGCCTCCAAGGTCATATAGAACCTATAGAACACAAAAAATCTTAATTGAAAGTCCAGGTCTTGGCATGCAAGCTCATGATCTCGTCCCAAGTTTAGCCGATAAAGCACTAGTCAACACTACTTATAATAAAATGTGAATAATGAAGGTCTAGAGGTGACGCGTCAAAAATGACTGAACGAAATGAATTTCTCAAATTAATTATTACTTATAATTAATTTAGAACTCAATCTAATTTCCTTAATACATAAAAGATTTTTTTTAAGTATTTCTAAAGATCCTTTATTTCAGTAACAGGTTCTCAAACTCGAGGGATTGAGTTTGACCATGTTTTCTTTTAAAGAATGTTTCACTTAGGCAGAATACAAATGTATTTTTGTTGACTAAAAGTTAATATTTATAAAGTAAACAATTTATATTCTGAATGTCTTTCATTAGTACAGAAAATTAGTTAAAGATATATTTTTGTACCTGTATCATTGGCTTCTGGGGCGGGGGGCAGAGGCCCCCTAACCCCCTCCCCCTTGGATGGGTTCCTTTGTTTGGTGGGTTCATACTAAATACATTGACCGGGAGAGGTGGCTCGGGGACACGTTAGGACTCGAACCTAGAACCTGATAAGCTGATGTCACTGCAGCGCCTCTGACCAGGAGGTTCTAGGTTCGAGTCCTAACGGCGGCAGGATTATCGACATTAGCTTTTCAGCTAGGTCGAATTCACTCGCTGTTTCTAGGAGGAGTCTAGCGGCCGGCTGCTCTTATTGGTAATTTTCCGTGGTTTTTCCAATCGACACCAGGCGAATGCCGGAGCAGTACCTTAACAAACGGGCACGGACCGCGATATTTCCTTCCTCTTCGTAGTCCTATCCTCACCCTTTACACACACACACACACACACACACTTACACTAACATGCACTACACTACCACACATGCGGGGAGACTGGTCGGGGACTTAGAGTTTGTTCCGGCTGGGGCGATGCCCCGCTAGTGGGAGATACCTGATTAGGGAAACATTCATTTACACGTTAGCGACGTCTGGAATCCACTAATGAAAAGATGACACGTCATCAGATCCGAGCCCTGCCGATCAGACAAGGGCACGGAGGTGTTCGGGACGGCGCGCCGTCAATTAGTTATAAAAAAAGCACACTTTTATTGAAACTTTCTGCGGATTGAGATTTTATGAATAATTTCTTATGTGCGTGGCACCTCGCCGCGGAACAGTGCGTTAGTGAAATATACGAAGAGTTCTGTTCAAGGGATTTTGTTCTGAGTGAGAATAACGGTTAATGACTCACATCAACGAATAGAGTAATTCAATAAGTTATAAAAAAGCACACTTTTATTGAAAATTTCTGCGGATTGTGATTTTATGAATCATTTCTTATGGGCGTGTGCATCAGTAGCATATCATTGACGTAGTGAAATATACGAGGAGTTCTGTTCAAAGGATTTTGTACTGATATGAAGGGATACAGTACTGTCGAAAGGGAATACTTCCAATGTTGTTAAATGTCAGGGAAGGTTATCTTTATTTCAATCTGAGATGACCATTAAAATTTCGCCGCGACCCAAAATAAGGATATTTTCACATTTTCGGTCGGCATATTGTATCCGTCATATAGTTTGGCGTAGTTTCGATATCAGATTTGAAATCAGCGACCTCGAAAACCCCCATGTACAACTCGGTAAATGAATTCGAGGTCAGTTGAGGTTTTGGCCATGTTTTCACCATCTCAGGTCACACCGTGCGGCGCAGCGCTTGGCGGCACGCGGTGCGCAATAAGGTTGCGACATCGTCAACAAAACATTGATGTTTGCAAACATCGATGCTTAAAACTCAAAATACAATGCTACACAAACAAATTACAATTAATAAAACGTTGACCCAAGCCCATGGATGTTATTAAACATCGATGTTTTAAAAACCGGATTAGTAATCATTGAAGTTCATGCAGGGGGGGTTCATTTGAAAGTTTATTAATTTTTAATTGAGATTTAACTGACAAAACAAAGTCAGGAAATGGCCAGAGTAATTAACAAAACGTGGATTATCTGATTAGATAATTTCGAATTAATGTATGCTTTTTTTGTTGACGAAATCTCGATTTTATTTATTTTTCATCCTTGGCCAATTTGGACTACAAAATATTCAATTTATGAATATCTGAAAATCATTATAGAATTTGGTTATGATTTAAAAAATATCGACCACGTAAAAACATTGGTGGTAAAAAAAATTTGAATTGAAAATCGATGTTAAATACATTGATGATTTTATACAAACATCGATGTTTTGGAAACATCGTCGTCAGTGTCGCATCTCTAACGTTTAAGGGAGAGTCATGTGTGTGTCAGCGAGGAGAGAGAGAGAGAGAGAGAGAGAGAGAGAGAGAAAGAGAGAAAAAAGAGAGAAAGAGGAGAAAGAGAGAGAAAGAGAGAGAAAGAGAAAGAGAGAGAAAGAGAGAGAAAGAGAAAGAGAGAGAAAGAAAGAGAAAGAGAGAGAAAGAGAAAGAGAGAGAAAGAGAAAGAGAGAGAAAGAGAAAGAGAGAGAAAGAGAGAAAGAGAGAAAGAGAGAAAGAGAGAGAAAGAGAAAGAGAGAGAGAGAAAGAGAGAAAGAGAAAGAGAGAAAGAGAAAGACTGAGGGAGGGAGTGAGAGCCCCCAACAAAAGAGGGCAGAGGCGGCCGTGATTCACACTCGAGTCCGCGCCCTCCAGGCTTCCCTCGGCGACCTCGCATTCTCTAATCCCTAACTGCTGCGGTCCTCAATTGGAGCTCACTAGCGGGAGCAGAGCTACAGTTAATGCCACCAGAGGGGTTCCTCTGAACCAACCAAAGATGTCGTAGATAAGTTTTAAGTTATAAGGTATACTACGTACTAAATGAAAGGGCAAATGTTCATTTGCAAACATGGATACATCATTATTAGACCATGTATTATTTTCTTATTATTTTTTAAAAAAATAATACATTTCACCACTAAGTCACAGTTGGAAGTTTGACAATTACGCAAGAATACGTTTCCCATTGCGAAATTGTCAGTAGTTACAACCCTATAGCTACAAAGCATTATTTAATGTTGTAAATTTTGTTTTGACTTTTCAAAGAATTGACTGCCTCAGATGAGAATTTCTATTCTTTGTTTAGCCTATTTCTGGAAGATATTCTTTCTTTGAACAACCAAAAACCTAATTTATAAAAAATATACCTTTACAGCTACTGATCCGGCTCTAAAAATACACAGCCGCGACTGCGTATTAACTGCTCAGAGACTGGAAAAAGGACTGAAAGCTACAGTACATAATGTAAAAAAAATCGTTTTCCTATTAGTTTATTCGTGTCAAGAACAAGTTTACAATTTAATGCATAACAATCAACAATATAATTATCACACAACACTTATTTTCTATATTGTTAAGACACGTCAAAAGTTACATTATAAGTTATTTCAAATGTTTCATAATAAGTTACATCAAATTAGGATTTATCAATTCACTTTTTTATTGTTAATATATCGATGTTTCTGTTGGAAAACATCGATGTTTTAAAAACATTAATGTTCTTTTGCCATCCCTAGCTGTTAGGTCACATCGATGAGGGCTAGGAGTGAGCAAAATCCGGCAGCGCGACGAACACTATACCACATCAAGTCCGTTGACATTTGGTCAGCTGTGACGCTGTCATCCAATCGGGAGCTTGAACGCCACCAAACTGACGTCACTATAGTGACATTCAAGCTCCCGAAGCTTGACCGCTACCATACTGACGTCACTATAGTGATGTTCAAGCCCCCGAAGCTTGAACGCTACCATACTGACGTCACTATAGTGACGTTCAAACTCCCGAAGCTTGAACGCTACCATACTGACGTCACTATAGTAACGTTCAAGATCCCGAAGCTTGAACGCTACCATACTGACGTCACTATAGTGACGTTCAAACTCCCGAAGCTTGAACGCTACCATACTGACGTCACTATAGTGACGTTCAAGCTCCCGAAGCTTGAACGCTACCATACTGACGTCACTATAGTGACATTTAAGCTCCCGATTGGACATCAGCGTCACAGCTGATCAAATGTAAACGGACTCAATGTTTTAATCGAAGTATAATAGCTGTTTGAGGCTCCCTGCTCTAACCTCCCTGTTCCCCCGGCACGCGCGCCCGCTGTCGTAATGAGGAAGCGCTTATCACCCACTGCGGGCAACGAGATTTCATAGGCTCAGCCGCGTCGAGCGCGCGGATCCCGTTTGAACGCGGCGACCTTTTACGACTTTGCGGTGCTTCCCCGCCTTCTAGGGACGGCGGCTCGGAGGGAGAGGAATTCACTTTCCTTCTTTGCACGTGTGCACGTGGAGCGGCGTTTTTGCTGATATGCAGCGCGGGCTGCGAGAGAGCGAACTCGTGCGCCGTATTCGTCTTCATGACGCGGTTGTTTACTTAACCTGGAGTTTCGAGGGCGGCCGCATTTTCTCATGCAGACGGAAGCGGTTTAAAAAAAAGTGCGGTGTTGGGAAAATTACGCAGAAGTTAAATTCTGGTAATGAATGCTGTGCTTATCACGGAACTGGAATACACTAGTTTTCTAGTTGAGTTATTTGGTTGCTCACAATTAGAACTGCTGACTGTTGGAAGCGAACAGCAAGTGTGACCGTACATATTCAGATTTAGGGATGGTTTTACGAATTGTGTGAACAACTGAATATTGCGGCTAAACAAAAATGACACTGGGAGGAATTTTACTTGAAAGCGTAAAGAATTAGGATTTTTTTACCACTGTACCTTGAATCAGTTAATACGTAAAAAGAACAACAATAAGTTTCGAGAAAAGTTGAATCCCAAGTAGTGATGTACATTTTGTAAATCAGATTTTCACAGAAAACCCAGATGAAAATCTCGTTTATTCTGACTGAACGAAAGCACGATCTCGATTTCCTCGCATCCTCAAAGCTCGATGCTGCCGTTCAGCTTCTCTTGCACAGAAGAAATCGCACGTCGCGCAATGAGCCGCCTCAGGCGGTAAACAAAGGGCCAAGATTTCCCTTTGCCGGCCCCACAGAGAACTTCCCTGAAGCTCTACGCTTTTTGCGAAGACTGTAATGGAGAGAAAACCTCTGTGGCGATTCGCGAAACGTTAATGCTTTTTTTTGTTTTTTTGTTTTGTTTTGTTTATTTATGGTCACTTTATAACAGCTCAGGTCATCAGCGACCTCATTATGTTTACATCAGTACATTACATTTCAAGGTTACAAACAGTTGAATCATTACACATTATATCAATATATCATAACAAAAATTGCATCATTATTAAATTACATTCAACAATTTACTTATTTCTAGAAGTTTCAAAATTTTTTTACAACCTTCTTCTGATTTTTATCAGTGAATATAAGCTGCCTTCTATGTTTAATGATTTCCTTACATTAACAAGTCTTTGGCAGTCAAGAATAAAGCGTTACTGCTTGTTAGATGCAACTCTTACTTTGGGGGTAAGGATATCGAGTTCTATCCGAAAGAAAGCGCCCTCTTTGTAAGGCGCAGTCTCAGTTCGAACGGAGAGATTCATCCGGCGGAAGGAACTTTTTCGCATCGCTCGTTTCTAGAACACTCCGCAAGGGGAAGACTTGAATGCCGCTCCTGGGGCGACACGCTCAGTGGGCATTTGATGAGAGCGTCTTGATTTGAGACTTCAGCGTCTTATCCGGAATCTCTTGTTGTTTACGCGTTTCGTATAGGTTGGAAGCTTGAGGCATCATTCTACTAATTCAAAGGAAAAATATTACAATTAAATTGTCTATTTTATATAAATTGATTTGAACTGAGGGTCCTCACTGGTGTATTTTCAAGTTACCAGTACCGATTTTTAGAGAAAATAATTTCTAGGAGATCAGTGTATTTGTTTACAAATAACGTCTCAATAGTTTTAAAACATTTGTAAAGCAGCGAACACATCTGCAGTCTGCTAAAGTCAAATAAAACATAACCGTTTAAAAACCATTTGGTGTTATAGTGAACTTTAGGCAAAAGAACATGCTGAGAGAAAAGTATTAAAAATTAACTATTTATTTATTTATTTAAGAAAACTTGATGATGTACGTATGAAATATAATTTCATGAATATGATCCCAGTTAATTATTCGTCATCTTCCTTCCATGCTACTACCAAGCGATCTAAAAACGAGACAGCTACCAACATACGTAAGAAGAAATATTCCGTCATTTCCTATCTACTTAGATATTTGCAATGCAGATGATACTGAACCACCAGACAATAATAGAAAAAGCTCTTTACCGAGTCATTCGCAAAAGAGACGACTCCCACTCATTTATAAAGAAATAGATAAACGAGGGCGAAGTATGAAATAATTCGTCCATAATCCTCTAAAACATCACAAGGAAACCAATGTAAACGAAACCCACACGGCTTTGCTATGGGGGCGGATTTTTTACGATTCATGGTACAGGAATGCTCTTGAAGCATGAACGCGACTTAATGAGTGTTTGTAAAGCATTACCTAATACGAAAAAAGACGAACACTGCTTGATGGCATAAGTTAGAAGAAAGGATGCAAACGAGTGTGATGTTTGGTTAGAGGTTCTCAGAGATAAATGCTCACAGAGATATTTGCTTTAAATATACGTGACGACAGGTTTTTCTAACGAAATTCCTTATTAAACAAAATAAAATACTGTTAAAAAGAGAGAGGAAATAACAATTGGTCCGAAACAAAAAAAAACCCTCATAAATAACTATATCAATAGCGAGCCAATAAATTTCGTATAAATACCTCAGACTAACGAACAGCAAAATATTTAATAACCCATAATTTCAGACGACCGACGAATAAAATAGAAATCGAAAATCGATAATTGTCGTAAAATTAAATTATACGGCACGCAGAAAAAGAATCTCTTTAATTACAGAGTTATTCGTTTTTAATACCAGGCGCATTACAAATCGAAATGGTGCGTGCTTCAGTGAGCTGCCCCAGGAACGTTGGAGAGGTGGCAGCGAAGAGACGCGGAAGTAAGGAGGCTCTGATTTAGATTTTACGGGCGCGCGTAAAATTCGGTCGGCGCCCCCCAGGGTGCGGACGGGGCTTCGCTCGCTCTCGGGTCGTTCCATCGCAACGGATGTTTCCCGCCCGTTGGATGCGAATTGGCAGACGGGCGAGCAGGCTGGGCGAAGAACCGGCAGAAGGCAGAGGAGTGGTTGTCAACGATCCTGCCCGGTCAGAGGGGGAGTGGCAGCAAAGAGGGGCGGAGGGGGGCACGGAGCTCGATTGATTGATTGTTTCCGGGCGCGTCAACTGCTAATATAATTAGTCCCATAAGTGTATGGCATTTTTATTGCTGGGAAGTGGCGGTCATATTCCCCTGCTATATGCTGAAATCCGGCGGCATCGACTTGCTGGGTTTCTCTATCCAGGTATCTCCCACAAGCGGGGCACCGCCCCAGCCAGGACAATCTCTAAGCTCCCAACTGGTCTCCAGACATGTGTGGTAGTGTAGTGCTTGGAAGTATGTGTGTAAGTAAGGGGTGAGGATGGGATAAGGGAGAGGAAGGAAAGATCACGCGCGGTCCGTGGCTCATTTGCTAAAGTACTGCTCCGGCATTCGCCTAGTATTGATCGGAGAAACCACTGAAAACATGAGGAATGATAATTTGAATAACTATATTTCCCACTGAATTTGAGAAGACATGCACAGATAATGAAGTTACATTAATGTACACAAGCAAAACAAGGGGCCATCTCAGCATTTGCTCAAAGGATCAGGGAAACTGGACGAAAAACCTGATCAAGATGGGGGTCATTGACCCAGAAGCTGCGGTACATTACTTGTTACAGGTTGTTGAGAATTATACAGGCGAATTGGTAAATAATAACTTAAATACCATTATTAAAATGCCCTTCCTTAAAATTGTTAATCAATAGATTCCCGTAGGGAATTCAAAATGGCGGCTTCAAAATGGTGGATCTACTCAATTAGAAACATACGTAAATGCATGAAAAATATACATATGGGGTTCTGGAGATGACTTATTTCGAATATTATAATAAAATTTCAAAATTCCAAATGGCGGTTTTCAATTGGCTAACTGACTCATTAAAATAATGATATGGGTAGAAATATGGATACAATAGTTCTCGCGGTAGCGGGTTAATATTTTTATTATTCCAAAAATGTCTATCAGTGATTTTCTTATTAAAACTATTTATAAGAAGGAAAAATCGAAAATATATACAGAGAAAATAATTCCCTGTGGCGTAGAAAACAATTCCAGGATGTCTAGTGTTAAATCTTACTATGTAGCATTGCAGTAAAGAGGTTATAAAACAAAAAGGTGCAGATATGAGCAGCAAAATATATATTATTCTCATTAAGGACATTCTACTTGATAAATAAAAAAATTGACTGAAGCAGGAATACGCAGGACCAAAAATATAATCCACAATACACTGACTAATATTGTTACGCTCTATACGTTAGAATTCATGCGTATTATACATAAAATTATTTGACACTTTTTCTTAAAAATATACCTACTTGTAGTCAAAAGTGTCTTCTATTCGGAAAAACAAAAAGAATCCACAAAAAATTTAAACAATTTTTTTTTTTAATTTCACAAATATCGTTGACGAGAATCAATGAATTTCGAGCAACGGTAACGTTACGAGACCGTGAGGAAGACAAAAGTGAAATAACTTTCTGGAGCTGAGGAAGTGTGGTCCAATGTCTTTCGAGCGAGATTTGCTAAGTCAGAATTCTGAACGCGCACTTTGAATTTTGCCAGTATGACCAGGTTTTTGGCCCGATTCAACCAGTGTGCGGCGAGGCGAGCGAGGAAGCCGTGCGGCGTCGGCGGAAGGGAGTGGCGCTGCGGTGGGAGTTACGAGCGGGGGCGGGGCCGGCGATCGGCGCCGCGGGGTGGGGGGAGGGGGGGAGGGGGGAGAGGGAGGCGGTCGAGCGGATATCTCGGCCGCGCGCGCGCCACATGCGCCCTGAATAACGGCGCCCACCGCGCGCCCTCCCAATCGCCCGATTTACGCCCCCGAGCGCTCGCCCGAGCCACGCCTCCAGCGGGGCGAGCGAGGACGGCAGACGCTCTCGGACGCCCAAGGTGCGTTCAGGCCGGGCGAGCAAGGGCGGTACACGCTCTCGGAGGCTCCAGGTAGAGTTACTCTAAGAAGGGACCACATTGACAGGTCATAAAACAGATTAATATCATGCAGGGCGATGACCGGGAGCGGTGGCTCAGTGCAACTGATGCCACTATAGTGACTCTGACTGGGAGGTTCTAGTTTCGAATCCTGACGGCGGCAGGATTTTCGACATTAACTTTCCAGCTAGGTCGAATTCAGGCGCTGTCTGGGGGAGAAGTCTAGCGGCCGGCTGCTCTGATCGGTAGTTTTCCGTGGTTTCTCTGATCAACACCAGGCGAATACCAGAGCAGTACCTTAACAATCGGGCCACTGACCGCGCGCCATCTTCCATAATTCTTCCTTGTCCTATCCTCACCCCTTCACACTTATACTAACATGCACTACACTACTACACATGTCGGGAGACCGGTCGGGGCCTTAGAACTTGTCCCGGCTGGGGCGGTACCCCGCTGGTGGGAGATATAGATGGTTACGAAAAACTCCGCTAGTCGACGGTAGGTCGGCACCGGATCTCGCCATCCAGTAGAAGAACATCACAGCTACCTCACGATGAAAAACATGCACTACACTTAGGGGACTAATGACCTCAGTAGTTGGCGCACCCGGAATCAGTAATCAATCAATCAGGGCGATGACACGCTACAAGAGATAGTAATTACTTACAAGAGATAGTAATTAAGCCATTTACAAATGATGTAAATGTAAACGAACGAACTGACAAAATGAGTGCGTGGACGTAATTGCAGTTATGTTGCCAGCAATGCTCAAGCCGTAGATGTCAAAGCGGTCCCTTTTTCTACGAATATCTCTCTACACGTTTAAGCAGAGATCTCAGTGGAGATGAATTTGGCCAAGATTTCGGTCGGCTGACTTTGGACGAAGTTAAAAGAAACACAACTTCTACAGTCAATATTTTCGGATGCCGTCCGAAGTGGTCGTTCGGGTTCACTACAACAATGTTTATCATCACGGGTTTGGACGAATCCGACACATCGGACAAAAACGTCCGACGTCGGCCGACCGAAACTTTGGCCAAAATCAATTCCACTGTGACTGCGTCTTAGAAACTTGCCATGTCCTCTTCGGATGGTTCGTCGCAGGTTCCAGAATTACTATAGGTAATTCCACGAGAGATGAATGTGTGAGAATTTGCTGTAAGTGAGAGAATTTTCAAACCACGAGTGGAATTTAATACGTTGCAAATTCTGTTTTAAATGTAATATGCCGATTAATTAATAACACATCATGCAAGTTAACCTCATATCTTTACGAATTTTCAATAATTTCAATTACTAACCTCTGTACTCTACACGATTGGCCTTCTGGAGCAATTTGATAATGGAAAATACTCATTTGATGGCAAAAATTAATACAGGAGATCTTCTAAGAAGTAATGATCAATGACAGATAATTTTGGCTGAGTACCTAGTCTCTGATTGGTTGGTATTGTCCGTATTCTTGCACGCTATTGGCTGAAATTTCATGAATGGAATTGACTAAGAAACTCTTCCATTCAACTGAAGAGGCCATGAGTTTCGAACACTTCATGTTAAAGAAAAACAAAATGTCTTAAGATTAAAGAGTGGCATACCAGCAATTCTTCCAATCTAAAACATCTCCAAAAATGTAATTTCTTACTCATGATCTCGTCTCCATTAACATAACTAAAATCAATTTAAATAATGTAGCGCAGTGAAAAGGAATATAGTGTTTTGTGGCTAGACACCGGTTGAAATTCCATCCCAAATTCCCGAACGGCCATGATAATAAATATTAGAAAAAACACTTATCGTCAGTTGCATCTACTCTGAGAAATGAATCTAACAAGAAATGAGTTATGGAACATTCTTTTTCAAGGAGCGTAGCCTCCTTTCTCTGGAAATAAGTCATGAGCAATGCAATAAGAAAAAATAAACTACACCGATACCATCGCATAGAGAAAGAGCAACAATACGCCATTACGACGCCTCGTGCACACTGCTTGCTTTCTAATCAAGAAGCCAGGCGGCCATTGACCCGCGAGAGGCTGTCCGGAATCACCCTCGGGTCTCGTGGTTCATCCGTGGGAGTTGATCTTGATGTATTGGGCGAACGCCATTGAGGCTGCCGCGGCGGCCCCTGGTCCCAGCCCACTCACCCATTCCACTGTCACGGCCACAAAGCCACCGACCAGAGAACCCGAGCGCGCGAGGTGTATGCACAACGCAGAGGTGCAAAGTGCATGCACACCTCTGAGGATTACGAGTAGACAGCGAGTCTAAAACAAATGCCTATTTTGTTGATTGATTGATTACTGATTCCAAGCGCGTCAACTGCTAAGGTCACTCCCGTAAGTGTAGTGCATGTTTACTCTCGGAGGTGGCGGTGATCTTCCCCCGCTGGATGGTGAGGCCTGGCACCGCCCTAGCCTGGACAAGCTCTAAACCCTCGACCGGTCTCCCGGCGTGTATGGTAGTGTAGTGCATGTAAGTTTAAGTGTGGGTAAGTAAGGGGTGAGGCTAGTTCAAGGAAGAGGAAGGAAAGATCGCACGCGGTCCGTGGCTCGTTTGTTAGGGTACTTCTCCGGCATTCGCCAGGTGGTGATCGTGGAAACCACGGAAAACTACCGATCAAACCAGCCGGCCGCTAGTATTCTCCTCCAGAAAGCGATTGAAGCGACCTAGCTACGAATTTGTTCTTTAACATTTTCAAGAGTGAGTTTTTGTATATGTATGCTTTTTGTAACATTTAAAAATAAATAAGCGGACTTTATAATGTGCATATGCACTTAAGAGGATTACGAGTAGAGGGGATCTTAAACAAATTCCTTTTTTGTCCTTTATCATATTCTACTCTGAGCTCTTATACTTTCATTTGTTTCGTAATATTTAAAAATAAAGAAGCGAATTTCATTATGCCTAAAAATGCATATTTTAACGTTAGTGCCAGTTTCGTTACATTTTTACCTATTTTACTCTAATTTCCCCTCATTAAATTAGTTTTCCAAAACTTATACTTTGTTATTTTTAATAATTTTGTCTTTTCTACAAATACTCGACACTATAATTAACCCTTAAATGAGCCACAACTGTGTGGGGAATCCCCAGATCATTTCTGATAGTTTTCAAATAAAATATTATTGTCTCCCCCTTCTGGAATTCAAGTATTTTTCATCAGGATGTTTCGCTGTCCCCAAGAAAAGAAAATCCATTGAACGTTTTTTCCTGCTCTTGTCCATGTGATTTACCTAGACCCTGGCTTAAATCATACAGCTGAACAGAATAGAATAGAATTTCCGAAGGCAAATAAACTGACATCATACGTGAAGAAAATTTATATAAAATCTCTATCATAAATTCAGTCATTGCGACCAAAGTTTCCAGATATTCGTCTTTCTCGAAAAAAATGTGCTCATTCGTCGGGGAACATGTCTGACAGCCGCTGAGTAATAGTACCACAATGAACATTTTTGGCTAGTCAAAGAATGTGTGGGAACTTAGGTGGATGAAACTAATTGTGAAATCAATGCCAATAAAATTTTAAATGACTCAAATTATCAAAACGAAATTATGTATACCCGATCACATTTTATGTTCATTTCAAATATAAGTGCTCCTATTGAAAAAAATGGAAAGTAACTTTATGAAAACATTGAACAAAGCAAAACAGAAACTGTCAGAAGCACCTGGACCTGTGGAGAAAAAGTCATGAAGAAATTGGAAACTGTATTAACAGAAAAACGCTCATGAATGTACCAAATATATTAAGTAGAACCAAAAAGGGGAGTGTAACTGAAAGTGATCTACCCATTCATTTTGTCCAAAATCAGAAGTACTGACAGTATCATCTGTAGATGAAGAGCACTAATTTTCTGCGTGTATGTTAATTTTCAGCGACAAATGGTGCAACTTTACGATGGATACTTTGGAAAAAATACCGCAAAGCAAATTAAGAAAATAACTTTTGTGAATGTGTAAAATAGTATAAACAGTATAAGATATATATAAATAGTATACGTTTAGAATGAAGTAGATGTTTTCTAGTCCTTTATTTATACTGTTTTTTTTTTATCTAGGGCTTTTATCCAGCCGACAGCCGTTACCCTTTTACGCCCCGATGGGACGCGTATTCGACCATACACTAGACACCAACACACTTGCGGGCTCCTCTGATCTGGGGTCAGTAGAACGCGAGGCCCTCCGTGACAACACATACATACAAAGTCAAAGGACAAACAGCCATGCCCAAGGCGGGACTGGAACCCGCGACCCTTCGGACCGAAGCGCTGAGTCGGTACTCGCTCTTAGCCACCTCGGCCATCCAGATCGGCATTTATACTGTTACATACAGAAATATGACCTTTGTATTTAAAGACAGACAGTCAATAACTATTAAGTTAATATAAAAAAACTCATTGATATTTCTTGATCATTTTATTTTATTTTTAAAGAACACACATAACACGACGTTTCGGGAGTTTGATTTTTACTCCCACATTCCTCCCACGCCCACTTTCCGACCTCCTTGCATGCCGCTCGTCCGAGTGGTCGCGCTCTATTTTGCCTCCCCGAGGCATTCCTGTCAACGCCCGAGATTTACGGCAGAGATTGGCGAGGCACGATCTCAAAGGTCGGTCGCGGAAATGTTTCTCTGTCGAAGCGGCTCCCAGTAACAGCACTGCGAAGCGACGTGAGTTGCAAGTTGTTACAGGAAAAGCTATTACATTTGGGATTGGAAAGTTAGAAACCAACACGAAATGGATTTCTATTGTATGAGTTCCATGGAGAGCCGTGAGGCTTCATTGCTGTGATAAAGGAAAAGATGTGAACAGTGTCGCATACCAATATTACAGTTTTCTCAATACTCGAAATGTTTGCGATATTTTCGTCGGGCAGTGTAGCTGCTCACACTTAATAATAACCTTTGAACTGGATTTCTTCACCGTCCAAAATCCACCACTCAAAGAAATCGGAGCAGTGAAAGGCAAATGTCGTTTCCAAGAAATTATTTCTTTAAGAAAGATGCGAAAGTCGGAAACTGCAATAACGTCCCCATCTAAACTAATTTTGTAATATTGTTCACCGATTATCCCGTAAAGGATTTTTTCGAGCAAGTAGCACAAATAAATTTAAGCGATCAGCCAGTCGTTAGCTTCGGTCCCTACCCATGAAAGCATCCGTTGCAGACGAAGCTACCTTCTGCTCTACTTTGTGGTTACGTGCACAAAACAGCGGACGATCAGCCTGCCGTGAAGTTAATCTTGTTTCCAGAGGAAACAAAGTAACGCGAGTTATTGCTTGTTTGTGTTCATGAGGCGGTGAAGAAGACCTCTCAATATAAGAAACACGATTTATTCTTTTCCTCCTCAGCAGGTCTTTTTTTTATTTCTTTCGAGAGATCAATCGTCCGGGAAAATGTTCTTCACTGTCGAGGTAATATTTTTCTTGGGATCATCGACAAAAATAAACAGAGTACCGCAGAAGTTTCTGAGAATGTTAGTTTCGTCAAATTGATGCGGAAATTGTAAGTTGCGTTGTAATTCGTAGTAACCACAGGAACGCCGTTAATTCTTACTTTCTTTCCTCAATAATTTATTCATTTCAATGTAACAACATATTACATCACAAGGTTATGATGGGTTTAAATATATATTCTACCAGTAACACGGGATTAAGTATAACACAAAAACAGTAAACATCGTTCCTTATACTCCTATAAAGTTATAATCACGAAAGATGTATTCCTACTATCACCCCTAATCACATTTATCTAAACGAGAATGTGTCATGCACCTGCCGTAAAACTGGTTGTAGAAGTCGGTAGTTATTTGCTAGAGCGCGCATTCTACTTCTGGCTTTACTTCATAGATCAGATAAGATATTTTTCATAAATGTCGATGGACTCCTTTAGGGGAAAGGAAGGTTGCGAGGAAAAAGCTATTACACTCAATAACCTATTTTCTATATTATAAACATAATGCACTAGCTAATCAAAGTAAAATAGAAAGATATAAAATGTTAGAAATTAGACACTACTTACTTCCCGATTTCTGAAACTCTTAGGATCCAATTTTTATTTGGATTTACTTCGTTCGAGCATAATTATTTACTTAAAAAAAACAAAAAACAATCATTTACTTAGTGTGAGAAACATAAATTCACTCCATTTACATACACAGCATTGATTGAAGACGATGATCGAATTTTCTTGCAAGGTTTCTTCAGCCAACCTAAGACTTGGCAGGGCTTCTTCCTCTCATTTTCTTCATCCAATTACGCTGTTAACGACATGACACGTGTGTGACCTCCGCAATGGAAAGAGACCCACTTGCGGCCCAATTCGAATCAATTCTATGATTTTTTTATTTGGACAGTATTTTGAAAACTTCCAAAACCTGAAATCGCTTAGTTCCCTGGATTTCATTTGCAAAGCCCGAACATTTATGAATATTTCGCAGACATACATACTACAATATTGCGATTTATACTGTTGTATTTTTCTATTGATGACTTGTATTTGTAAAAGAAATAATCGCCAATAACCACGTTGTTGACGTGACTAAAAATAAACTTAAAAAAACTATAAAAAAGAATAATTCCATACGAACCAGTATTTTGGCCTGGCTTTCATTACTTAGAACACCCAATTAAGCTACAATGTAAAATCACTATGGTGCGAAAGATTACTATGATTATTCGATCGTTATTATCAACACCTTCATATTAATTTGTAATATAGTATTTCTGCTTATCTACACACCTAGTGACATTGATCCTATAACAACATTACAGTGAATTGTGGCACAGAATAAAATTAAAATGTTTAGATTGAAAGTTTTAGCGATGAAGCTCAGAGTTAATATAAAGTTACACAAAGTTAATGGTAAGATAATTAATATAAGAATAAAAATAATTCTGTATGTTCTGGAATTATTTAGATTTGAGCGAAAGTATTTGCACAGCACGACTCAGTTGTAAATGTTAGCAAACACAATAAAGGCGACATCACATTACTGATTGCCCACTCGCATTGCTAATTGAAATGTTGTGTTAAAATGATTTTTTACTCTCGCATGCGTAGCATGATTCTCACCGGTCATGTGTGGCTCTTGACTTTCTGTCGTATTTCATGTATTTTTAAGAGAACAAACAACTGAAGAACGAGAACGTTTAAACATTTTTGCATACACACACACTCACACATTATTCACACATTTCCTTTATTGCCCTTGCTAGTAAGGTCACCTATGATAATCAAACACAAACGAATAGTGCTTGTGAACTTGTGCATACTCTTCTTCAAATGTATTGCGGGTTTAGATTCGTGCTATTCATGTGCAATTTAAAAACAACGCAAAACAAACGGAATATACTGGACCGCGCCAAGGCCTTCTTGGAATGGCAGGCCGGCGGCCGATCATAAGCGGATCCAGTCGGCCTTGGTGGGAGAAGCTGCAACTCATGACGATTCCGCTGCACTCAGATGAGCGCAGCTTTCACCGAGCCTTGGAATATTTTCATTCGGAGCTGGGTCTTTTGTAGCCGCGACGGTTCAGAAGTATTCACAAGACAGAGCTGTCAACTATCGTTCGAAAATGGCGATCTTACTCGTGATAGCTCAAACGCTAAAAATATGCTGAAGTTAAAAAAACACAGAATATTTGTGACGAATAGAACAAATATTTGGCTACTTAAGTCGTGTTGGAACGCTTTATTTCGAATAATCAATAAATCAAATTATAAGAAGATGAAGTCACGTTTAAACGTATAGAAAATAGGACAATAATAATACCACAAAAAAGGGAAAAAAGCATTGAGTGAGCACAACTGAGAAAAAGTAAATTAAAATTAAAACTGATAAGCCATTTTATCAATGAAACGTTTTCTATTTCTGCATTCTTGCTGAATATGAATAGTGAAATTCAAGATCCGTTTCATTTCCAGTACAAATTTTAAAAAAATGTGCTCTTTGTGATGAATTCTAGTAGGAAGAATATTTACGTCCAGTGCATTTATCATTGTTTTCGATTGTATGATGTTCATAAGTATATTGGACTCACTAGTGATAATGGTGTCGATGACCGATCTGATTTCTCAAACACAGTAGCAGACGCCGGCTCCCACGGAGACCTCACTCGACGAACGAAGACTCGAAGCATACCTACAGGTGCCAAAAATGAGGACATTAGTGGTACGACACGGTTAGTAAAGCACAGACTGAAGCGAGGATCAGAGTAAGCATGTCGAAGGAAGAATTGCGTTTAGTCTTGAAGATTGAACGAAGAACACATGGCAGTACACAACATTATCTCTGGATGACATTTGAATTCATAAAAGACAATCACTTTTTGTTCTAGGGCTTTTATCCAGCCAACAGCCGGTTACCCTTTACGTCCTGAAGGGACGCATATTCGACCATACACTAGACCAACACACTTGCGGGCTCCTCTGATCTGGGGTCAGCAGAACGCGAGGCCCTCCGCGACAACACATACAAAGTCAAGGGACAAACAACCATGCCAAAAAAACAACCATGCCCAAGGCGAGACTCGCACCCGCGACCCTTCGGACCGAAGCGCTGAGGCGGTACTCGCTCTTAGCCACCTCGGCCATCCAGGTCGGCCATTCACTTTTGTTTTTCTTGTTTTTTAGTTTTTTATGTGGCTTGTCATGTTGCTTGAACCGTCAGGCCGCTGCATACCTACGTGAACATGATAACTTCACATTCGATGAAGTCTTTCCCAGATAGAAGAATGAGAGACATAATTTAAATCACTAAGGAGCACACCTTCCTTTTCAAGATTGAGGAGAAATGAATGCATATTGTTTTTAACACTTCGAAATTTATTTATCAAAATTTCAAACCGACATGATTAAGTAGGAACGTTCATGATAATTAAATCTATTTCTTTAGAATGATTACTTAAAATTATTTTTGCAGTTGTTGGTTAAAATGTCATATACGACAAATAGAATGAGGGCATATAGTAGCATGAGGGCATGTAGTCATTTCTTCCAACGACTCAACTATATAAACTTTACATAGCAAAAGACTTTTCCCTTTACTTTTCCTAGAACCTTTCTTCAAATCTCGGAAGAGGGCGATGAACTGATCGAATCTGAATTTTAACTCATGAAACCCTTACGGGATTCGGAATGACCGTAGAAGCTCGGTAATAAAAATGGGCTACAAGATAATATAAGGAGAGGTAATATGGAAGAGAATGATTAGAAAGGAAAAACATGCAATATAGAAATAAAAAAGAAAGAAAAACTATATGAAACTCAAAGTAAATACAGTGCTAAAAGAAAATAGAAACCAAAGCAAAAGAAATCAAAGCAAATAACATAATATTGCAGCATATGTTATAGTAGTTATTCGATAAAAAAATGAAAGAAGAATGGAAATAGAAAAAAACCCTCGCAGCGGAAATAAAGTAAGAAAGCTTATCAAACACAAGAGACAAGTTCTGCAGACAGAACGGCAGAAAAAGCAGCAAACGAGTCTTTCGGAGTGTGTGGGTCGTGCCCCGTCGAGGGCTGCCTGCCGGGCGTCACGACGTGACGTGACGTGACGTGACGTGAGGCGACGTGACGCGGAGCGTGGGCCAGGGGCCGGCGGATCCGCGGCGCCGCTCGCCCTAATCCAATTAGCTAATAAGATTAAGCGCAGAGTCAACGGCGAGCGCCAGTCGCATGCGCGCGCAATTCAATTACGCCCTTTGTCCCCGGCGGCGACGGCGGCGCTCCGACTTCTGGGGCGGTCTCCCCCTCCTCTCCCCCCACCCCAAGCCCATTCATCTCCCACTTTTATGTCCTTCCCGCTTGCCCTCCGGATCGAGAGGATTTTGCGGGATTAGCAAAGCGAATTAATGAAAGCCGCAGAGGGGAAGTTAAATGGAACACGATTTTTCCAGAAACTACAGTAAGTAATTGAAGTGCGTTACGCTATAGTACGTTAATGATGCCGAAGGCAGGTGCGAAAAAAAACATCTGTTTTTCAGCCGTTCCAGCAAGTAACGTAATTGCAGTAACAACACGCAGTAAGCAAATCACTTTCCAAGGCAGCGCGATAAAAAGTGGTCAGCGTCTGAATTCGCAACAATGGTACAACCTTTGGTGTAATTCGGTGGAAGAAAATATTGCACGATGCACATTTTTTCGAGGTGTTTGAATCGTTGAGGCGAGGAGAATCGCCGCAATTGCAGGCGAGCCAGTGAGTTTTTAGGCGCATTACGCTAAACGCAGCCGTGCAATTTGCTGAGGTGCGGTGCTGCGCGGGAGGCGGGTGACTGCCCTTGCCGCAGAAAGGGGAGGGAGAGGGGGAGGGTGGAGGGGGTGGAGGGGGGAGGTGATGCGCCCCGGCGATCGGAGGACGCCGTGCCGTTGAGAGAGTCCCAAGGGGATACATTTAAGATTGCAGTGTGATGTGAGAGGAGCTGGAGATTAAATAGAGAGAGAGAAGAGAAAGAGAGGAGAGAGAAAAAGAAGAGGGAGAAAGAAAGGAGGGAGAAAGAGAGGAGAGAACAAAGAAAAGAGAGAACAAAGAAGAGAGAGAAGAGAGAGGAGAAATAAGAAAGAGGAGAAAGAAGAGAGGAAAAAGAAGAAAGAAGAGACGTGAGAGAGAGAGAGAGAGACAGACAGAGAGAAACACGAGACACGAATAAGATAGAGCATGAGAGATGATTAAAAAATTAAGTAGCATAAATCTGAGCTCAAGAAAAATCAGAATAACGAAGAGAGAAAAAGAGAAATGGGATAAATACAAGGAACAAAGAAAATAGAAGAACAATCAGGAAGATATTTCACAAGAATGTACGTTTTTCTTCTAGAGTTTGAATGTCTCCATATCAAATATCACACATCTGCTGTGATTATAATTTTTTTTTGACAGCCACTACAAAAAGCTGTTCTTTCAGGGCATGTACAGCGTGCTAAAAGTTCAATGTGTAGCACAAGTGCTAAAAGTGAGACGATGTTCAATTGTTTAGATAAATCGGAAAACAACAAAGAAAACAGAAGAACAATCAGGAAGATATTTCGCAAGAATGTACGTTTTTCTTCTAGAGTTTGAATGTCTACATATCAAATATCACACATCTGCTGTGATTATAATTTTTTTTTGACAGCCACTACAAACCCATTAATTAACTTCCGCTCAGCCTTAAATTTGGAATGTGCTATCTTAATATTTAAATCTATTATTAGACCATCACTCACATATGCCTGTCCGGTCTGGAATAACACAGCTAAAACCAACATTGAAAAACTTCAAATAGTACAGAACAAGTTTTTACGAAAATGTGCAAAGGCACCCTTGGTTCATATCAAATACACATAGTCAAAGGGAACTTCAAATAGAACCCATAATTGAACATATAAGAAAAAAACCGTAACAATTTTTTTACCCTTCTTTCATCCTCTCCTTGCAGTACAAAATTCACAATGGGAAATACTTTAAACAATCCCAAAAGAATTCGCTCTCGATATCCCAAAGACATGATTAAACCCCCATAATAATATGTATTAAATATGTAAATCTTCATCCCAATGTATGTATAGAGTGTATCTAGATTTAAGAATGTATAATGTACGTAAAAATTGTGTATTGTATGTCAAAAATTGTGTATTGTTTAGTTGTAAGTATTAGAAATATAAGTATTAAATCCTGTAAATTAGCTAGTAGTAAGATACAAGAGTGAGAGGTAATATGCTCAAATGTGAATTTACAAATGTTATGTATTACAAATAAAAATGTACAAACCCCTGAGGGGCAAAACTGCCGAACAGGAAGAAAATAAATTAAAAAATGCAAGCTCCATAAAAGCTGTTCTTTCAGGGCATGTACAGCGTGCTAAAAGTTCAATGTGTAGCACAAGTGCTAAAAGTGAGACGATGTTCAATTGTTTAGATAAATCGGAAAACAACAAAGAAAACAGAAGAACAATCAGGAAGATATTTCGCAAGAATGTACGTTTTTCTTCTAGAGTTTGAATGTCTACATATCAAATATCACACATCTGCTGTGATTATAATTTTTTTTTGACAGCCACTACAAACCCATTAATTAACTTCCGCTCAGCCTTAAATTTGGAATGTGCTATCTTAATATTTAAATCTATTATTAGACCATCACTCACATATGCCTGTCCGGTCTGGAATAACACAGCTAAAACCAACATTGAAAAACTTCAAATAGTACAGAACAAGTTTTTACGAAAATGTGCAAAGGCCCCTTGGTTCATATCAAATACACATATTCAAAGGGAACTTCAAATAGAACCCATAATAGAACATATAAGAAAAAACTGTAACAATTTTTTTACTCTTCTTCCATCCTCTCCTTGCAGTACAAAATTCACAATGGGAAGAACTTTAAACAATCCCAAAAGAATTCGCTCTCGATATCCCAAAGACATGTTTAAACCTCCATAATAATATGTATTAAATATGTAAATCTTCATCCCAATGTATGTATAGAGTGTATCTAGATTTAAGAATGTATAATGTATGTAAAAATTGTGTATTGTATGTCAAAAATTGTGTATTGTTTAGTTGTAAGTATTAGAAATATAAGTATTAAATCCTGTAAATTAGCTAGTAGTAAGATACAAGAGTGAGAGGTAATATGCTCAAATGTGAATTTACAAATGTTATGTATTACAAATAAATATGTACAAACCCCTGAGGGGCAAAACTGCCGAACAGGAAGAAAATAAATTAAAAAAAAAAAAGCCCCTACAAAAAGCTGTTCTTTCAGGGCATGTACAGCGTGCTAAAAGTTCAATGTGTAGCACAAGTGCTAAAAGTGAGACGATGTTCAATTGTTTAGATAAATCGGAAAACAACAAAGAAAACAGAATACTTTTGACCGCATCAGCTACTATTGACCTTCTTGCATCTTTAAGCGATTTGTATTCTTTATAAAAATAAAATGAAAGTAAGTCTGTCTAAAAAATAGTGTATCCACACGTGCTAAATGTGATTTTATTTTGTTTGTATGCGCTACCTTGCCTATCGGCTTCGTGTGGCAACGTTTCCTACTCGCAAAATAAAATGACACTTTCACTACTCGCATCATAAATAACTATTATAATAAATTTCTGCTTTCTTGGACATTCCTTCGTTGCTCAAGAAGAAAGAGTAAGTATTCAGTAAAGTATGTTTCCTCAACATCCACGGAACATAAATCACATTTGTACTTGTAAGCTCGCGGTTACGCGACCTTGACGCAGTACGAAGTCTAAAACGCACATGGACAAGGGACCAACATTTCGTGGCATTGGGGTTATTCTACCTCTGATCTTCACGCGTATACAAATATTCGTATGTTCCAGTATCTGCCAACACAAACCCATTTGCTAGTTGCAAGTAAGGCTCTTAACGTTGGTTACAATCAAAGAGCTACTTTTACTATCTTACTATTACTCTCAAAGAATATATTGCATACAATCTAAGAATATCGTGATTATCATTCCAAATGTATTGTTTTTCACATTTCGTTGGAATATACAGGTACTAATATAATTGTTCTAACTTCAGACTCAGCTTCAGTTCAATGAAGACGTGTCCTCTTTCTCTTTAAACGGTCTTTTCGAACTCAGTAAATTTTCGAAAGCAACGGCAGAGCGAACGAACCGGAGTCAGCCGTCCAACTACCAAGTACGGGGCGAGTGTCCATCGAGGAAAGGAGACAGAAAGAGGGGAAGAGCAAGTAGCCCGTTGGCCATTGGGTTGGTTGGTGATTCCGGGCGCGTCAACAGATTATATCATTGTTCCCGCAAGTGTAGTGCATGTTTTTTTCCTGCGGAGTGGGCGGTTTTCATCCCCCGCTGGATGGCTAGATCCAGCCCCGACCTACCGTCGGCTAGCGGGGTTTCATCCTAACCAGGACTCTCCCACCAGCGGGGCACCGCCCCAGCCGGGACAAGCTCTAAGCTCCCTACCGATCTCCCAGAATATGTGGTAGTGTAGTGCATGTTGGTGGAAGTGTGTGTGTAAGGGGAGAGGATAGGACAAGGAAGAGGAAGGGAAGATCGCGCGCGGTCTGTGGCCCGTTTGTTAGGGTACAGCTCTGGTATTCGCCTGGTGTTGATCGGAAACGTACCGATCAGAACAACCGACCGCTAGAGTTCTCCTCCAGACAGCGACTGAATTCGACCTAGCTAGTGTCAAAAATCCTGCCGCCGTGGAGAGTGGGAACCTAGGACCTCCCGGTCAAAGGCGCTGCAGTGACATCAGTTGATGCACTGAGCCACCGCTCCCGGTGTGGCCATTGGGATCCACCGGGGGCACGAGGACACGGTCGCTTCCGAGCCCAGGCGCTTGCCGCCGCCGCCCGCGTTAAATGCAATGTTTACGAGAGCGTTTAGCCGTGTTGTTTCGGCCGCTGCTGCCCGCCCCCGCCGCCAGCGGCGCACAACCCTTGCCAGGCGCAGGGGCAGGGCAGGACAGGCCCGAAGTGCCGGTCCGCAGCGCGGGAGCTGTCCGCTCCTCGCGCCGGAGTCGTAAACTCCCTTGCTAATGGCGTCCGCCGCCTTCCGGCTTCTCCGCAGCTGAGCGGTTCAGCAGCCCCGCGAGCGCGCCTCGGCGCCGCTATTAGCACATGATGAGCTAGCGATGGGCGGACGGTAGCAGCCTACTGATACAGTGCCGCACAAAAGCAGCGCAACTGACTGCAACAACTCTCAGGTTTCTACAATAACACTCCTTCAGAGTAGTAAGACGGAAGGAACCGAGGCTAAAAGAATCGGTTGCTAAGTAACGTGCATAAACCTGTCATTTTCCAACATAACCACGAAACAGCGATAAAATATGTATTTAAAATATTTGTTCAAGACATTTTGACGCTGTTGCAATAATTTTAAATCAGCGTAAGAGCACTGAACATTCACTGTTTCATGAATTGAGAAATATATAATTACAATTAAGGGCGGGAATATATTTTCAGAAAACGCCGTTATCTATTACTATAACACTCGACGTAGGATTCATATTCATCAGGGGACAGTATCAACAGCTCATTTCAAAAATTTCACATGCAATACATGTACATTATTTTACAACACTTTGCCAGACGACATTAAACGATTAAATTCGATAGAAAAGTTTAAATCCCAAGTGAAATCATTTCTGCTGCGTAACTGTTTATGTACAATTCGAGACAATACTGAGCATCACAAAGAAAGTAACATTAATTTTAACAGTGATATTTAATGCATTATTCACCATTTGGACTGTATTGTATCGCAATGTATTGTAGTGTATATCGACTGTATTGTAAACAATATGTAACAAGTATTGTATCGCAGCTTCTGGGTCAATGACCCCCATCTCGATCAGGTTTTTCGTCCAGTTTCCCTGATCCATTGAGAAAATGGTGAGATGGCCCCTTGTTTTGCTTCTGGACATAAATGTAACTTCATTATCTGTGAACGACTTCTACAATTCAGTGGGAAATACAGTTATTCAAATTATCGTTTCCATGTTGTCGCGACAGGAAGTATTATTCCGAAGGACAACATGGATAAGAGCCAAAATTTATTGCTGATTTATCCTTGAAAATAGATTTTATTACATTGGAGCTTCTTTTTTTAATCCTTGCAAAAAACGCTAATTTTTTCTGTTTTCAAAATTCAAGTTGTATATGGCTTAGTGTAAGGATCACAGAATTTTGAAAACGTGCACAGAATTCACTTCTCCCCGTAGCACGTCACACACAGTTTTAACTGTTTTTAACGTAAAATAAATAAATACATTAATACATAAACAATTGTCAATAACTAGAATACAGTAATCAATTGCTACAAATGAATGGATGTTATCTCTCAGAATGTATCACACATTTGTAAGGAGTAAATCGTCTCCTGCAATACAAACAAAGGTACACGGAAGAGGGCATAGTATGCACCTACGCAAAGGCGACAACGTAGCCTTTATTTTATTATTATTTATAGCCGGGGCAGTCTTACAGTAAGGCTGTAACCACGATTGACGTATCCGGTGCAGCATACGGAAACTTTACATCAATCTGTACCGGAACAGGACGGGCTGCGCGCCACGCAGGTTACCGGTGCGATAACGAAACGCTTCCTCTTTGGAGGTGAGCCCTCACCGTGCGCCTTGAACCCGAAGCTGACAGCCGATTGATCTCCCCGCAGGGGGGATCACGATGGCGTAGGTTGTCGTGGTCTCTGGTGGAGTGTCGTAGACGACCACCCGCACCCTGAGTCTCGCGGCGCCACTCCCGTCGTTAGCTTGGCGTGCAGGCAGTGAGAAGGCGATGCTAAGCTCCTGATGGCCGCGCGACCGGCCACCCACCAGTTGGGGACATAGCGAGTCGACCTTAAAGCAGGATTGGGCGAAGGATGCTTTTCAGAGTACTCCAGACCCCACTTTAAAGTCCGGCAGGAACTAACCTGGAGAGCTAGGAGCTCTGAGCTAGCAGGGCGGTCCCTACCCGGGCATTGTATGGGGAGGTTGCCGTGACGGTAAACTGGGTTCCGGCTTGATCCGGACGTCAGCCTGTCGGCGTTAGCGCGTCGGCGGGGAGTGTGGATTAGAGCCCAAGAGGCCAAGGTGCCCACCCCTGGGAAGAGAATTGTGTGGAGTTGTAGACCGCACGGGGTATCTAGCCAATTGATCTTATGGCTCCCGCGTCTCCGAATCATTGGAATTGATTGATTAGTGATTCCGGGCCCGTCAACTGCTAAGAGAATTAGTCCCGTAAGTGTGGTAGTGTATTATTTACCTCGGGAGCTGGCAGTAACCTTCCTCCGCCGAATTGCGAGATCCGGCGCCGACCTGCCTGTCGGATTGCGGGGTTCTCTCCAATCAGGTATCTCCCACCAGCGAGGCACCACCCCAGCCGGGACAAGCTCTAAGCTCCCGACCGGTCTCCTGGAATATGTGGTAGTGTAGTGCATGGTAGTGTAAGTGTGTTGTGTAAGGGGAGAGGATATGACTAGGAAGAGGAAGGAAAGATCGCGCGCGGTCCGTGGCACGTTTGTTAGGATACTGCTTCGGCATTCGCCTGGTGTTGATTGCAGAAAGCACGGAAAACTATCGATCAGTACAGCTGGCCGCTAGAATTCTCCTCCAGACATCAGTTGGTGCATTGAGCCACGTCGCCCGTTCGATTAGTGTCGTACTGTCAGTGCGCGGGTACAGTATGTCGTGGTTAAAGAACTGAAACTTTTACTTCACTCAGAATTCACTTATTCCAAACATGTTTTTGATTAAGACTTTACATTAAGATATTCTTCAAACGGAGCAAAGCTATGAATAGTATTTATTTCAAACAATCTACATTTCTATGTTGCTTGGGTTGCTTTCTATTGAAAGGAGCGCCTATGAATGCAGTGCCTTCTATTAGTTTACAACAGACATGAGGCTTGCCTGAAATGGTCAAAGATCGATTCTTGAAATGCCTCACTGCCTCCGATGATCTGCGATAACCCAGAAGTGAAGGGAATGGAAGGAATTTCATTCTTCTTTGACTCACCTTGAACTCTCAGAGAACTCTGGAGCTCTACCCTGGTGTTGTCGGAATACCTGACACGCGGGATTGCGTACAATCCGCTCGAAAAGGTCAACAGGTTTTCAAACGTTATTACGCGATGCGACTACTATTACTTTAGATGATGCATTACTCCAAATATGTTCACAAAATGAAACAGGAGCAGGCATGTTAATATGTTACAGAGGAGGATATTTATTGCCTCCCTTTTTTGCAGACCACCCATGTCTTGGGGAAATTATGGCAGGGCTGCTCTGCTTTTGTGATAACACAATATTACATTAGTTGACGACACAATATTAAATTCTTCAGCCGTTCATAACAAGCGTGAATTCGCGTTAAATGCAACAGCCTTAATACACTAATAAATTAATGACGAATATTATTAACGTACATTATTGATATCCTAATCCCCTTTCTTCGCAAGATAATGTCAAAAGATGCTGTGACGTTTCTTGGTATAGTATCAACTTTATTCAAGTCTTTGTGTCGGTGACACGATGGTTTTTGATTCATGGTAGCGTGTAGGGAACGGTGGACATTCTTCACTGCCAAATTCACGGTATCTTGCTGTTCAGGTGACCTGAAAGTGTCTGCCTCAATATCCGATCAGGGTCCCAGTGATGGATGAAATATTCTTCCTCCGCAGGGGGAAAAGTCTACATCCTCTATACTCCACACACGTCGTATCGTTTCCTTGCACCTTTATCGACTAAAACCGAACAGCGGTTATGAATACGAACAACGTAGAATCGTCATAAATCCATGTCTGCATGTAAACTAATTCGAAAGAACTGCAGAGTAAAATATTTTGCAGCAGGCCTACATATTTAGTTTTGGTATCATATTACAACAATGTCTACGAAATCCGCTTACATGCTAACAATCATTCTCCAGTAAAAAAAGAAGAAAAACAATGAAATAGTATTTCATCTTGAGACTGAAACCGTCAGCAACGTACATTTACAGTATCGTCTCACAGAAAATTGTAGGAAATAGGTCATCTACTGACAAGCATTTCCAACTGCATCTTCATTCTCAAGCATTCTTCACTCCTATGTAATTTTCCCCTTCATCCAGAAAAGCCCTCAATCTCGTCCAGCCGCCATGTCTTTTTCCTCCTCTGTCAGCTAATTAGTTTCTTTTCTTTATTGTGCAGAGCAAACAATTTTTCAATAGGTCTACATATTTGCTTTCGGTATCATGTTGCAATAAGTTATACGAAATCCGCATACACCTCAACAATCACTCGACAGTAAAAATAATGACAAACATTGAAATGGTATTTAATCCTGAGACTGTATACTGAGACTATACCCTGAGACTATATCCTGAGACTGTACAGCGATTTTTATTAAGCTGCGTTTAAAATAAACCAGCTGTTACGGTGTCATCCAATTGGAAGGTTGAACGCCACTGTAGTGACGTGTAAGATCCCGATTGGACGGCGCCGTAACAGCTGATCAAATGTCAAACGCAGCAATGTAAAAATCTCAGTATAAAGCCTTCAGATACGCACACTTACAGAACCAAAAATAATCGGATTGAAAATGTTTGGAGATACGTCCAAGAATTCCACTGACAAGAATTTCCTTTTCTATCTTTACACTCAGGCATTCTTCACTTTTACGTCATTTTACCTTTCATCCAAAGACGCCCACAATCTCGTCCAGCTGGCATGTCCGCTACTAAGTTTCTTTTCTCTATTGTGCAGGCGGGCTGACGTCACACAATGACGCAGAAGCCGGGGGAAGAGAGATGCGGAGGCTTCCGGGAAGCCGCGCGCGGGGAGGCAGAGAGACCGATCCGTCGCGTCGCGTCGCGTCGCTGCGCGCACGCCCCGATTGACGTTCCCCCCTGGCCTTGGCCGACAAACGGGCGGAAAGCGCTCGGAGATCCGGTTGCCGCGCCGCGCCGCGCCGCAGGACTGTCCTACACTTGGGTTGGTTGGTGATTCCGGGCGCGTCAACAGCTTAGATCGTTAGTCCCGTAAGTGGAGTGAATGTTTTTTCTCGGGAGATGACGGTGATCTTCCCCCGCTGGATGGCCAGATCCGGCGCCGACCTACCGTCGGCTAGTGGGGTTTCCCCCCTATCCAAGACTCTCCCACCAGCGTGGCACCGCCCCAGCCGGGACAAGCTCGAAGCTCCCGACCGGTCTCTCACAATATGTGGTAGTGCATATTGCATGTTAGTTGGTTGATTGGTTGATTAGTGATTCCGGGCGCCTCAACAGCGTGGGTCATTATTCCCGTAAGTGTAGTGGATGTTTTACTCGGGGACATGGTGGTGATCTTCCCCGGTGGCTGGCCAGATCCGACGCCGACCTACCGTCCGCTAGAGCGGTTTCCCCCTAACCAGGACTGTCCCACCAGCGGGGCACCGCCCCAGCCGGGACAAGCTCTAAGCTCCCGACCCGTCTCCCGGAATATGTGATAGTGTAGTGCATGTTAGTTGGTTGCTTGGTTGATTAGTGATTCCGGGCGCCTCAACAACGTACATCATTATTGCCGTAAGTGTAGTGCATGTTTCCCTCTGGGACATGACGGTGATCTTCCCCCGGTGGAGAGCGAGATCCGGTGCCGACTTACCGTCAGCTAGCGGGTTCTCCCTTTAACCCGGACTCTCCCACCAGTGGGGCACCGCCCAATCCAGGACAGGCTCTAAGCTCCCGACCGGGCTCCCAGAATATGTGGTAGTGTGGTATACCTATGTTAGTGTACCTAGGGAAGAGGAAGAAAAGATTACGTGCGGTCCGGGGCACGTTTGTTAGGGTACTGCTCCGTCATTCGCCTGGTGTCGATCGGAGAAACCACAGAAAACTACCGATTAGAGCAGCCGGCCGCTAGAATTCTCCGCCAGACAGCGATTGAATTCGACCTAGCTTGAAAGATGGTGTCGAAAATGCTGTCGCCGTCACGACTCGAACCTTGGACCTCTCGGTCAGAGCTGTGCGAGAGCAGGCCGCGACATCCCGACGACTGGCTTCTTGCAAAATCACTTACAAACAGGCCGTGACGCTTTGCGCGTGATGTCGCTTGTGGAATGTAGACGTATGGTAACGAACCGACTGCGAATGGAAGTGGCAATCCTTGCTTATTTTTTATAGAGGGATATTCTGGCCGAGGAGTATTAACTCCTGTGAAAGCAAGTAACTTATTTTACCTGTCATTATTTGAACTACAAATTCCAAAACACCAAATTTTGAGAGTTACTTTAAACTCGAACTATTCCTTTTTGGATAAATCTCAGTTATTGAAACAGGCTTACTGGCATATCAAGAGATACCATAAAACATAAAAATAATGAAAAGTGTCCAGAACTCGTAAACTAGAGGTATTACAATATGGCAGAAATTTTCTCGTACTATTTACTGAGCTTTTCTTTTGAGGCGAGGCTGCCTTTTCGTTTTTCCCCACCTCCTTGCCGGTTACCATCTATCGGCACCTAAGTGGCTCTGAAGTACCATACGCTTCCTTCAAGGTACTCAGAAACAACTCCAACATACTCCAACAGACCAGTTAAATGTATGCCGTTAGGTGAATTCATTAAAAATTGCATGTTATCGTTTGAAACACACAAAAATGAATAATTACGTTGCTTTGCTTCAGAACTTGTTAATTGTAATAACACTTGTCAATACTTTTTGTACATGAAAGAGATGTAATAACTTCATTAGTTGTTCAAATTTGAGGAAATAAAAGTCATTTCCAATTACCCGAAAACTGGGCACATAAATTTCCACGAAAGCAAATTGTTGCGTATGAGTCCACCAGAATTGCACGCTCAATAGTCAGAAAGCGCATACAGTGTTACTATTCTGTAACCATGGCAAAATCAGCTACTAGCCGGGTAAATATCACATTCGAGATGATTTGCAGGAAACATACGCGAGGCTGTTTCCGCGCGATAATCCTATATCAACACATAGCAAGCAGGGCCGCAGCACCACTAAAATTTTAGTGCTCACTACTTCATCCGCCGGAGCGAGAGTAACCGGATTATTAACCGTCGCGTTGGAGCTTCGTCTCTCCGCGGAAGCGAGTTATCTGTACTCGAAAGAGGATATCCTGTATCCTCCATGCGTATCCTCCCTGCATCCCTTACGGGAGACAAAATATCATTCACAAATTATTGAGAATTATAAATGAACTAGCGAACCCGTGCGAGAACTCTCGCATGTTAAACCCCGCCCTTTTCCCTATTTTTTTTTCATTACCATATTAAGTTGTATTTCTTCAAGACCTTTTAATCTCTCGTCACTTGTTTTATATGTCTCCTTGTAATTGATAACAATGCAATACACCCTTGTCAATACAAACTATTCTTATTTAATGTTATTGACGAACAGAGAGACACACGCTTGTAATTAAATCTCTTAGAACATCAAGTAATTAGTTTCATTTCACATACAGTTGAATATTCTATAGCTGTACATAGTAAATTATTTTCGTTAATTACTTAGAATCGTACCCCCGGATATTTCACCTGACGTTAGAGCTAGAAGCGGGAGAGGGTGGGGTGATTCACTTGACCCGTTCAGGGCTGAGGCGAGCTCGGCCGAGCGCCGATTTTTTTTCCGTCGCGCGCGCATTGTTATAGAACAATTTTCCTAAGGATGAGCCAAAGTGACAGTTCGCGAAAACAAGTGAACATCGCATGTATTTCAGAGAAGTATCCCTTCGCCGCGACAGCTGTTCAGCCACGCCCCTTCGTAAAGTGCTAATGGCTCTTGTGAAAACATCCCTATGCAGAAGTCTAAGAGTTTCGCTGAGGACGCGATGCACGTACACGAGTCCGGGAAATATTTAAATTTAATTTCGTAAGTCGAAAATCTCTTAACGCGCTCTCACAATCAGTAAAAGAAAATTGCCACGAATGTAAATATAAATCTCTCAATCACAGCTCGCCACACATCACAAAGGCCGAACCACGTGCATCGGCACGCATCTCGCATTCACGTATCGGTTTTAAAATAAACATATTTATCACACAAAAAGTAAATTCTATGTAATATATATATATATATATATCTATATATCTCTATATCTCTATATATCTCTATATATATCTATATATCTCTCTCTCTCTCTCTCTCTCTCTATATATATATATATATATATATATATATATAGAGAGAGAGAGAGAGAGAGAAAGAGAGAGAGAGAGAGAAATAATTCTTACAGAAGAGCACATTACACTGCACTTCCAAATTTCAATTATTTCTCGTGGCGCACTATCTTTTTGTTGGACGAGGACATCGCAAAAGGAAGAATCGAAGCCATTTACAAGTTAGCCAACTGCGAATGAACGAATGCGGGAAGGGAGTCTAATGGGCACAACGACCACAGATCCTTCAGTTATGTTGCCAGCACTAGCTGTCACTTTGGCTCATCCTTAGGAAAATCGCTCTATAACGAAAGGAAATCAAAAACGCGATCTCCATATTGCACGGCGGGTCGGCGGCCGGCACAGCCGTCGTGGGCGAAAGGGCAATTATGATCACGCGACGCAGGTGTACGGAACGCAGTAGGGCTGCGACAAATTAAATTGCGCAAAATATATAACAACTTGGGCATACCCAAGCACAAAATTCAGTTTAGGCTACAGAGAACAGATGTGGGAAAATTTTCATTTACAAATAGAACAATAACGGACTGGAATAAGTTACCTGCGACAGCCTTGGAACCCTTTCCTCTAGGTGTTCAAAGATTTAAAAATAAATTAACTAATGGTATTTGTAAACATTATTAATTTAGTACGTTGGATTATTATATCAGTTATTATTTGATTATTATTGATATTTTTATTGCTATTATTATTGTGTTTATTACTATGAAATGGGTTCCTGTATAATATATAATTATATTCAAAGTAGTATTGTATTGAAGTGTGGTGACGTATTGTGCAGTGTAGTGCAGTATAAAAGTAGAAAGAGAAGTGAATTTCAAATGTTGTGAAGTGAAGTGAAGTGAAAGTGAAGTGAAGTGTAATTAAAAAGTCATGTAGTCTTGTATTCAATAGTTTAATATAACTCTGCAGGTCAGCCATAAAATGTAGTTAATACTATTATTGTTAGCCTATTATTATTATTATTATTATTATTATTATTATTATTATTATTATTATTATTGTTGTTGTTTTTAAGTAATTTAAAGTTAATATTTGTAATATGTAAATTGTAGTGTTCTGCCACCAGGTTGTATATACCTACCTGCAAAATAATAAATATCTATGTATCTACCCATGCACAGCAAAGGAAATTTGTTAGCAGCCATTTGGTGCGTTTATAAGGATCGTTACTTGAGTGTAGAAAGAAACATTTCGTCAGAATATAGTTAATTAATTCTTAATTTTATATACTTTAACCCCAATAATGGAATGCAATGTAGTATCAAATACCTTGTACAACGTTTGTAATAAAAGGAGTAAATTCTTCCTACAATGCTGATTTCGTAACACATGGGTAATATTCCATCTCATTAGTGATAAAACATTTAAGAATGGATCTAATAAATTATAATAAAAATAAAGAAAGCAACCAATTATTTGATATTATTCACTGCAATTTATTCAGATAATCTGATCTACGGTATGGTACCCCTCACGAACGGCACTATTCACAGTAAACCCCCCAAACAACCCTAATTTGAAGAATCCTTACAGGAGCGAAAAAAATTTGCTTGGTACGGGCACCTGAATATCGAGGTACGCCTCAGACGATAATCCATAGACTTGAATCATAAGTACCGACATAAGTTAAGAAAATAATATTGTTACATTATGTTGTATTACAAATACCAAAGAAATCTCGTAATATACAATCCGTGATATCCCAGCGCACAGAAGCAATATGAAACGATTTTTGAAGTATAGAAACCAAAGGATTCGAATGACGAAAGAATCAAGACCTCGTCCCATCTTCAGATGGAGCTTTCTTTAAATTTTTTTATTGATTGGTTGATTGATTAGTGTTTCCGGGCGCGTAAACTGCTAAGGTCATTGGTCCCGTAAGTATTGTGCGGGAGGTGTCGGTTATCGTCGTCCCCCGCTGGATGGCGAGTTCAAGTGCTGATCTACGTCAACTGGCGGGAATTTTCTCCAACCAGGTATCTCCCACCAACGGGGCACCGCACCAGCCGGGACAATCTTTAAGCTCCCGACCGGTCTCCCGGCATGTGTGGTAGTGTGGTGCATGTTAGTGTAAGTGTGTGTGGGGGGGGGCTGAGGGTACGGCAAGAAAGAGGAAGGAAAGATCGCATGCGGGCCGTGGCTCGTTTGTTAAGGTATTGCTCTGGCATTCGCTTGGTGTTGGTAGGAGAAACCACGGAAAACTACCGATCAGAGCAGCCGGTCGCTAGAATTCTCCTCCAGACAGCGACGGAATTCGAGCTGGCTGAAAAGCGTCAGGCGGAGGGATCCACAGCGAATCGCGGTGACGTAGCTGCCGAGATGGCGCCGTCGTCGTGAAGTTAGTTTCCGCCCAGCACACGCGCTCTCGACGGTGGCGAGGTCTGGCGGAGCAGGTGGGCGGCGACGGCGGGGCTGACTGAGGGAGGTAGGGTCTCACGTAAGGAGATCTGACGCGGAGTGGGCGGGGCCGGAGGAGGCAGGGACCGCAAGGCGTGGGACGGCGGGGCCGAGGGGGAGCAAGCCGCCGTCGCCCCCCGCTGCGAGGCTGTCGTTAGCTGCCGGAGATGAGCGAAGTTGCTTGTTGAAGTTGCCGACTTCTCCCGACGACGGCGCGAGACCGCCCTTGTTACAGGGCTCACCGAGTTCGCGGTGAGGTGCGGAGCGAGGCGCGGACGAAACTGCAGGCGGGAATGGGCTGAGAACTTCGCGTAACGTCTCATGTGGGGAAAGAGGTTGGCTAAACGAGCGTGATTATTACAGAGGTGAAAACGCACTATGCCAAGCGGCTCAGGGTCGGTGAAATGTACGAGACGTTTCTCACGTACGATTAATGATGTTGATTCATTGATTAATGATTCTGGGCGCGTCAACTACTGAGGTTATTAGTCCCGAAAGTGTAGTGTATTTTTTTCATCGGGAGGTGGTGGTGATCTTCCCCCGCTGGATGGCGAGATCCGGAGCCGACCTGCCGACCACTAGGTCGGTTTCCCCTGCCAGGTATCTCCCGCCAGTGTGGCACTGCCCCAGCTGGGACAAAAACAGTGAGAGAAAATTAAAAAAATGAAAAGTATTTCAGGTATTTGCTTCATCAAATTATACTTCTATTCGATTATAAAGAATTCACACACTAAACAATATTTAAGTATAATTAATCAAATGGTTTTCTTTTATACAGGGAATCCAGGGAGGAAACAACGAAACTTGTTAAGTAAGATCTTAAGTCAATTTTAAGCATATTTTGTCAAATAAACTCCTTCGAGATTTCGAAAGGCAGAGCCCCAATAAGCACTCAAAATTTGATTTGAAGAAAGGCTTTATATGCCAAAATGTTCACTCCAGAAACATGTAAATTGTTTATTTAAAAAATGAATATATTTCATATCAAAAATGAATATATTAAAAGCACGCAATTTACACAATTCAATAGCTTTTTTATTTCTGTATTATTTTTTCTTTGTAAACAAATATATTCATTTCTTTTGTGAATAGTAAACAATTTACATGTTTTCGAAGTGTTTATGCGTTTCTCAAATGCAAATTTGACATAAAAATATTTTTTTGAAGCAAACTTTTGAGTGCTTTGTGCGGTTCAACCATTCTATTTCTTACCCTACCTTCAGATTAAGTACGTTCTCGTCAGAATCACACATAATGAATACGTGTATCCTATTTCTTTATTCGAGATTTGAGACGTAAAGGAGTTCGTAGAAAGACGTTTCTTCAACAACTTAGTTCCTCCGGGAAAATCGAGATTATCCTGGAGATATCCTACGCGGTACACTCACGTTTCGACGATTTAGCATCTCATCAGCCGGGAGTCATCGGACCCGACCCCGGCCGATCCCAGGAAGGCGGAGGCCTGGATAATCGAAAGCCCTTCCCTTCCGCTGGGATCGGCGGCGCCTAATGCGGTCAGGCATTTGGGTCCTCCGGGCCAACCGGTTCTCCAACGCCTCCTGGGAATGCGCTTCCACGGACACATCCTCCCGGAAGCCTCCCTCCCATGTGGGGGCCGCGTTACTTCATTGCCAACGACGGATCAATCAGTGCATTGCCAACATACACACGCTGGCTTGGCTTGCAGCTCGCTTCATAACCGGTGCAACTTCCATCCCGTGTCTTGCCCAAAAATGAACATGCTAATGACGTGCGGTGTTTACATGAAATAGGTCTTGTACAGCACTGGCGAATCTACATCCCCAAAAGGCTAGAGTTTTCGTTTACCTCCCTTTACTTGGGAAAATTGATTTAAATATTTATTTATGTACGATTTATGTGATTATTTAAACAATAATAGTGTATAGTATCGTATTTACAGTATATAAATAATATACAATGTAATAATAAATGTTTATTATTTAATAAAAATCTACGATGCCCCGCACCCCAAATGAGCAGCTGGATCCGCCTCTATTGTACAGAAACTAGACGAACATAAGAAGCTAGTTAACAGGTAGTGTAAGGAAGGATTTATAAAAATTTGTTTATCTATTGCATGTAAACGGTTGATTCGCAAAGTTCAATGCGACAAAAGCCGCCGTTCCCGCGTATTTGATTTTGCGTTCCTTTGTAATATTAGAGTTGTGTAATTTGCGATTGTCAACCTGAGGGAGTCAGCAGTGATTTGGGGAGTACACTATCCCGAGTAACCTGAACATTGAACCTAAATAACCTAACCTAACCAAAAACTCGGAATCATGTCATGACGGCGACAAGTATTGAGCAGAGTGCCGCCAGTAACGCTGTGATAAAATCGTTTGGATTTTCTACAGAAAAATTCAAGCGCCATTTTTCCACGCAAAACTCTTCCCGCGTGGACGATCATATTTTTACGAAATTGAATGGAAATTGTACAAATTGGACTTACGAGGAGCCGTAAGCTTACGCGGAGCCCTAAGTTTACGAGGAGTTGCTCTGGGAAGTGGTATTTTCCAACAAAAAGAAAAAGAAAACTATTTCCTCACGCGAACTATCTTGACCATTCAAATAAGGCGCTAGCGCCGAAGACACGCCGAGGAGAACCCGTTACTGCAGCAACGTTATTGCAACTGCGACTGGCGACATTCCATCCGAGTCAAGTTTCTTGCAACGTGAAAAGGAAACTGGCCTTGAACCGATTCTCTCGCTCCCGCTGCCGCCGCCGCCGCCGCCGCCTTCGACCACGCGGTGCGAAGGCTACTCAATCAGCTCCAAAAGATAGGAACGCGACCGGTTTCCCGAGCCCCAACGTAAATAAACGTAACTGTTTACGTTCCATATGGTTCGAGCCACCTGTCGAATTTCGTCCATTCAGTAGCTGCGGATAAAAATGAGTCTGCAAATCTATGAAATTTCAGTTTCGGCGTGCTTCGACTTGCTCTCGCATGACAGAGGTTGAAGCGAACCATCATCTCCTATATTATTTCAATAGTATCCAATCTTTATAAACGGAATCTCTAAAGAAAGATAATTTCGTGGAGACGTGACGAATTGCACTAAGGCTTTAAAAATATGAAGGATTTGATTTAAAAAACGCATCCAAATATTAATGTCAGATGCAACCCGCAATATTCAGTCAGTTATATCGTTAAATAACTCCTAAACTAAGAGTTCTAGGGTCTTAAAAACTAAAATTTTGAGGCCAAGTGCCACAAGGAAATGTTTCTCATACAGTAATCTACAGGATGAAATAGTTTTCTATATTCTATTAAATTTTTGCCGGTTTGGTGCATACTACTAATAATATACTACTAATACCACCTATGCATGGAGGAAAACAGAATATATTTCTCCATGACGTATCAGTCCTCGGTGCTGGTGGCCATCTTTGTGACGTCACGCTTAGAAAGCGTAGATTCCTCCATCTTATATTTATGCTTTCTATGTACACCGTGGTTTGCACAGACTGACGATATTTATTTGGACAATTATTAATTTTAGATTTTCTCTCGCGGCAACAACAAGTACTACTATTAATAGTTGCTTGATATCGATGAAGTTTGCTCCTTATGCGTGTAGTACAACCATTCAATTCACGTTTTGCCGTGGTCTAAAAGTATTGTGCACTTAATTGTGGAGGGAACTACGATGGAAACGGACCACATGTTTGCATGTTTCATTTTCATGATACCCTTAGGAAAAATTAGGGTAGGGCTTAACATGCGAGAGTTCTCGCACGGGTACACTAGAGCATATTTATTTCACTTTTTGCTTGCACATTACTTGGCTTGCTCCTGCCGCTGGGAGAGAGTAGGTTCTCGTTTTACTTTCTATCGAAAAATATTTCAGTTCCATTCGCAAGTACGCAATACACAAAATGGTATTTGTATATATTCACCGTCGCAGACATTTATGGGAATGATGCGGAAACGACTATGCGGGAACGTGTCGTTGTTGAAACGTTGCCACATTACAACTCTCTCGAATGGAAGCTGGCAAGATTCCATAACTGTTTCTTCTCACAAAGAACGGAAAGATCTGTGAATTCGACCAAATATTCTCTTGGGGATGTTCCGTCTTTAAAATACGACAGAAAATGTAAAACACGGCGAAAGCGTAGGCTTCCGCGGCCGGTGTCTGAATGTTCTTGGCTGTCCGGGAGACGCCGCGTCCAAGGCACAGGTTGCGACGTTTCGGCCGCCATTCTGCGGCCTTCCTCAGGGCGAAATGCGTGTTGTTTCCTCCCCGTAGAGGTTGGTCAAATGAGAGCGTGGGCTTCTACTGCCGGAGTCAGTAGCTTCATGGCTACCCGGGAGACGCCGCGTCCAAGGCACAGGTGCCGACGTTTCGGCCGCCATTCTGCGACCTTCCTCAGGGCATTACGCCCTGAGGCCGAAACGTCGGCACCTGTGCTTTGGACGCGGCGTCTCCCGGACAGCCAATAACATTCAGTAAAACATGGTGTACTTCAAGGAATAAATGTTTCTGTTTAAAACTTACACTAAACGTTTTTGTGAATCAAATACTACGAATATGAAATGGCCAATATTTATCTTCAAAAGTGATTACATGCAAACAATTCAGTCTGTAATAGCCTTTCTGTATCTGTATCAGTAGGTCAGTATTAGCATTTCATTAACGTTTTTTCACGAACGTGCAGATGGAATGTCATCAATTTGCCGAAGGGTTGTAAACATAGTATGAAGTTATTTATATTTGTCTTCCTCAAAGAATCTAGATAAAGTGGCGACCTGAATGGCCCAAGTGCCTAGTGCCTCGGTCGGAAAGGTCGCGGGTTCGAGTGCCTCCGTGAGCATGTATGTTTGTCCCTTGTCTTTGATGTACGGGTGTTGTCGCGGAAGGCTTTGTGAGTCATAGACCGAGGAGCCCATATGTGTGTATAGTGTGAAAAGTTAATGTGTCTCCATGAACAACAGAGTGGGTACCCGACGCGGATAGCCGAAATCGGCATCCCCTGAAAGCTGGAAAAACTCTCCCGGAAGAAAAAAATGCATAGATAAAGTATTACTAGAATCTGAAACACCATGAACATCGATGAATAAATGAAAGGACAGTTCTACATGTCTTCCGTATCGTCCAAACTACGAGCGTCAACACACCACGTCTGGAACATACTAGATACTGGAACATACGAATATTTGTACGCGCGTGAAGGATCTGAGGTAGAATAACCTCCATGACACGAAACGTTGGTCCCTTGTCCATGTGCGTTTTAGGCTTCGTGCTGCGTCAAGTCTTTACCCGCGAGCTTACAAGTACAAATGTGATTTATGTTCCGTGTAATAATTATCAGTGGATGTTGAGGAAACATACTTTACTGAATACTTACTGTTTCTTCTTGAGCAACGAAGGAATGTTCAAGAAAGCAGAAATTTATTATAAAAGTTATTTATGATGCGAGTGGTGAAAGTGTCATTTCATTTTGCGAGTAGGAAACGTTACCACACGAGGCCGATAGGCAGGGTAGCGCATACGAACAAAATAAAATCAAATTTAGCACGTGTGGATAACTATTTTTTAGACAGTATTTCTTTCATTTTATTCTAATAGAGAATGCAAATCACTTAAAGATACAAGAAGGTCAGTAGTAGCTGATGCGATCAAAAGTATTCTGTTTTCTTTGTTGCGCCCCAATTTATCTAAACAATTGAACATCGTCTCACTTTTAGCACTTGTTCTACACATTAAACTTTTAGTACGCTATACATGCCCTGAAAGAAGAGCTTTTTGTTGTGGCTGTCAAAAAAAAATTACAATCACAGCATATGTGTGATATTCGATATGTAGACATTCAAATTCTAAAAGAAAAACGTACATTATTGTGAAATGTCTTTTTGACTTCTCTTTTTTAGCAGTCGCCGGGATGACAAATTTCGCTCCAGTAAGCGTATCGTGTCTTCCGCTATGACCCGAGTGAACTCCCGATTGCATCGCTCCTGCCCAGTCGAAACGCCGCGTGAGTGCAAATCAGCTACGTCGGATCTGTGGTAGAGACGCCTCCATGCGTGAAATACAGCCATGTCCCGGACGTAAACCTGCGACCCCGACGGCTGCTTTAGCCGAACAAGACGAACGTTATCGCGAAGTGTCACGTAAAAAAAGGACAAAATCGCAGACGAGACACTTAGAAACATTGAAGGGCACCAGAATCTCGAGCATTTTAATGGGAGGATGGAACACTGGAATCTTGGAATCTAAAACAAATATTCGTGCTTCGAAAACTAGAATGTTTGCAGACTTCTCGTCATATGAATCTATTCAATCTCGAAGGCACCTGCAAATTTCACATTTTCATAATATACGTTTTCTTCCTTTCTTACTTTATCTCATCAAGTGAATTTAATTGCGGTGAAACGTATTCCAAAATTCGACGATTCCTTCACACTTATTCCGTCTTAGCAGATTTTTTCCTAACGTGGATTTGGCTTCTTTAAAAAAGGTGATCTAGTGAGTTATTTACATTTATTCAGAATATTTATGCATCAATCAAGGGCTGCAATGCTGATACAACATAAAAAATACGAATTTTGAGATATTACTTACTTAAGAACGTTTTGAACAATTAGTTTTCACAGATGTCCTACGAAGCCTCTCAATAATGCGGACTTTACTATCCATCAATTAATTAAGCTTGTGGGCCCTGTACTTCAACCGCCAGTTAAAACGTAACCGTTTACATCGAGGTGAACTTGACGTTTACCTCAAAATTTCATTTTTCGAGTTGTGCCAGTATTCCATCTCATGTGAACGATATGAAAGATTCAAAAATAAAATTTTAAAAAATCGATGGATTCAAGGATTTATATTTGAATAAAAGAGAATGTAGAGTACAAATGCAGTTTGTGATACGATTCGTTCACGCACGCTGTCGATTCCGAGAATGAGTCACTCGGAGCGCGACCATAGAGTGTGCGGCCGACGCAGTATCCCGCGGAAAGTGACGCTCCGCTACACAAATCAAATTTGTGGACGAGGCTCGGACATTCGGCTCTCGCGTTAACATAAAACATCCTTGAGTCCGTCCAACGCATAATCACCAACACATTTTATGCGAATACGCCTTAAAAATAATTTGGCTTGAATATTTTCTTAATGTCTTCCAGGTAAGCCGCCATTTTCTTGCTTCCTGTTTACTCCACTAGATTTTCCTTCGTGTTCACTCGTGCGTGAACGAATCGTATGCGTCTGCGCGCGTGAACGAATCGTATCACAAACTGCATTTCAGCCGACAGTCTTCTAATATCTGTGTACTCTTTTAAAATGTCCATCTACTGGGCCGCGTGTAGGCCCGCGAGCAGAGCGGACATTTTGCGTTATCTCAGGGCGGAGGTGCCCTCTATGCCAGCCACGCCCTTCTCAAATTATTACTCTTGTAATAAGCTACTTGGCGCGCAGAGATTTTGATCTGCGCGCTCGGACGAAAGCGGGCGTCTGGGCGCCCGCAGCCTTTGGCTCGCTGCGCATTCGCAGAAAGCAATTTTAAACGGTCGTGATCCGTCGGTTGCACGGCTGCACCAGCGCTCCTTTACAACAGGGGTCGGTAAAATACGTCTTCAAGGCTTTGCAGCATACGTATGTCTTCGTGGCACTTTGGTTTGAATCTAGTATCGATAACGGTAGTCGATTCGTAGATTTCTAAAATAAAAAAGAGGAAAATAATATAAACATTACGCAAGGATCGCCTTTCATTTATTCAGTGACTACAAAGCATCTGTTTGGATGTTGTTTACAAAAACATAAGTCTAGTGAAGAATATACGACATCCAAAAGAGAAAAACAGATTGTGAGGAAATTATTTTTGAAATCGAAACTACCGGCTCCCGTCCTCAGAAACTTGGGCTACGAAATTAACGTCCAATTACCAGTGGAGTGTACAGGATTTGCATTAATTTATCTTCTCGAAAATTCCTACCATCTTCTCGAACTTCTAATCAGTTTATTATTATTATTATTATTATTATTATTATTATTATTATTATTATTATTATTATTATTATTATTATTATTATTATTATTATTATTAATTTAATTATACTTTTTTTCGTGAATTAATTAAAAGTTGAGATCGGTCTTTATTTATTGCGACCCCCCGCCCAAAAGAAAAACATCACTAGCACTCCTGCAAATAAATGGATGTCGACTCTCTACAGTGCAGTTCTCTTGGACCCCGCATTTGTCGTCTACTTCTGCTGCCTCTGTCCACCCCTGTTGCACTGCAATGAGATCAGCAGAGAGTGGATTTGGAGCTACTTTCTTCCCTAACCTCACTTTCCGCTCCGTGATCAGGGAGCGTAGGTAAGACAAGTCGCCTCGAATTAACGAGTAATTATGAGGTTAAAAGAATGTATAGAAGCGATTTTCTCCTTTGTACTGTGCTTCTTGCTCAAGAAGCACAGGCCAACTTTCGAGCAAGGCGACGAACCGTCGTCAAGCTCTGTCTGCAAAACTACATCAAAAGTTACAGTTTCGGTTAACGCGTGCTGTAGTGAAACCTTCTTCGTTTTCACTTTAATATTAACATTTCTAAAATCCAAGTGTTATATACCAGTTACTTTCAGATAAGAAAATAATAGTTTAATCTATATTCTTTGTATGCTCTGCCGATGCGAATAACCTTGATTCCGTTTTCCTGAAAATATTTACTTCTTCCTCTGCTGTCTCTCTCCGAGTACTGACAAATATTTATGAAGGATTAATGTATTCTATCAGAAACGTTATGCTCACTTTACCACATGTCTTATACCGCAAAATGCAATAATAGATCTCCATGGATCAATTCTATAATCATTTATATTTTTAGATAATTACATTCACACCGTGATATCTCAGAAGCGTGGCCACATTCAATGAGAGATTTGTGGTTTCTGTTATCATAGTGCGGCATGGATGCAGACACTGAATCACCTGACCTTGACCTTTCCTTGTTCGGTATCCAAAGATTTGTACGAAAACGTCATTATTTATTCTGAGAAATATTAAGTAAATTGTATATTATACATTTTGTGTGAGTTATTTAAGTTAAAATTCCGTTGGGGAATGGGAATTCAAACTTTCAATAAATTGGTTGTGGCGGCGCCACGGTCCAGCCAATTTTCACTACTAGAGGGACCCTGCCGTCACCCATACCAAAATATTGAACCGTGAAATAATAGCTTTGGGGACAGAGATCGCCTACGACGTCAATATGAAATTCATCACATTGGAGACCCGGTGATCCCAATTGTAATCTGTTTAACTGTAAATGTGATCCCTAATTTTATAGAAGTCAGTTATGCAAATATACATTAGCATACATTATTCGTCGGCGTACTTCATACATTATTGGTCGATGATGACTATATATATATATATATATATATATATATATATATATATATATATATATATATATATATATATATATAAAACCACTTTTAATCTAAATTAAAATAAAATGAAATAAATTTTATGTTAGAAAAAATATTTACTGGAGATCTTTAGCTGTAAGTATCCCTTCCAAATTTTTAACTAAATTACTAACTACGTAATAGCGTACTATCGAGTAATTATTAATTATTACTTAATATAAATATCGAGATCCATTCTTTTAACAGTAAGGGTGCCCAGAAATCCTCCAGTCGACCACACTCACTCGAAAGAGGAAACAAATGAAGGACCGTTTTCAACTTTCGTTCCCCCTCGACCATCTTTTCCACCAAGAGCCAGCAGGCCTCCCCTTTCACTGCGCGCGGCTTTTGTTTCAGGTCGACAGAGGCGCAGCGCGCTCCCGGTACACGTGCACCGGTGGCGCACGGCTGGCGTGAGACGTTCGTTTGCGGAGGCAGAGTGAAGGTCGGCCGGGAGGCATTCCACGCGTGCCTCGGTACGCCGCCGCCGGTGGAGCCTCGTGCACCATCCCCGCCCCCGCACAGAACGCCACGCCTTTACCCAGCGGATTCACAGAGGCCTCCCCCGCCACCTGTATCAGGCGGGTGTGTTTTTTTTTTTGTATTTATTAATTTTTGATCGTTCAGTACCATCACTTTACTGACTGATTGATTGATTTTTTCGTGTTTCCGGGCGCGTCAACTGCTTTGATGATTAGTCCCGTAACTGTAGTGCATGTTTTCTCTCTGGAGATGGCGGTGATCTTCCCTCGCTGGATGGCCAGATCCGGCGCCAACCTACCGTCGGCTAGTGGGGTTTCCCCCTAACCAGGACTCTCCCACCAGCGGGGCACCGCCCCAGCCCACTGATACCCATTTTTACGTAAATGCACTCGTATTTGAAGTTATGACCAGGTTTTAGGTCCGATTGAACTTTGATACCTATTTTTACGCAAATCCACTCGCATTTACAATTATGACCAGGTTTTAGGAACGATAGAACCAGTGTGCGCCGATGACGGCGCTTTCATGCAGCGCTCTACAACAAGCAACCCTCTGTTCCGGCCAACGGCGGGGGGGGGTGATGAGCTGCATCGCTGTTTGCCATGTCACAGTTCGGCCCGACTTTCTGAAAGGGAGTCGTTCTTCGTCTACTCATCATCATTCAAAGAATTGTAGTCATCGTTTTTGACGACGTTCTTAAGAAGCGATTCACAAGCTAACATGAGTAGATGAAAATATCATTCGCTTTCTTTCAATGCTTATTATGTGCTGGTAAGATTTATTTAATTATTTATGATGGTTTATTTGGAGATGGGCGCCGATGTGGAGTTCGTTCAGAACAGCAGCCTCTCTGTCCGCAGACGAGGCAGTATATTTTTGAATAACAGAATCGCGCTTTTGTCATATCTAGAGCGCGGGAGTTTGGCAAAATGCCTTTGTTATTGTTACTATTTTTTGACTTTTAACAATAGAAATCACTTAATTATTCTTCTGGGGTTGTTTTAGTAGATTTTTATTTTTTTTGTTTTTTGCCTATTTTAGCTTCTTATGTCTATTTTTGTCTTTTTCTGCTTTTTCCCTTAATACAACTAGATTTTCATTTCACCTTTTTTGCCTATTTTAGCTTCTAGTTCCCATTTTTCTATTTCGTTTTTCCTCTCAATTTCGCCTTTTCCCCTCATAGTACTAATCGCGATCATGTTGGAGGTATACCTAGAAATCTGGACAACACGAAGGCATGATCGTGTTTTGTCTTTCTGTGGAAGCAGAAGCCGCGATAAAAATCTAAATAAAAAAGGAAGATGATGCCAGTCGAGATTTGGTTGCCTCGCGAGGAACCCCATTCTGCTTTTGAGTATGGCCAACCATACCTATTGAGGACATCTCTCTGCATATGATATAACCTTGTCAGTGCTGGCTTACACAAGTGCGAGGAAGGAAAAGAATAATTCCGTTTTCACTGATGGCATATTCGAGTTCACAATAGCATTTCTAAGAGATAGCGTTGCGACTAAAAGAAATTCGTAGCCCTCATGCCGCGTTGTGATGTGGAATCAACATTAAAAAGAAAAGATCGTTTTCTTACACATTAAGATGCTAATGTTGTACAATTAAGTGTTAATGTATATTTTAGGGTTTGAGCAAAAATGTGAATAATTTTAATTATTATATTTTTACAATATTTCCTTTTAAATACGATTTTTCATTAAGTTCATGTTTTTTTACATTCCTACTTTAGCTAGTCTTTTTGCATTCCTATTTTAGTAAAAACAAATTCCTTTTTGCCTGCCTATTTTAGGTAAAATAAACGCCTGAACTTCCGAGCTCTAGTAATATCCAACAAAGCCCTGAACCCTTCCGCTTTGTCCACTTCATTTCCTTCCAAGAGTTCTAGTCGATGATGTTAAAAGAATTGAAAGAAAATTCAGCGATAGCATTTTCAGTCCAAAGGTCTGTTCTTAGGAGTTGAGCGAAGTAACGAGATGGAATAATCAGTACATTTCTTTTATGAAGCAAGGAATTGCAAACAACGACAAAACTGTCAGCAACGATCTACACAAACATTTGGTACACAAACACACATGAAAAAAGTGTCCACCAAAGCTCACTTGTAGATTCTTAAAAGGAGACGTGGCACACACAAAAGCTAGTAAACTCACCGCTATTGTTACAGACAAATCACGAACCAACTGCTCTCACCTGCAAAGAAGAAAATAGAGCACTTTAATTTTAATTCATCAAATTCATGAATATATTGGAAATGTAATTGAAAATAAATTTTCAAATAAATATGCTATATTGAAAAAATAAATATTGTATAATAATATATTATAAAATAAATTCAGGTCACAAGAAGTGTTGATATGAGTCATCAAAGTGTTTTCTTCATCAGAAAAACCTACAACTAGCACAAAAAATATAAGCAACATAAAACAAATTGATGTCTGTTCGATATTTTAAAGAGGCATCTTAGCGCAAACTAATTTAAATTTTTTGACAAACTTTTAGAAAATAAATCTACTTCCACGTTTCCTAAGGAAAACACTTCGCTTAATTTCTGATGAGACTATAGAATTAAGTATCTTCCGCTATACTTAGTCTTTCAGTCCACATACTTTCTAAAACTTTACACAATGAACTCTTAATGTGACAATTTCCGCAAATTCCAACTTGTCCCTTAAGGATTTTTTTTCTGGAACTCTTTAGTGCAACGCTTAAACGGAGGGGGATAGTATCCTGTAATCGGTTTAAGCCGACAGGGGAAATTTTCAATACTACGCCTGTGAAAAATATATCAAATACAATAATAATAATAATAATAATAATAATAATAATAATAATAATAATAATAATAATAATAATAATAATAATAATAATAATTAGCTTAGGTCGGTGTATCTGGCAAATATTTTCATCTTAAAAAGATTTTTCAGTCTTGGAAGTTAATAAAAAATTATTTTAAACATATTACAATTGATAGGCGCATCAATTTTTGGATATTAATGGAAATATACCGATTGAAATATTTGTTGAAATGTTTATTTCATTACAAAATTAGGATTAAAATTAGGTTATCACACTGTTGAATCATGTTGTAGGGAAATACAGGAAAGAAATAGTAATTCGCATTGTTTCACCAATGTACTCGTAGCTACATTGAAAAATTAAATATTACGCGATTTCTTTTCTAGCTTTCTACCTGAACATCTTGGAGCGAACCAGCTAAGAATTGTGCTAATTTCTTATGTCATGTCGAGAAGAATTAAATGAGCTATTGATCGCCTATGTAGATACCATAAGTCACCTAAAAATGCATTTTAGTTGCATAAAAAATTATTTTTAGATAAATTTCTTAGAACTTTCTGGATAGAGCCGTAGAAAAATGAACAATCTCGCATCAGGAGATCGAGGCCCGTCGAATGACCTCATTTGTCTTGATTGAAGTGGTATAACCATGAGTGACGCACGGACAAACACAGGGTATTTGATTATACAATATAATAATTATTGGGTCTACAACAGCATATACTTTTTCACATTATTTGTAACTTTTGCCATTTTGAAAATTCAGAGAGTTGCACGAAAATATGACCTGTGCCATTTTTAAGCGTACTTTGCTACATGAAAAAAGGTACAGAAAAAAATTGGAACAGTTTTTGAGAACAAAAGTACATAAATTGTCTTTACTTACTAAGAAAATACTACGCGAAAACTCGTATTTACTCGTATTTTGAAAAAAGTGTACATGACCTAAAGATCTAATTTTTAGAAGAAATTTCACTGAGAAAAATCTCTATCTTCAGTTTTTTGCAATTTTGGAAAATACAGAGATCTCGCGGAAATTAACAAAAAAAATTAAAAATTGGATCCTTTCTAGAAAATAATTGTTAAACAATTCCTATTTTCTCGCATAATTATGCTAAAACTACTCGTACTTCGAAAATTGTACTTGTCCTTAGTTAAAGATCTATCTTTGAAGGATATATTTTATTAAGGAAAAAGCTCTTAACTTAAATATTGCAGTTACAGGAAGCGCCAAAAAATGGGAACTTTTGCAATTTTCGAAAATTCAGAGATCAACTAAAATTAGACAAACGGCATTTTTAAACGTCCTTCGGTCTTTCCTTGTACAAAATCATAACATTTTGAGATGATTTTAAGAAAATGTTGAAAGTGTTACTAAGGCTTCATGTTAAGTACTCTCAAAATAAAAAAAAATCCGTTTCAAATTCGCCGGGCTTCGAGTTCGTCTAGGTTGACTGAGGAATATCATTTTAAGAGAAAATCGTCTAACGTTTTAGGCGGTAGCGTTGGCGACGGACTGACGGACAAATGTTTCGGAACCAAGGACCACAAAACGTGATTCTGACTGCACAGCGTTGTAGATAAATTAATTTACGACATACAGGAATAATGTTTATTCTCTTATTCGATATCAAGACCCTACAAAACGAATTTTTCTGATGAAAAGTCGCCAATGTCCGTGGCAGCTTTACAATACTACCTTTTTACTACGTAAATACGGAGTATGGCGAGAAAACAACAGCAACAACAATATTAACAACTACAACAACCACCATAATAATAATAATAATAATAATAATAGTAATAGTAATAATAATACATTTAAAATTATAATAGTGGTTTGGGAAAGAGATTATTGCAGCGTATTTCAATCTTTACATGAATATTCCGAAGTCACAGTTTTAAATATTGTTTATGTGATAAAACGATCGAGTCTTGAAGCAAAAATTTCTACATCAACGACACGACTTATAGCTTCTATCATAAAAATGCATAGGATATTTTCGTCATATGCTGGTGCCTACGATGCAATAACTAGGACAATGGCGGAGATAATGGAGAACATAAACTTAATTCTGCTGTCCTACTTCGCAAAACTGCAAACTGGGTCAAAGTTGTCAGGTCGTTGGGTATGCATCGTGCTCAAAGTCGATCAGGTGAAAATAAATCGGTTTATATTAACCTATGAATATTTATTCTCAATTAACAAAAATTGTTTTACTCTGTAAATAGTGGACGGTGGGGTTGGTTTTCACCACCGTTATGATAGAAAAACAGTACGAAAGCATGTGTAAATAATCAGAAAAATCTTCAAATGTTATTTTATGCTAATGTCAATAGATAGAATGTAATTATAGTACACTTTTCTAGAGGTCTCTAAGAAATAATGTTCTTTTCAAAATACCATTTTCCTTCAATTTTTGACACGATATTAGACTTTCCTAATACTTAACCTTCTCTAAGTTCCTCGAAAATGGATTGAAAAGACGCAAGTGCATTTTTCTGCATGACAAACGCGTAAGGTGTGTAGCCTGAACGAAAGTTTGTGAATCTCGCTTTTGGAGTGAATTACATCGAGGTGTAGGATGGATAGCAACATCCGATGCAGTTTCGATACAGACGACATATTTTGTGAACAACGAACAATATTTTGTCAAACAAAAAGTATTTAAAATAAAACACGAGATGACGTGCCGTATACAGGACATAAATAGTGAAAACAATCTCGATGACAAAATGTCGCTATCTCTTTACATTTATTGTTATTACAATCAAAGTGATGTGCCATTTTCATTAAGGTAGTAACAGAAGCAAACTAAAGACCTTCTGATATTCACCCCCGGATAAAATATACGCGCAACAAAAATACGTACCTAGTAAAAACAATGAAATTGTAAACTCGTTTATCCTCTCCTCTCAGTTATTGCGTAATATTTGACTTTACATAAATGACGTTTCCACAGCAAGTGCTGCTGTAGCGAAGTCGATTCCTGCAAATTACCCACGTTTATAAAATGTATTTTGAAGCAATGCTTTCCGCATTCCTCAGGCACTAGACGCATCGTGTTCAGGCCATCTCAGCTACTCGCGCAGTCTATCCGAGCGCGGAGCAGAAAATCCGCCCGCGCCGCCGGCGGTCGCTTCGTCGCTTCCCGACGCGTGCAGCGGCGGCGAGCGCTCAAGAGAGAGCTTACGCCCTTGCACTTCATTAGCGGCGGCCAAGTTAGCGCTGGATGAATTATGTACGGCGGCGCTCCCTGCGGGCTTCCAGGCCGCCACGCCGCCATCGCCACGGACGCCGCCGCTGCTCCTGCTGCAGTCGCCGCTATTGCCTGTGCCAACACCATAGCCGTCCCCGTAGCTGTCCCCGTAGCTGTCCCCGTAGCTGTCCCCGTAGCTGTCCCCGTAGCTGTCACCGTAGCTGTCCCCGTAGCTGTCTCCGTAGCTGTCTCCGTAGCTGTCTCCGTCGCCGTCGCTGTCCCCGTCCCCGTTGCAGCCTCCGTCGTCGTCTCCGTTGCCGTCCCCGTCGCCGTCCCCGTCGCCGTCCACGTCGTCGTCCACGTCGTCGTCCACGTCGTCGTCCACGTCGTCGTCCACGTCGTCGTCCACGTCGCCGTCCACGTCGCCGTCCCCTTCGCCGTCCCCCTCGCCGTCCCCCTCGCCGTCCCCCTCGCCGTCCCCCTCGCCGTCCCCCTCGCCGTCCCCCTCGCCGTCCCCCTCGCCGTCCCCCTCGCCGTCCCCCTCGCCGTCCCCCTCGCCGTCCCCCTCGCCGTCCCCCTCGCCGTCCTCGTTGCTGTCCCTGTGGCCGTCTCCATCGTCGCGCTCGCCGCCGTCGCCTTCCCCGTCGCCATCCCCCGACACCCCCGGCGTCCCCGTCGCCGTCGGGTGGGTAGGTGATACGGTGGGATAGGGGGGGTGTCTAGGTTAGCAGAACTGGTCGAGGTGGGGCAGGGTGAAAAGGAGACGAGCGATGCAAGCAATAATGAGTAGTGGGGAAAAAGCGGTAGCAAAGTCAAAAGGGGACGAAGTAGAGTCGGTTCGGAACGAGTACGTGGTGTGCAGAGAGAAGAGAAATTGAGCGGGGGGAGTGACGCCAGGGGAAGAACGCGGGTCTGTGAGATGAGCGGAGCTGCACGGTCGGCGAGTTTAAGCAGGGGTGGGGTGGGGTGGGGTGGGGTGGGAGGGTGTGTTTGGAAAGACAAGGGACGTCTACGTAAAGGGAGGAAAGAGCGGGGATAACAGGGAGGCGTACGGAAAGGAAAGGGCGGGTAGGGCAACGCTGAAAGGCGCTGCGCCTCGCGAATGACCAGCTCATGACCCCGGCATCCATTAAGCCACGCCCACCCGACCGAACAACGCCCTTGTTAGCTGCCAGGGAAGCCGACGGGAGCAGCGGCCCGAGGAGACGAAAGAGGCTTCTACAACAGGGTGGTCTGATTATTCAGTGCTTCCGGCTTCCAGCTTCTCAGTTCATTAGCCCCGCAAATGTAGTATATGTTTTACCAGATGGAGGCGGTGTTTCTTCTCCGCTGGAACGTGAGATTTGGCGCAGAGTAGCACATTGGCTTGCGAAGTTTTCACTCGAAAGGTATTTAACTTATCGGGGCACCGCGCTATCCGGCGCTAACCGGAATCTCTTTACTGGTGTCCCGAAATGTGTGGTACGGTAGTGCGTGTAAGTTCGATTCTATAGGAAAAGGAAGGTAAAATCGTACGCGGTTCGTTGTCGGTTTGTTAGGGTACAATTCCGGTAGATATTCATAAAAACACGGAAAACTGCCAATCACAGCTACAATTCCCCTTCAGCCGTGGTTGCCCCAGACATGGCACGGCAAAACAGCGGCGACCAGGGAGAGACTGACGACATACGACACATTCGAACGACGAGACAAAGGAGGCGATGTAGCATGGACTCGATTGATTGATTGATTTTTTCGTGTTTCCGTCTACGGCTTAGGTCAGTAGTCCCGTAAGTGTAGTGCATGTTATTTTTCTCATGAGATGGCGGTGATCTTCCCCCGCTGGATAGCGGGATCCGGCAACGACCTACCGTCGGCTGGTGGGGTTTCCCCCAAACCAGGACTTTTCCACCAGCGGGTCACCGCCCCAGCCGGTACAAGCTCGAAGCTCCTGACCGGTCTCCCGGAATGTGTGATAGTGTAGTGCATGTTAGTGTAAGTGTGTGTGTAAGGGGAGAGGATAGGACAAGGAATGGGAAGGAAAGATCGCGCGCGGTCCGTGGCCCGTTTGTTAGGGTACTGCTCCGGCATTCGCCTGGTGTTGATCGGAGAAATCACGGAAAACTACCAATCAGAGCAGCCGGCCGCTAGAATTCTGCTCCAGACAGCGAATTCGACCTAGCTGAAAAGCTAGTGTCGAAAACCCTGCTGCCGTCAGGACTCAAACCTAGGACCGCATGGACTCGAGCAGCGACAGCTCTGAGAGTGAGGTCGGTGGGTGACGGTGACAATGGAAACAAAGCGGCTACACTGGCATTGAAGTAGTATTCGAAACAGATGAAGCCGCAAGTTGGCGGGTGGAGCAGGGTTGCAGTCGGAAGGGAGTCGTGGCAAGGTGGGAGATGGCAAAGGCGGGATGAACTGCAAATGGGCGGAGGAGAGTGGGGTGGGCGGAGACAGATTCGCTTCTCAGAGACACTGAGCTGTCAGCAGAGACCGCGTTGTGCAAAGTCAAAGAGTCAAGTTGTTTGACTCGACCATCTTAAGAGTCGTATTTTACTTAACATGCAATTCGATATCATGATTCCCCGTCCGGGTGCATGATCCGCCGATAGGTGCATGATCCTTCGTCCATGGGAGAGAGAAAAAATTGAACACCCCATTTTAGTTCCCTCAAAGATATGTAGATTAACTTATGGGAGAAGGAAGATAGGGCCGACGCCCAGGTGCTTCTGACCATCTCCCAGCCCGGATGCCGCTAGCATGCCACGTATATTTTGTGACTGCAAAATAAACAATTTATACAATTCGATAACATTGCATGTTTCGGGTAATTCTAGCTTACTCTTAATATCATACCCTACATATCTCTATCATATCTATTTTACAGATTCTTTTCATTTCCTTTCTATTGAAAGTATCTCAATAGCATTAATGTGGTCAAGATTACCATAAAATATTATTTTGTACATTTTTCAATTCTAATTTTGTATTTAAAAACATAGTTGTGTATTGTATTGTAACTTTTGTTATTCAATTAGTTTGACATTAAAGGCGCAAGATATAAATATTTAAATATTTAAAGCAGTTTTATACCTAATTTTTCCAAGTAATTGTTATAATTATTCCTTATGTTACCACAAATACTCGAGCGCGGACTGCCGTTTTTTTTTTCATTTTATTATCGTGAATGGTATACATGGTTCAGTTTTACAATACAAACTTTTTCACATGTTTTTGATGCTTATGATCTATTTTAAAAACCTAAACTATTATTACTTTACATCTATTACTTGAGGGAGAGGAAACCCACTAGGCACCTCACAAAGGATCATCTAAATCAGCAAATTGGATGTAAAAAACGTGTTTGGGAAATCTATTTTTTATTCTGGTGGGGTTTATGGGTGCTTTGCCTAGATTGTATTGAGATATTTGTGTAATTGTTGCCATATTATTGTAGAAATTATATGATAATTTTGTGATGTGGTGTATGATAGGTTTTATTTGAATTTCTTTATGAAGTTGTTTGTTTGAAATAAACCAGGGTGCTTTGGTTATTGTTCGTAGGAATTTGTTCTGTATGACCTGTATTTTATGTATATTAGTTTTTGCTGCATTGATCCAGACAGGGCAAGCATAGAGCATTAAGGGTCTAATTATGGATGTATATATGAGTTTGGCATTTTCTATTGTTATTTTACTATGGTTGTTTATTAATGGTTTTAATTGAAATAGTTTGACTTTTGTTTGTTGTGTTTTAATGTTTATATGTTCTTTCCAGTTGAGTTTAGTGTCTAGATGCAGACCTAGATATTTCACTGTTTTGCTTTGTGGAGTCCAAGGAATGATGTTATTTCCCAGTGTGAGAGGTGGTGGTGTTGATATTGTTTTTAGTGAAAATATTTTTGCAGTTGACTTAGATGGGTTTAGTTTAATTTTCCATTTGTGTGACCATGAATCTATTAGATTTAGATGTTGCTGTAATGTGTTTCTTATTGTGTCTAGTGATATGTTTGAGCAATACAATGCTGTATCATCTGCAAATTGTGCTGTTTTGACTGTGTTGGATGTAGGGATATCAGCTGTGTAGAGATTAAATAGCACCGGTGATAAAGGGGAGCCCTGAGGAAGTCCAGCATATATTGGTTTGGGGTTTGAGAGATGATTATCTACTGACACTGAAAAGGTTCTGTTGCTTATGAAGCTATTGATGATGTTGGTTAGGTATTTGGGTGTGCCATTGATTCTTAGTTTGTACATGAGACCTTGATGCCATACTCTGTCGTATGCTTGGGAGATATCTAGAAAGGTTGATATAGTATGTAGTTTTCTTTGGAATGCTGTATGGATATGTTCTGTGATTCTTAATAATTGATGTGTGGTTGATAACTTTTCTGTGAATCCAAATTGGTGTCTGGGGATGATGTCATTTTTATTGAGGTAATTACTAAGTCTTTTCTGAATAAGTTTCTCGAGAATTTTTGATAACGAGGGTAACAGGCTGATTGGTCGATAATTTTCTACATTAGATGGATGTTTGTTAGGTTTTGGAATGGGTATTACTATTGAGTGTTTCCATAAAAGTGGGTAGTAACCTATTCTTAATGAAGAGTTATAAATATTATTTAAGAATGCTATGGCTTGATGTGGCAGATTTTTTAGGATTTTGTTGTTTATTCTGTCATGTCCTGGAGCCTTCTTTTTAGGGAGTGTTTTTATTATGTTTGTTATTTCCTGAGGAGATATGAATCTAATTCTGGAGGGTACATTATAATTAGGAGCTGTTGCTATCTGTGTGATTGTTTGGTGTTGAATGTGTGGGAGTGAGTCGTTTGGTTTGAATGTATCTGCAAAATGATTTGCTAGTGTTTCAGCTTTTTCAAAGGGTGAGAATTTTTTCCCTGTGTTGGTATTAAGTGGAGGAATGGTATTTTTTTCTTTAGTATTTTATTTTTAAATTGCCACAGTGTATTGTTACTTGAGCTTAATGTTTGAATCATGGTGTTGTATTGTTGCTGTTTGTGTGTGAAAAGTGTTTTTTTGGTAATATATGTTAATAGATTAAGTTCCTTTTTAATTTCAGGGCGTCTAGTGTAATTCCATAATCTTCTTGTTTTATTCTTTATGTGCATTAGATTTCTTATGTTATTGGGTAGTTCATTGTTTTTATTCTGTGTTTTTGTAGGTGATTTATTTGGTTTACTATTCTCTAGTTCTCTTAATATTATGTTATTGAGTATTGTGATTGCTTGATCTATTTCTAGAGGGGTACTTAATATTTTGAACTTTGGGGTGTTTATTTTAACATTATTTTTAAATATTTGCCAATTAATTTTGTGAGTATTGAGTTGTGGAGTGGGTGAGTGTGTGGGGAGTGACTGTTGTGTAGTGATTATTACTGGTAGATGGTCTGAGTCCATTTCATGGTGTACTGTGGAGAAAAACTTTTGTTGCATATTTGTTATGCCTATGTCTAACAGGTCAGGGTTCCTATAGTGATCAAATGGGTAGTAGGTTGGTTCATTAGGGGTTATGAATCTTAATTTGTTGTTGTTTACTAGCCGTAGTAGTTGTGTCCCAGCTGAGTTATTGTTTTTACATCCCCACTCTGTATGTTTTGCATTAAGATCACCTAGGACTATTGTTGGGGTGTGTTGATCAATAATACCAATGAAATTGGTATGCTGAATTTTCCCATTGGGGGGCTTATATGCTACTATAAGTGTAGTTTCCAGATAGCTGTTATTAATAAACTTAATTGCTGCTTTTTCGATTCCTGGGGTTGGTGGTAGTATTATTGGATAAAATGGTATTGTGCTCTTTATTAGTATCATTACTCCTCCTCCATTAGAGTTTGGTCTGTCTGCTCTGATTGCTTTATAATCTGGTATGCTGAATTTTGTACTATTGTTTAAGTGTGTTTCAGTTATACATGCAAAGTCAATTTTCTTATCTTGCATAAAATATTTGAGTTCGTTAACTTTGTTGATTATACCATTTGCATTCCAATTGAGTATGGTTATCTTATTAATTTGTGTTTGTTGTGTAATTGTTATTAATGTATGCTGAGATAGATGAATGGATATTATTTATTATGGTTGGAATAATTGAGTTGATTATATTGATTATGTGAGTGGCTATTGTATTGATCAGGGAGTTGAGAAAGTTATTCTCGCTCGAGTGTGTTTGACGATTTCGATTTTGGGAGTTATAGAATTGATTATTATGTTGTTCTGTGTTTGTGTGGTTAGTGTGTGTAAAGTTTGGGATATTTTGAGTGTTAGACAGTCTGGGGAAATTAGCTTGGTTATTTTGGGGTGGTGCTGATGATGACCCATTGATTCTAGATCTAATTGGAGGATCTTTGAGGTTAGGTTTTTGGCTTATTTTTTTATAATAGGGGCATTCTACTGTTCTGAGGTCTGCTCTGTGGTTTCCTTGACAGTTATAACATTTAAATGGTTCATTTTTATGGGGGCAAGTTGCAGAATAGTGATTTTTGGAACAATAAATGCATGCTATTTTATGATTACAATTATTTTTTGTATGGCCAAAATCTAGACATCTCATGCATTGAATGGGGCCTTTAGGTCTTTTTCTCCTTTCAGCTTTTACTATTAGATTACAAATTTGTCTTATTTCTAAAATATTTTCTATGTTTTCTTCCCCGTTGAATTCAGCTGCTATTACTGGAATTGGATTACTGTCTTTTCGTAGTCTAGTAACTTTAACGAGTGATGGATGTTTTTCTTTTAATTCAGTGTAGATTTCCTCTTCTGTGATGGATGTGTGAATATTTTTAAATACAACTGAGAATTTCTTGTTTGCTGGGTCCTTGTAGGTATGAAACTGTCTTCCTGTGTTGATTAGATATTTGGTTATGTCTCTGAAATCACTGACTTTTTCAGGTTGTATTTTTACTTTATTATTTATGAATTGAAGTGTGAAACTGTTTGTTACTTTTGTATTGATTTCCTTGCTGAAATTCGTGATGTTAGTTATATTAGCTACATAAATTGGTGGGATTTTAACTGATTCTGACACACTTGGCGAGGTTTCATTAACGTAACTAAACCTATTTTGATTGTTGGGATCTGGTATTTTGTTCAGTTCTTCAAATCTGTTGTAAGTTCGGACCGAATAACTATACTGGGTTGAACTGTCTATGTTGTCTTGTTTTGAATGCAGGTTAGACCTTTTGGTGTCGTTAGACGAGGTATCACCATCTGAAGGACGCTTTAAATTTTGCCCTGCGGCATGTTGGCCTGAAGCGTTACCTTGTAGAGTATCCGGGTTTTGCTGCTCCATCGATGTCTGTTGATTTGGTTGACGTTCCATTGTCGTTTGACTTGGTTGAGATTCCATTGATGTAACTTCGTCACTGACGGTTGCCGTTGTTTGTTCGTACAGCATCGATGTGTTTAGGTCTGGGATGGAATAATCACTGTTGAGCGTTATTAACGCATTATTGATGAGCTGCCCGGTTGTCGGGCAGTATCCATTGTACATAATGCGTAGCACTCACTAGTGGACTGTTTCCACAGACCACAAGATTTGCGCTGGTTCACAATTTTTACTAAGTCGCACGGTTATCACTGGTCACACCGACAAGAACGATCCGTTCGGTTCGACAGTCGAGCGCGGAATGTGAACACTATGGTACGCAACCTATCGCAACTGAGCATTTTACTAGTAAGCACGTTTGTGCACACTTGTGACACAATTGTCTATAATTTTGACATCACAATTATAGACAACTTTACACGTCATCTTGCTAAATTATTGAGCAAGAAGGCAATATCTTGAATTTTCTTATAACTAAAAACGTCGCTTACCTCGGAAGCTTCTTCCTTTCGGAATTCAAAACTATTTATTTGATCTCCATATTATCTACAGGAAGTGCGATAAAGGCTTCGGCAGGCACTAACCAGGTACACACATGGTAATTTAATGTGAACGTTCCGGTTTAAAAAAACTTCTAACTAATGAGTAAATGATGTATTATGACCGATAAAACACACAGAATAAACAAAAGGTGTAGAATTAAAATCAAGATTCAAACATTTCAACTTCAATGAAATATGTTACTATTATTGACTGTCTCACTTTTATAATTCTTTGCCACTCAGAACGCACGACTTATCATGCAAATTCAGATAGCATATTGGATGCACTGCTAGGAGATACGCAATGCTATATCTCCCGAAAACATGTAAGGAACCACATGCGGGCCTCTTGAAATGTCGCCCACATGACTGACATCAGTGAACGGCGGATGAGCAGCTCGCGTGCTGCTCTTCAAGGTTGCGGGTATAATTGAAGCCCTGTTGACCCAAAGTCCCGAGGAGCGTGGCACTGGGGCAAAACATGATGCGGAGATTCCAGGGAGTTCTAACACGGCAGGCGAACTTTGCTCTGGTCAACGCGGAACCAGATACGCCAGTCTCACGACTAAATATAGGATTTTCATGCACTATCAAGTCCTAAAATATGCATGCCAAAGGCTGCGATTCAATACTTGTTACATATTGTTTAGAATTATACAGTCCAATGGTAAATAATACATTAAATATCATTGTTAAAATTAATGTTCCTTTCCTTGTGATGCTCAGTATGGTCTCTAATTGTATAGAAACAGTTATGCAGCAGAAACGATTTCACTTTGGATTTCAACTTTTCTATTTAATCAAAAAGCCAAATATGCACAATTCACGGCGAAAATTACCTTTCTACGTAGTAAGATGTATCAGGGGGATACGTAGAGGACATATTTTACGATTCCCTCAGTTCGCACTTAAAAAGTCAGAAAAAATATTAACTCATGTGGGTGAATCTGGGAATTCACAGTCCGTTTAGGCGTGCCATTGCACGAAGTCATTACCAAGCAGGATGTACACGATGGTTGGTTATTAGTGATTCCGGGCACGTCAACTACTGACGTCATTAGTCCCGTATGTGCATGTTCTTCATCGGGAGTTGGTGGTGATCTTCCCCCGCTGGATGGCGAGATCCGGCGCCGACCTACCGTCGACTAGCGGGGTTTTCCTCGACCAGGTATCTCCCATCAGCGGGGCACCGTTCCAGCGGGGACAAGAGCTCGGCTCCCGACCAATCTCCCGGCGTGTGTGGTAGTGTGCGTAAAGGGTGAGGATAGGACAAGAAAGAGGAAGGAAAAATTGCGCGCGGTCCGTGGCCCATTTGTTAGGAAACCGCTGCGGCATTCGCCTGGTGTTGATCGGAGAAACCACGGAAAACTACCGATCAGAGCAGCTGGCCTCTACAATTCTCCTCCAGACAGCGACTGATTTCGACCTTAATGACAAGCTAGTGTCGAAAATCTTGCCACTGTCGGGCTTTGAACCTAGGACCTCCCGGTCAGAAGCACTGCAGTGACATCAGTTGATGCACTGAGTCACCTCTCCCGGTGGATGCAGACGATGTCGCGGAAGTATGGACCCATTTCATCGATGCATTTGTCGCCAATCCGGTACGCAGCCGCTCGCTAAGGCCTTCCCATTGTAATGCAGCATTGTATTGTTTAGTTGCTACTGAACAAAACCGTAAAGGAAATATTTGGAATGTGTATTTCACTTTATGAAAAGAGAGTTAGTTACAAACTACCGATGATGAGGAAGGAAAGATCGCTCCTTGTTCGTGGCCCATTTCTTAAAGTACTGCGTGGGCATTCGCGTTGTATTGATCGGAGAAACTACAGAAAAATACCGATCAGAGCAGTGGACCGCGACAATGACGACGACGACGCACATAAGGGTATTGTGTGTAAAAAGCTGGCCAAAACTATTTCTTTGCTAGAACTTATTTAAAATCCGTTAATATGTATATTTATGCAAGTTTACATATTTTGGAGAGAGGAACTACTTAAAAAGGCTTACAACACAAATTAATGAATTTGGGTTAGTTCATGGGGTAAGTAAAAACGCTACTAAATAGTTCTGGTTAAATGTGTTACACTAGTCTACTAAAGACTATAATTCTCTAATTCCCGATATTCCCAGTCGCTAATATTCATCATCATCATCATCATCATCATGATCATCATCATCATATATTATTCTTCTTCTTCATTTTCGTCTTCTTCTCCATCTTATACTTTTTCCATCTTCTACGTCTTCTCCATCTTCTACTTCTACTTGATCTTTTTTCGCGTAGCTGAAAGCTTATTATTGCCTTCCGCACTTTTAACCCTCTTTTCGGAGATTTCGACATCTCTTTCAAAACAACAAACACGTCTGTTTTACCAGCAGCTCTTAAACTCATTTGAGCTGAAAAAGTCATTGAGGATTCTGGTACTTGCTTCCGTAACTTGTTTGTTTGTTTTTTCCCGTCGTTTGTTGCGGTCACTTGAATCTCCGAATTCCTTTCTCGGTCGACCCGCCTTTTGTTTAGTCCAAATTGGGAATTTCACTGCACCGATCAGCATATTTTCTTTATTTTTTAAAATCTTCCTTCCATTTTAATGCAGCTGCCGATTTTTCTTTGAATTCAGACTTGAAGAACCGTAATTTACCTTTAAATTTGTTCACTTTTTTCGATAGACAATTTGTGATTTTCAACAAATGATTCTCCATATATTTAATCTTATCAATTAAACGTTCAGAACACTGTTTGATGTAGAGTTCTCCTCTAGTCATCTCTTTAACACATTCTTCGACATCTACAACAACAAAAATCTTCTTCAATTCACGAATTTTGTTACGCAGCGCCGACTTTTAAGTAAAGTGACATAAACTAAAATTGTGAAAATAAGGGGGAATTTTTTTCTTCTTTAACGGTTAGAATATGAGCTTTACAAGAACTTATTATAAAAATTTTTGCTTGACATGTCCTGACACTATAACTAAAACACTAATATTTGATAAAAGTCAACTCAGACTTTCAATACATTATACGTTCACTTAAAATGTCTTAAATTATGTAAATATTAATCTTAAGTGGATCAGTTTTTAATTTAAAACACAGTACATACCGGAAACTTCAATATCCGTCTCGAATTAATACACTTCACAACTTTGAAAGCACTCTCGACGCGAATAAAGGATCCCTTTGTACGGAACTGCTGGTAGCAAATGCTGGCAGCGCATACAACGATTCACTTTAGACTGATGCGACAACGAAGAGAGAGACTGAGACTGAGACTAACAGACGACTGTCGTTATAGTATTACTCGGCATGCTGTGTATTCAGCTTACAGAAAATGGTGTTAGTTTTCTCGCATGTTAAATTTTTTTATTTCGGCTTTTCCAGCTTTTCTTATCAGCTTTTCTTACAAAATACCCCTATATGCGACGTTTGAATTCGACCTATGCAACACCGTCAGAACTCGAGCAGTAGGACCTCCCGGTCAGTGGTGCTTTGAGACATCGCAGCCGGCACTTCTAGTAATTGTGCAATATTATAACTCCCTTTATCATCAAACCCACTTCATGCAGCCCGCTTCAAATTTTCACATTTAACTCTACTAACAGTTCACTCACACGCCGCGATGTCCGGCTCGCGTGCGGGCCATCAAGGTCGTGGGCATTGTCGAAGCCCCACCGGCTGCGGAATCCCTAAGACCGTGGCTAACGAGAAGGGCATCGGATGACCGCCAGAGTTGACAGTCGCACAGAGGCAAACAACGATTTCGATTATTTCCGGACGAGCTCAAGGCCAGGGTCTGCACCGTTAAAACACCCAATGCAATTTCACCGCTAAGACCGCATTGCTGTTTCTCATTTTACAATATGCATATAATATAACAAAACATAATAAATATAATATAAAATTCAATATAATCATTCCTCATTACATTTAAAGTCGACCTTATTACATTTCAATGCTTTGCATGTTGTTTCTTATAATGCAAATTTTGTTTTGTTTGTTCATATGTTTACGTCCACGACAATTTTTCTTGATACAATGTTTATTAAGAGTATTAGAGACTAGTGATTAGGTATAGAACACAGTACAATGAATTCAATTGCAGAAGTGCCATTTTCATCACAACGTTTGAATTTTCAAAAATTAAGTTATGAATTTTTTCGAGTCTTCGTCATTCCGTTAAAAGTTTTTGAAAAAGATGACGTGTATTACCCGTGCATCTTTTCTTGATAGATGGCCGTCCTTCCCCTTCCCTGGTCCAATAAACAGATGAAGGTAAAAGCTCGCAGCGGTCATTGATGACAACTTTCCAAACACATCTTCATTGACGTGAAACAGAAGATATTTGCTGTTGAAGACGAGAACTGTGTGTGTTTTTCTCAAACATCTAAAGAAGTGGCTGAGGCAGGTTCAGGACCTTCTCAAGAAACACCTCGTAGAACAAGTTAGGAGAACTTATAATGACGGCGAACACAAAATTATTGAGAAAATAGCCAAGGCATTCGAGTTGGAAAAGGGAACAAGATTTTGATATATTCTGTATGTAATCTTTGGATCGGAATTTGATTACACTTGAGCAAGTATTTCAACAATACGGAGAATAAAGATTAAAAGGGCGAATAATCTTTTAAATTTCCCCAGAAACGCTTGAAAAAAAGGCACAAATCAAGACCAATTTATCATACTCTATGTAACCATATTTTGTACATATTTTCACGAACTTTCCGAAAATCTTCGAGTTAAAGAATGATTCAGAGTAATTCACTTCAAGCTAACCAATTCAGTGTGCTCCTCAGGTCAAGTAATTTACGTCTGGCATTACATTGAAATGTAGATTTGAATGTCATTTTCCAGAGATTTGCAATGCTTCAAAAATTCTAGAGGCCGATTTTGTAACTATGTAATATCCTTATTCTACTCGCATTTCTCTAAGCCATTGGTCAAGAAAAGTTGCGCGGTTATTAGAATGAAGGTTGCGAAATTGTATTACTTAACCATTTCACTTAATACGGGAAAGCATGCAGTAGCACTACTACTTGCATTCTTATACAATATTTGGCATATTGCATAAGCATACACAGCTCCTGCAAAAGGAACTGAAGGGAAGCATTGATTTGTGTTGAGTCGTTCAATCTTATCAAACTCTTCGAGACCCTTTGTAGTTCTCTCAAAGACTTCCTCTCCTTTGCTGAGTCTTGACGATTTTCCAAGATCTTGTTTGTTACTTCTGAAGCTACCAATCGATCTCGTATTCTGTCCACTTTTCTTCTTGCTTTCCATCTTACCGAACATTGTATCGTTCTCTAGTGAGATGTGGCAACCGGTTTACCCGTAGTAAAATAATTATGTATGGATAATATTAGACAAAAAGCTTCGCGTCTGATAACAGATACGTTTGAATTGTGGTGCTGGACACACATTTTAAGAATAGACCGTGAAGAGACGGAGTGATGAAGTGAAAAATAGGACAATGGAAAGTTTTGCATTGCTTCCATACCAGCGGTCGTCCACATATGAAACGTGACCTGTATTTGCAAATGCATTTAACGGGCGTTGCCCCTAGTGCCTTGAGTTCAGTGGGAAGCGTGTTAACAAGCGCTTGTCAGACTTCTCCCGCCGGCAGGGGGAGATTCCATTTCAATGCCAATACGATCTTCGCTCCTAATTGCATTCGTAAAGAATTCGGGAAAAGAGTGCATTTACATACACACGTCACGTTTCCTATTATCAATTATTCATAAGACGACTTCAAAAAATATTTTAGGAGCGGGGACATTTTTAAATTCAATTCATTTATTATAATTCAGTAGTTCATTACTTTCAATTTTTATATTGTTGTGTTAATACCAAGAATGACCAGTTTTGATGGATATATGCTATAACATAAGTTAAATAGTATAAATAATACTTAATAAATAAATAAATAAATAAATAAATAAATAAATAAATAAATAAATAAATAAATAAATAAATAAATAAATAAATAAATAAATAAATAAATAAATGTCTTTATTGGTGGCGAGGCTCAGGCTATTTAGCCTGCTCTTCCGACTGACCACTTTCAGAATTTATATTACAATAGTACATAATAAAAGAAGTCATTCAATGAAAAATACGCACGCAATTTGGATGAAGATTTTCACATGGATGACAGGAGTGAAAGCGAGAGAGGACGAGCTTGATAGGAAATCGGGAAAGAATCGGGATGAATGGAACGGTAGAGAGAAAGGAAAGAAAAAAAGAAAGAAAAGGAGAAAGAGAACCAGTGAAATGTTAATAAGTTATGTTAATTGGTTCATTGAGGTTTTGAAGAAGCTAAAATTGCGTACGTATTTTTGAATTATCCCTAGAAAAACTAGAACGGGAGGGAATCTCGTCAGCATACAAGCGAAGACACATCAAGTCAAGAGTTCAAGCCCTGAGAGAAACTGAAAGCATTGAGAGATAATGGTAACGGATTTTGCGTATATTTCATAATATTAACAATAATCATTATTATATGATTAAGTGTCGTAAAACTATTTGGTTCTTAAATAAAGTTAAAAAAAATAAAAATGTGGATATAATCAATTTGTTTTTAGGAAATATTAACAGTTAAAATATTCCACAAACTATAAAATTGGAAAATTTTAAGAATTAAGGAAATTTTTACCGTTTAGAGTATTCCCAAGACCCGAAAACCCGACCCAACATCTCTCACCCGTAAGCCAACGATTTATTCTACCTTTATTCCTGGGACTGCAAGCAAGGGACCATCCCGGCATGCGCCTTAAGCGATTGAGTAAACCCAGGTAAACCTCAATCAGGATGGCGGCTTAAGGCCAAGACACAATACGAGTAAACAATTTCAGTGCACACAAACCACAAAGAAAGAAAAAAAAACGACAGTAATTTGAATTAAATATTATGTCTAAATGTACGGCGCAGTTTGTAAGAGATGAAGAACTGGAACAGAAATATTGCAAATTAGTGAAACACATGTAGACAAAATTAAAAGCATATCATTATAATATTTTGAATTCATACAAATATGAGGAAATGCTCATGCAGAATCACACAACAAGGTACGCATACATCTGCGTACTGCAATAAAAGTGACGTATGAGATAAAGGTTTGTTCATGTTATTTAAAAATGATTGAAAGAGTGTACTAGTAGATTATAGAGACATATAGCTAGGTTATAAATATGTAATATGTGTTTTGTGTATTTCTGAATTATCGGTTCTTCCAGATTTTCTGCCAGAATAATCAAAATATTTACATCCGTAATTTATTAAAGCAATGTTTAGTTTGTCTTGTATATAATTTACCTCGTGTCATACTTTGATGAAGATAGTATTTTGATACAATTGAATCGTGATTTTTAAAGGGAAATAAGTCCAATTTTTTCATAAAAAGAATTGAGATATACATTTCTTTATTCCTCAAGTTATAGACTAGTGTAAAAATGAAACTTGTACAGCCTAAATTATGTTTTCTATTGCCAACTAAAAATTCTAATGTCTGGAAAAGAAAGAAGTCCAGGACTAGTTTCTGATTCTCACACAGAAGAACTAGTATTATGAACTAGGAAACGCCTAAATGGTTCATTACAACAGTAAAAATCACTGAGAACATCATAGACTTCAAAATCTGGTGGTCAAACTGAGTCTCTTACCCAACGAACATTGTCTCCTGCGAAGCCTCTTGCAAACCAAGTCTCTTGCTCGTTCTGGCAGCCCTCATTGTGAGACGGATGGGACTCTTTCCAAGTAAAGGAGCAGAATATTTTTGTTACCTCGTGGCACGTGAGTACATATATTGATGGACTTATCAAGAACTCATTCATGTTGTCCAAAAGGAAGACACGTTCTGATTTTCCTTTCAAGAAAGGTTATGTCTCAGCTGTTCTTCCAACCAACAGAAAGAAAATAACAGATGTTGAAAAATTAGTCAAATACATCCCACATGAATATCTCCATTTCTACCAGAATGTTTTGACATAGCCCAGAGTCAAGAGGAAATCGATGATGAGTAGACGCTGAAATTATTTAGTAAGAGTATTTTTCATGACTATATACCATAATATGTCAATTCACATAATGATTCTATTTATTTTATGATTATATTGTCCAAAAATAAAGAAATAAATAAATTCTTTATTAAATATACGTGTTTCATAATTACTTTATAAAAGAAATACGTCCAAAGTATAAATACTCTTCTGTGCATCAGAGAAATGCAGATTTGAAGTTACAGAGTAGCCCAAATAATTAATAACGACTAGTTCCACAACTTTTGGGTAGAACATAAATGTCCCAAATGCCAACTGTAGATGTTATTAAGTTTTTTGTTTTCCTCAGAAGAGTGGAACAAGGACCTATTTCCCTTTTCAAATCACCCATTCAATTGTTTTATTGAGTATTTAATTTTTTTACCTCTCGGAAAGCAATTGCTTTTCGGTACATTGAACGGATAGTGCTTGAGATGAGTGCTTGTCGCAAGGATGTCAGAAAATTTGGAATCTTGAAAGTAACCTGCTTTGCATAATAAACCATTAGCATTAACATGAAAAAGAAACGACGTTCTGGAACCGGTGTGGTCAACCCATTAAAAATTCGAAGCGTGTAGGTAGTTCGAAGACATCACACACCGGATGAAGTTTCCTTGATGAATCGGTGCATTTTGTAGCGTGACAACATTTGAGATTTCCTCCCACTTTGGGGTTAATAACTTTTTGACATTGTTTCTTGAATATTCAATCATGTAGAATAGGTGTTTTCACCAGGTCATGTAATATGTAATTACTCTCTAATTAGATTGCACGTCAGTTTTGATAGAAGGCTGAGGATCTGAACTTCCCTTCACAGAGCGACGAGAACACAAATACTTACACCTAAAACAATTCGTCTTCATAATAATGAATTTATTACATATTGAATCATTATTACAAAATACTAATAATAATTTTCATACTATTTTGAAAGGCCTTTATAGAAATGAATAAATTAATGACTTCCATTACTGAACAAAATTTGAAACAAAAGAACATGTATTCCTTTTGTAGAATTAAAAGAAGAAATAATAGTTGCAAATTCCATATTTATTGTCAAATCCATTCAATCAAATTATTTGCGAAAAGGTTGTTCCTGGAACCATTTAATAATCGCATATCGCTTGCGTTGTGCAATTTCCCTACCTTGTATACGACAACTTGTTTTGAAAATGGAAATTTATATTCTAAATTTATTTACCCGTTATTTGGTCTTGCACAAAAATTGTTCATTTCTTAATCCATAGAAAATTCAAGGATTTGTTTTTAATATCTGCGCCTTTTTTTAGAAATAAAAATGATAACTTCAAAGTACAAGCACAATTAGATTAAGATGTTAATGCTTTGTATGGTAGTAATACTATTTGTTCCAGAACACTAAAAATATCAGCAGCACACCATTATTCACATTTTATAATTATTAATGAAACTATTTTGATGAGAACATCGTAATGAAAGGAGTGTCGCTTATGTATCACGAGGTGTTAGTCGAGAAATTGTCGACGGACAGCGAGGGGCAGGCACTAAGGACGGTTGCTGTTTGTCTATTTTCTAGAATTTTACTTGAACGTCTTAGAGTAATTGAGAAGCAACTAATCGAAACGCATTTTGTCCACTAATAGAATTTTAATTTAATGTCTTAAAATGCGGTTTGAATAAATCTGAAACCCGGAGGGCGTAGGACGTATTAAAAACTACACTATTTCTCATTAAACTCAATTTTTCCCCATTAGTGGACAGTATACGTTTTGATTAGTTGCTCCTCAATTAACGAAACGAGTGGATGAAGTGGGGTATAATTGTAAGTGAGGTATGTTCAAGAAAACGACCGACGATAGGAGCGAGTTGTCTTATTTTCTAGAAGTACCAGAGGACATGTTCAATTCCTCACGGAAGGTGGAATCTTCCTTTTGTTTTTTGTTTAATTTCGGAATTTTTTTAAAATCTCTCTTTTCGACTTCTCTGGGATTAAATTCTGAAATTATCTCTTGACCTCTTGCCCTCTCCAACTGAAAGTCTTCAGAGTACGATCTTGATTTTCATTAGGCTTCTAAGTTAACAAAGGGCAAAATACAGTACCTTTTTTTATTTTACAAGACGATAAATTGGGGGTTTGCGGTAGGAACCTTCCTCCAAAAGGAGGAGGGGCTCGGGTTAGACATTAGCGTGTTTATATTTCAAATGCCAATAACTTTTTTTAAGAGGCACGTAAAGTAAATTACATTATCCTATATCAATAGCTTGTAATGTCACCTTCAAAATAATGTAATGGTTAGAAGACTTACCGATGAAGTAGTGAAATCAGGCAGCTGAGAATAAGCACTTCAAAAATCTTTGCTTTTTACTGTTCGGACTAATGGCCGAACAATGGACTAATGTCCGGTAAGAAGTGAAAATGATAACACTACCGCTTGACACGGCCTCGGATTTGCAAAGACCTACTATTTTAGTGCGTTTCCAACAGGCAACAGCACTCTACAGAGCTGTCAATGAAGGGGCTCGCATTAGGAACCGGGCCCGGATTTCGGTACTCTCCTCTACTTATTGAAAATATTCCGGATTAAATATTAGAAGAAACTCACAAAACCATGAAATCATACTTTCCACACAAAGTAAAGACAGATATGGAAGAGAAAAAACATGTATAAAAATTGGGAATAAATTTAAAAGAAGTGTCACTTCTGACTCATTTTGTGGCGTACTATTTAGAAAGAATAAACACAACTGACGTTTATATTGTTTGCATTTGTAATATGTTAAGACCAATTTTTTTACATTAAAGCATATAATTATTTACGTTAAATATGTTATATTATTTCATTAGTCAGCTAATTTTAATCCATCGTTTGCTTTATTCCATTCCATCAATCTTGCTTTATTCCTTCATTCTTTAAATGTAGTTTGTGGAAGTACGTAATCTCTAATATACATTTTTGTTCATGTTTCATGGCCAACTGCAAATACTTTTACCACGTCTGTGCTATAATGGTTTAATTAAATGATTTTGATCCTTTTTTTTTTTAATTCTCATTGGTAGTTGTTGAAGTTTTAATTGCAGGGTAGAGCTTTAATTCCAATTAATATAATGATAATCAATGAATTTTCATAAAATTAATGAGTATATTTAGTTAAATAAACGAAAAAGAAAGTTACTCGTTTGTTTCAAACAACGTTTTTTTTTTTGGTTTTCGAAAAGGAGTAAACTGTAAATAAAGTCATAATGCAACTAATGCTATAATTCTTTAGAGCACTAACACTATAATGAGGCTTCTTATAGCATCCATTTGAGTACGTCGTAAATTAGAATAATATTAATCAATCTTTATGTGTTTAATAATTAACTTGAGGTATATTAGCAGTTGACCTATGTGATCTGAGTTATATTAGTGCGCTAGAGATATTAGATGATTGTTTGGAAGGGATTTTTTGAGGATAAATGAATAAAGGATAAATGTTGTAGAGGTATAATATAATGTCAAGCCATGGCGATATTTTTAAAAACTTTATTTTATCAAAACCGTAATTACAAAACACAAATTCATTGTTAATCTTAATTTACTTCATATTGCAGGTTTGCGAGTTATTTTAATGTGATGCTGTAAAAGAAAACTTTCAAACATACAATGAAATATAATACATTCAAATTTGTTCCAATAGGTTTCCCTTGAATGACAGGTACAGTTATTTAGAGAATAACCACAAGTTGTTCATACAATGCATTAATTTGTGTATTTTCCTTTTATTTCAACCTTTTCATAAAATTAAAATATTGGAACATGTGGAAAACAATACCTGTCATTACTATCTACGTGGCCCTGATTGTACTAGCTAAATATTGGTCTCAAAAACAGCGACTGCGTAAAAACGTTCAGTTGCAGCGCCCACATTTTAATAACCAAAGAGTAGCGTTTTTTGGAGTCTCATTAGAATGCGCGCTGCGAGGCCTCGCGTTTGTTCTAATTGAAATTATCCCCACAAAAGTTAATGTTGTGTCATAGAAAGGGTTCCCTAAAACAAAAACAACGTACTTTTGTACAAAATTGTACGCGAACGCGTTTTTGATTTTACGTAAATTCAATATTTGATCTAGGTTGGCTGCATACCATACCAATTACTTCCACATCAGTGCTCTGTTTAGTGAATTTCGCTATGTTTAATTGTTTCGTGTTACGATACACATTCGGCGTGCGACTATGTGACGCTCGGACCACAGGATTGAAGATGGTGTGGTCGTGATCGTCTTTGTGGGTGGGAGCGTCAGTCTGATCAGTGTCAGTTGAACGCTCTTTAGTTTCAGACACTTTCATCACAAGTCACTGTCGTTAAGTGTAATACGTTTTAAACTCTGGTGTATCATCTATTATAATTTTTCCACGATGATCTAAACGATTATACACAACGCACACAATTTAAATATCTCACATAGAGATTTCAAACGACGGATATGTTTTGTATGGACTTAGTTTTGTAGACCTATTATTTATTCTGACTTCAAATCATAAGAAATGAGAGACGTTCTCAAACGTATTCATATTTATTAACACTGTTGATGATAAAAATGGAATCTTAAAAAGGAAAATTATTGTAAATTTAAACCTATTATATTTCTTCAAAAGTAACAAACGTGAAAGTGTAAACTTTTTTACTTACCTTAATTTCTTTAAACTTGTTTTGCAGCACTCATTTCTGAAAGAAAAAATTTAATTATAAAATATGTCTTAAAGGAAAAAGTAGCATATTTAAATAACATTTGTTTTAGCTTCTTTTTTGTCTGAGCACCTAGATGTACTACTGATTTTACAAATAACGAATGTAATGAGCGTGTGTATCTGCAAATTCTTCTGCAGGTAATATACGGTAAGAATTAATTTCTAATGCCGAGGATCTGCAAATTAAATAATTATCTTTAAATGTTTCGCCTATAAATGTATCGTTAAATTTCATTGTTTAATTTTAATTGTGCCAAAAACGTTCACGGAGGTGCGACCACGCACTTGATATTTCCCATAACCTCAAAAGAAATATTGCTATGTGTAATCGAAAATAAAAGAACGTCACATCTCTTTGTCAATGCAAATATTGCATTTTCGTGAGTTTCATGTGCAGTTGTTACATGAACAAGTCATCGCTCATGTAATAAAGAAACCTATTATAACTATCATTCATTACCTATACACACGAATTATCACCAACCTACTAGTGGTACTATGTCGCACACATCATCCATTCCCGTGTTTTGACCCCTCTAATTCTTGATCTGTTACACTCATTGCTTACTACGCATCCAGTCCGGTGGGAGTAGGGTGGGAGAGAGTCAGTTTTTCCATCCGGAGTTTTTTCCCGAGGCCGAAATGCTGGCGGGCGCCGCTCCGGTGGCTAGCATCGTGAAATGGATGTTCCCAGCCGCCATATGGTAAACAAGGCGCCGGAGCCTCATTAGATGCGCCTAGAGAGCGGCCGGTGAGGGGGGCGGGGCGGGAGCGGCGGCACCAGCGGCGATGACGGCGGAGGCGGCGCCAGGTAGCCGTACATTCTTCCAGGACGCAAAAACCGAACGGAGGATGTTTGTCAGGATTAATTTCTGTCCTGTAAGACAGGTTTAAGGTATTTAGGGAATATCTTGATAAAAAGTGTCGGGCCGCAGAAAATGTCTGTGGTCGGGCAGGGGCAGGAGAGCGAGGCAGGGGGAGCGAATCCCAGCCACCACGCCCACGCCAAGTCTGCGCCCGGAGGAATGAGATCGAGGATGCGAGAACGGCGAACTTTAGAGTACGTTTGTTGGCAAAGAGGGTGACACTTTTCTAGTTAAGAGCAATTTATTTTTGGAACAATTCAAATTGAACCGTACTCATCAGAAATTGAACTGTGAACAACTGCTTCAGAATGCTTTTATTTGAAATTCAAATTCTACACAGTTGTGGGTAAGTGCTTGATTCAAAGGAATCACAAAGGAAAACTTTGAAACAAGAACTGTCACTGTCTAGTCAACAAACACATTTATATGTATTGATTCGAGTTCATTTTTGTCAATGTGTTGCCATTCTGTTGTTAAACAAAACTACAAGAACATAATAACTAACAGAAAAAAGCTAGCATTTTATTAGCTCTTTGACGAAAACACATTTGCTACGTGGGTATTGAATTCCTAAGCAGAACTTCTTTCAGAACTCTAAATGTCAGCTAACGAGTTTTATCAAATTAAAACAACTGAATAGAACCTATTTTCCATCGCTTATGAATCCCATCCCAATTGCCGCACTAACACACCACTGTTCCGGCTTCTCAGCGATCAGCAGCCCTCTCCGACACGACCCGACGGGAGTAGAAAGAGAGCTCCTCGGAGCGAGAGGACGCTCAAAGAGTTTTCTCCTCGCGAGGACTCGGTTCCGCCTGCCCATGGGCGCCCCGCGCCCGCGCCCACTTCGTTTGCGACGCCTCGGCGCTTTGTGCGTCCGCCACCGGTCGCCGCGGGGCAAGGCGCTCGGTCAGAAGGTCGACGGGGCTTCTGAGGTTGGCACAGGAGCCATGCTCCCCTTAGTTAGTTTGAAAGAGAAAGACAAAAATGCATTCAATCCGGCGATAAAAAATGAATAATAATGATTTAAAAGTTTGTATGACATTATTATTATTATTATTATTATTATTATTTATTATTATTATTATTATTATTATTATTATTATTATTATTATTATTATTATTATTATTATTATTATTATTATTATTATTATCATCATCATCATCTTATTAGCATATTTGAATGAATTGCACAGATATACAACATCAAAGCACAATACATCTATTTTTTTTAAATAATTTATAATACATTGTTTCCCATGAATTTCCGCACTATTCTTGTTGTTGAAATAACAACTGCCTTCTGCATGGGTTTGTACAGGTCTTCATTCAAACCCAGTTGCTTAAGGCCCCAAATCAGACTCCTAGGGATGACTCCGGTGCTTGAAACAATTATCGGGATAATGTTGACTGTTTTCGTATTTATTATTATTATTATTATTATTATTATTATTATTATTATTATTATTATTATTATTATATTTCTACTTCACGACTAGAATTATTATGAATCGATTGAATATAAAATCTACTCCAGATTGGATCGAGTTTCCTAAAGAGTAGATGTAAGGACTATCGGAGTCTACAATACTTTGCGCAAAATGTGGGCTGTTTCCAATAAAGCAATTTTTTTACTTTCCAGTCTTTTGAATGACGTGGGAGTTTAGCCATGTTATTACTCACATTTTGGGTAACAAATCCCAAAGCTCTGATGACTATCGGGACGACTTGTACTTTTATGTCCTATATTCGGCTGATTTTGATTTCCAATTTTTTGTATTTAAGACGTTTCTCTCCACTTTCGTAACAACGTTTTGATTAAACAGCACAGCCTCATCTAGAAATAGACACCTTCTTTCCTCCAAATTCCGGATAACAATATCTGGATTGATTGCAGCTATCGTGCGATCAGTGTAAACTTGTTGGTCGTACAGTATTGTACTACAATAGTTGGATTCGCTAAATACATATACAATACAAGTGTACAATAATATGTTACATACAATACATTTCCTATATCTCCCTACCATACTAATCATTTCATCATTGTCCTCAAATATCCATCTCACCATATCGTCAACATTCCACCTTCCCATTATTCCTTCCTCAAAAACCCGACATCTCTCTGATTTATGTTCTCAGTCTTCCTCCCCCAGCTCACAGATCCTATGTTTTTCCTCACACTATTTAGTCAATATCTACTCGGGGTAGTTTCATTTTCTTACCTATATCTTGCTATCCTTCTGTCGTTTTCCTAACATTTTTTTCTTTCAAGTAATTAGGAATATCATCTAACTGAATAATTTTATCCCATTTGTTATAAAAATGAGTTTCTTATCTGTTCATAATCTTCTTGAAATGACATCTTTATTCCTTTGAATCAATTCCTTACTTAAATCAGTCCCTTCTCCGCTTAACCTTGATGACATGATAACTATGATGTGAGAATGAAGAAGACGAACAGAGCACACATACGATATACCTTACTACTTGTAGAATGTCCATTGCAGCAGCGAAATCAAAGGAGAACGCTGCAGAACGCGGTGACAGTCCTTTTCAGAGACTTCTTACTTGTGAAAATTTCTTAACCGCATGCGATATACTACCGTAAATACGGCGTTGAAATCGTGAAGTGAAAAGGAAAATCTATGATCTAGGAACGTATGCTTCGATGCGCTGACTAGGATTTAAGACCTCCCAAAATAGAGGCAACGAGGGGCGATTTTGAAATGTCTGTGCGTTATTTCCTTGTCTATATGTTGTACAGTTAGTTTACTGTAAAAATGAAAAAAATAGTTATGAGATTAATATTGGATTGCAAAATGACAATTGCGATGAGGTTAACTGGAAAAAGTTAATGATTGGGCTCGTATTTTCCAGATGTAATAATGTTTTCGCAATATTTCGAGGACGTGAGAAACTCCCCTGTGGTAACCGGGACCCAAGGGGAAGACATTAAATGAAGTACTGGAAATAATTGCGCTGGTAATTGTAAATGATTAAATTTAAAAAGCGGCGATAAACACTGTTTTCACATCGGACGTTTAACGTCGATACCTACGGTGTTTAAATTAATCCTTACAATTTTGCTGATGACCGTAGTGAAGTTGTTTTATATGCAATAAATCTAGGAACGTGATAGCTCTAATGGTGAGTTTCTTATTTTCCTTCAATGAGCGCAAAACAAACTGTTCTCATTAACCCGGAGAAATCATTTGGAAAACATAGGCGTTAGTATAGTTTCAGATCGTCTCAGAAAACATGTAGTGAGTCGTGTACTGCCGCGGCTGAGAGATTCAGAAGCAACTAAAGCGGTGAATGAAATGAAAAGTGATGTTTTAACCATCCCACCAAATAGTATTTTGCCCGTCTGCGGTTGCGGGATAAGAAAAAGCAACAACGGCACTGCATTGTATCCGATCGAAAATGATCACGTTATTCTATGACTTTGCCCATCATTCCAATCACATCACTTTCATCAGACTTACACAAGAATAGAAATCAGGGAGAACAAAGGTACCTAAAAGTTGATTTTTGCATTGGTTCAGTGACGTAAACTCAATTAACCGAATTCATAAAACTATATACTCGTATGTAATATTATTTTGCAATGCCTAGGGCTTGTGAGCAACCTTCAACAGTTTTCATTGCACTGCGCCATAGGTTTACCCTGCTGAATAGTGGGGTTGAGCCCCTTCTTTTATGGCCTCTCGCCTAAATCTCTCAATGAATCTCCGATCTTTCAGGTTGGATCCAGTTGTGGGGTCACTGAAACGGGTAGGGGTCGCTCCATTTCATATGTCAAAAAAAAACTAACGCCTTCATCATTGCTATGTATTGAAAGAATTGAATTTCCAATGACAATGAGTACGCGTTTCTCAAGATTTATTCAAAACCGCGCGCAACTGTGCAATATGCTTCCCCATAGGCAATGTTCAATAATGGAGAGAAAAAAGGTGTACCTCGATATTAACGGGTTCTTTTTTGAGTAGCGAATTTGTTATACCACCAGAGTAAACATGTTTAATTATCCTGTTACGCTTCTCTCCTTCCGTCAATTTAGTAAACTGCAAAATAATATCGTTATGTTTCCATAATCACGTTGTATTGCTTGCATTCTACGTAATATTTCACCATAATAATCGCCATAATATTCGTCAGAAACGTACCTGAAAGGATAAAAATATGAAAACAATAATTTATAATTATTTAGTGCCAGGGAAAATATGACAGATATTACTTGGAATGTTGATGAGGGAGGTTATTCTTTGTAGGGACTGTTTGGTTGAAAACGTAAAAAAAATTAAAAAGAAATTGTCAAAAACGTAACTTACGGTAGGCATTTTTCTTCGAAACAATTTAACGTAGTCGGTACAGTTCATACCCAACAGTCCAAGTAGAAGAATAAAAATTAAAAGTACATTTTGATTGAAAAGAGAGCCACAATACTAGCGAAGGATCTTTGCTAATTGAGTTGGCATATCGCCCACATTCCTCTGTATTTCAAGAACAACCTTTGTGTGAAGCGAGAATCAAACTCGATCGGTATAATCCATTTCCAGGAGCTGAAGCTGCGGTGACGGAGCGGTGTCGGCGGCCCGGGGGCAGCGAAGGCCGTGCGGACGGGCGCGTCAAACGCAACAGCTCTTGCGCGCAGCTTTATCCTGCGCGCCCCTGGGCGGGGGACGGACCCCCTCGCGGGCGCTCACCTGGGCCCCGCCAATGGGGCCCCGCGCCGGGCCCCTCAGGTGGGAACCTGTGGGGCCGCGGGCGCGCGCCCCGCGCCCAACCGGCGCTCGGGCATTGTGCTCCGCGATGAATACACCACTGCCGCCCCCGGAGGAGCGGCAGGAGAGGAGGAGGAGGAGGCGAGGCGGCTGAGGGTGCGATCCCCCGCCCCTCGCCACGCCATGGACCGCGACGCCATCTTGGCGATGCGTGAGAAACTCCCCACGGAGAGGTGTCGGGAGGATCTCAAAGTCGCACAATGCAATTTGCGTGGATTCGAAACGGGTTTTAAAAGGATTATTTTTTTTATAAATATGGTGTTCCAAAATTTGATTCGTCATTTAAAGTGCAGCCTTGCTGAAAATATTGTTGTGCTTACAACGAAACTTTAAATAAATGAATAAAAATTATTTTGCTTGCATTTTGCCGTTTTTCCAAAACATTTTTCAAACAAAAAAAATCGTACTTCATTTCATCTACTGCATTATCTCAATACATTATAAGCATATAATTATAGATATTCAGGCCGTACTAATATTTTGAAAAAGTGTTTATATATTTTGACATTTATGTTATTTGTTGCCTGAGAACTCCAAAACGTAGAACACAAACAAGGCAGCAATAAGACTGAGAGTTCATAGTTTGTGTGCTGTTTAAATTTTATTGAGAATTAACATGAAATACAGCACTTGCAATAGATTCGACATTTTACAAATGTGAAATATTTCTGAAATGACTTCAATCAACGTTCGAATACTTCAGGAAATGTCCAAGAGAATTCCCCGTTGTCAGGTGTTGACTTACTAGTCGATCTCAGATTGCATTACGTATAATTTACGCTGCCTTGTTGAGAAAGGCCGGAAATTCTGAATCCAAAATCGTAAGAATTATTATTGAATTGCGAAGTAGAAATAGAATATTTAAAGTTGTATATCGCCTTCATAAAAAAGCAAAGAAGTGATCGGAAGGAAGAGTCGAATATTCTGTTATTTTCATGAATACAAAAGCTCACCCTTTGTGCAGATTCTTTGATCCATCAACAATGAGTGAACGCTCCTTTTGAAATTTACCCTCCTCCTTTTCCTTTCTACGAAGACACTATCGGCGTCTATATTCGCTTTTCCTGTGGGGACGAAAGTGGATGTGAATTGCTGATACACTTCGTAATTGTATGTGCACCAAAAAGAACTGATTTATTTTCAGAAATAATGCGCTACGTTTAGGTATTTTTAAAGTTATTCTATCTCTACTTTATGCATCTGCATCGTTGCGTCGCGTCGATGCCCAGATATAATTACACTGTAATACTATAACGCTGCTCTTTGTACTCCTTATTTCCACATTCTGAGTATAAAAACATTATTTTTGTAATTGAGACTTACTGAACATAGCGTATATAAGTATACGGTTTACTCGCATATTCAAACATAGAGTATTAAGTTTTTATTATTTCGATGTGAAAATTACAGGGTAAATACTTTTGAAATATTATTGAATACATTATTGTCAATTTCTTTGACTTTGCACTTTTATTTCGAGCCACGGTAGTGAAAGCATTTGGAGTTTGTCCTTCATTTCGAGAACTTTTTTTCTAACAAAGAAAAACATTTGTTTACAAATTTAAAAAAAAATTAAAATACAAGTTAATTACCTGTAGGAACATTCCCTTATGAAAGTTTTGAAGGTGAAGTTGAAGTTCGAATGGCGTTCTTGACATTACGACAAATGAATATTGTTTGTATGATTTCTACTGCACTTGCGCATCCATGTTACAACCTTTTTATCTAAAAATGACGTGGAGATTAAGTAAATATAAATATCTATGTCAGTATCTGTGTTTCACGAATGTAGTCGGTATATAACGTAAGTAGTCCAATGATTCCTTCATATCATAAAATATTTTTCTTACAAAAGCTACTTTTCTTGGGTATACTATCTTTTTGTGAGAAAATAAAATTATATGTACTTTACAATAATCGCCAATATCGCTCATAAAATGAAACACTGCCGTAACCGTAAAAATCATCGTTTTCTCGAAAAAGTATTTCAAAAATATTTTTAGGACATTTGTCTTTATTCTACTAGGAAACTATTCTATCGTTTGGAACCATCGCATCCACATTCTTTGATTCTTAAACCTCAGAAATTGAAATTGAAAATACTAATGACCGACGCAAATAAACAAAAATAACGCTTTTTATGAAAAATACTGCTTTTCCTAAACGCTTGGCGGATTGTAAGTACTCACACCATTCAGTAAGTGTGGGAATCCTGATTGATTGATTGATTGATTAATGTTTCCGGGCATGTCAGCTGCGAAGATCATTAGTCCCATAAGTTTTGTGATTGTTTTTGTCGCAGGAGGTGACGGCGATCTTCCCCCGCTGGATGGCAGATCCGGTGCCAGTGCGTCGGGTTTTCCGCAACCAGACATCTCCGACCAGCGGGATATTGCGCCTGATGGGACAAAATCTAAGCTTCTGACCGCTCTCTCGACGTGTGTGGTAGTGAAGTACAAGTGTAGTAGTGTGTGTTAGTGAAAGGGCGCGTAAGGGGGAAGGAAAGATCGCGCGCGGTCCGTGAACCTTTTGGTAAGGTACTGCTCCGGCTTTCGCCTGGTGTTGATCGGAGAAATCACGGAAATCTACTGATCAGAACATTCGGCCTCTACAATTCTCCTCCAGGCAGCACTTGAACTGGACCTAGCGGATTCGGTGGTATAACGGTCAGCGTACCCGACTGTTGTACGAGTTTGCGGGTTCAAACCCGATCGAAGCCCTGGATTTTTAAGGGCGAAAAAATCCCTCGTACGCCTTCCTTCGGAGGGGAAGTAAAGCCGGCTGTCCCATATAGTAGATTTACTGCATGTAAAAGATCCTCAAGCCTAAAAGAAGCCTCTGAGCAAAATTGAGATCCGCCTGTTTCGTCGTCCAAGATAATACATCCTTTCTCCGCTAGGTGGTGAAAGGAGCGTAGCGAAATTTGCGTGGTTAGACGGAAGAGCGG